>JADLZK010001273.1:0-44561 GCA_015847255.1 Hyparrhenia diplandra
AAAGCTACATAGGAAGTTAGGGTGTATAGGTTAGATGATGGTAGGATCAATTGCATTACGCTCCCCAACCTGCGTTAATATATGTTTCTGGAGGTGACATTGCGAATGTGCGGTGCTGATTTCATGGGCCATGAAAGCTCAAAACAAGAGAGAGATGTCCAATCGCCATAGAATCGAGCTAGAGTCAGCGGTTGTGGAACTGTGATGCCTCACCCTAGAGAACCTAAATTTGAACAAGTGGACCTATTAGAGTGTTTTTCTAAGAATCACTTGTCATAGGCCTCAAAGTAGCACTTGTTTAGAGTGAAATCTTGGAATTCCATCGAAAAATCTCTGATAGTCAATCTAAATGCACAACACGAAGGGGAGCGACTACGAAAGGTACATAGGAGAGTTAGGGTGGATAGGTTAGATGATGGTAGGGATCAAGTACATTGCGCTTCCCCAACCGCTAATATATGTTTCTACGCATGTGACATTAGGGGATTGCTGGCTGATTTTGAACTCAAACAAAGAATAAATTTCCAATCGGTTATATAGAATCGAGCTAGACTTTTTTGCGGTTGTCAAAATCAAATGCCTCACTCTAGAGAACCTAAATTTGAACAAGTCTGGACCATTAGAGTTTTTTCTAAGAATCACTTGTCATAGGCCTCAAAGTAGCACTTGTTTAGAGTGAGGAAGAAATCTTAGAATTCATCGACAATGTCTATGTCGATCTACGTCTGCAAAACAAGAAGGAGCGACACGAAAGGTACATAGGAAGTTAGGGTGGATAGGTTAGATGATGGTAGGATCAATTACATTGCGTTCCCCGACGTTAATATAATATATGTTTTACGCATGTGACATTAGGGTTGCTTTCGGCTGATTTCGTGAACTCCAAACACAAGAGAAGTTTCAATCAGGTTATTGAATCGAGCTAGACTTTTCGCGGTTGTGGAATCAAGTGCCTCACCCGAAGAGCCTAAATTTGAACAAGTGGACCAATAGAGTGTTTTCTAGAATCACTTGTCATGCAGGCCTCAAAGTAGCACTTGCTTAGAGTGAAATCTTGGAATTCCATCAAAATCTTTGTGTGGACCACGTCTTTCAAAACAAGAAGGGAACGACATGAAAGTTACATAGGAAGTTAGGGTGTATAGGTTAGATGATGGTAAGATCAATTACATTCGTTCCCCAACCGTTAATATATGTTTTCGAGGTGATAATAGGGGGCTATGCGCTGATTTCAGCCTTGAACTCAAAACAAAGATAAATTTCCAATCCCGGTTATAGAATCGAGCTAGACTTTTTCGCGGTTGTCGAATCAAATGCCTCACCCTAGAGAACCTAAATTTGAACAAGTGGACCATTAGAGAGTTTTTCTAAGAATCACTTGTCATAGGCCTCAAAGTAGCACTTGTTTAGTGAAATCTTAGAATTCCATCGACAATCTCTATGTAATATCTAACGTCATCAAACAAGAAGGAAAGCGACAATTTAAAAGGTACATAGGAACTTAGGGTGGATAGGTTAGATGATGGTAGGATCAATTACATTGCGTTCCCCAACCGTTAATATATGTTTACGCATGTGACATTAGGGGACTCTCGGCTGATTTCGGCGTGAACTCAAAACAAAGAGAAGCTTCCAATCCGGTTATAGAATCGAGGGGCTAGACTTTTTTACGGTTGTGGAATCAAGTGCCTCATCGAGAGAGCCTAAATTTCAACATGTGGACCATTAGAGTGTTTTTCTAAGAATCACTTGTCATAGGCCTCAAAGTAGCACTTGTTTTAGAGTGAAATCTTGGAATTCCATGAAAAATCTCTATGTCGATCTACGTGCTTAGAAACATGAAGGGAAAGCGACACGAAAGGTACATAGGAAGTTAGGGTGGATAGGTTAGATGATGGTAGGATCAATTACATTGCGTTTCCCAACCAGTTAATATATGTTTACGCATGTGACATTAGGGATTGCTGCGCTGATTTCAGCGTGAACTCAAAACAAAGATAAATTTCCAATCCGGTTATAGAATCGAGCTAGACTTTTTTTGCGGTTGTCAAATCAAATGCCTCACTCTAGAGAACCTAAATTTGAACAAGTGGACCATTAGAGAGTTTTTCTAAGAATCACTTGTCATAGGCCTCAAAGTAGCACTTGTTTAGAGTGAAATCTTAGAATTCCATCGACAATCTCTATGTGGAGCCTACGTCTGCGAAAACAAGAAGGGAGCGACACGAAGGTACATAGGAAGTTAGGGTGGATAGGTTAGATGATGGTAGGATCAATTACATTGCGTTCCTCAGCCGTTAATATATGTTTACGCATGTGACATTAGGGACGCTGCTCGCTGATTTCAGCGTGAACTCAAAACAAAGAGAAGTTTCCAATCCGGTTATAGAATCGAGCTAGACTTTTTTTCGCGGTTGTGGAATCAAGTGCCTCACCTAGAGAGAGCCTAAATTTAAACATGTGGACCATTAGAGTTTTCCTAAGAATCACTTGTCATAGGCCTCAAAGTAGCACTTGTTTAGAGTGAAATCTTGGAATTCCATCGAAAATCTCTATGGAGATCTACGTCTTAGAAACATGAAGGGGACGACACGAAAGGTACATAGGAAGTTAGGGTGGATAGGTTAGATGATGGTAGGATCAATTACATTGCGTTCCCCAGTTAATATATGTTTTACGCATGTGACATTAGGAATTTGCTCGCTGATTTCAGCGTGAACTCAAAACAAGAGAAGTTTCCAATCCGGTTATAGAATCGAGCTAGACTTTTTCGCGGTTGTTGAATCAAGTGCCTCACCAGAGAGCCTAAATTTGAACAAGTGGACCATTAGAGTTTTCAAGAATCACTTGTCATAGGCCTCAAAGTAGCACTTGTTTAGAGTGAAATCTTACAATTCCATCGACAATCTCTATGTCGATCTACGTCTGGAAACAAGAAGGGGAGCGACATGAAAGGTACATAGGAAGTTAGGGTGGATAGGTTAGATGATGGTAGGATCAATTACATTGCGTTCCCCAACCGTTAAATATGTTTTGGATGTGCCATTAGGGACTGCTGATTTCAGCGTGAACTCAAAACAAAGATAAGTTTCAATCCGGTTATAGAATCGAGCTAGACTTTTTGCGGTTGTGGAATCAAGTGCCTCACCTAGAGAGCCTAAATTTGAACAAGTGGACCATTAGAGTGTTTTTCTAAGAATCACTTGTCATAGGCCTCAAAGTAGCACTTGTTTAGAGTGAAATCTAGGAATTCCATCGAAAATCTCTATGTCGATCTACGTTAGAAGAAACATGAAGGGGACGACACGAGAAAGGTACATAGGAAGTTAGGGTGGATAGGTTAGATGATGGTAGGATCAATTACATTGCGTTCCCCAACCGTTAATATATGTTTTCGCATGTGACCTCGCGCTTGATTTCAGCGTGAACTCAAAACAAAGAGAAGTTTCCAATCAGGTTATAGAATCGAGCTAGACTTTTGGGCGGTTGTGGAATCAAGTGCCTCACCGAGAGAGCCTAAATTTGAACAAGTGGACCAATAGAGTGTTTTTCTAAGAATCACTTGTCATAGGCCTCAAAGTAGCACTTGTTTAGAGTGAAATCTTAGAATTCCATCGAAAATCTTTCTATGTCGACCTAAATGCAAAACATGAAGGGGAGCGACACGAAAGGTACATAGGAAGTTAGGGTGGATAGGTTAGATGATGGTAGGATCAATTACATTGCGTTCCCCAACCGTTAATATATGTTTACGGAGGTGACAATAGGAATTTCTTTCGCTGATTTCAGCGTGAACTCAAAACAAAGATAAATTTCAATCCGGTTATAGAATCGAGCTAGACTTTTTGCGGTTGTCAAATCAAATGCCTCACCCTAGAGAACCTAAATTTGAACAAGTGGACCATTAGAGAGTTTTTCTAAGAATCACTTGTCATAGGCCTCAAAGTAGCACTTGTTTAGAGTGAAATCTTGGAATTCCATCGACAATCTCTGTCGATAGACCTACGTCTAGAAACAAGAAGGGGCACGACCACGAAAGGTACATAGGAAATTAGGGTGGATAGGTTAGATGATGGTAGGATAAATTACATTGCGTTCCCCAACCGTTAATATATGTTTTCTGCATGTGACATAGGGGATTTGCGCTGATTTCAGCGTGAACTCAAAACAAAGAGAAGTTTCCAATCCGGTTATAGAATCGAGCTAGACTTTTTGCGGTTGTGGAATCAAGTGCCTCACTAGAGAGAGCCTAAATTTGAACAAGTGGACCAATAGAGTGTTTTTCTAAGAATCACTTGTCATAGGCCTCAATGTAGCACTTGTTTAGAGTGAAATCTTGGAATTCCATCGAAAATCTCTATGTCGATCTACGTGCAGAAACATGAAGGGAGCGACACGAAAGGTACATAGGAAGTTAGGGTGGATAGGTTAGATGATGGTAGGATCAATTACATTGCGTTCCCCAACCGTTAAAATATGTTTTCGCATGTGACATTAGGGACTGCTTGCTGATTTCAGGCGTGAACTCAAAACAAAGAGAAGTTTCCAATCCGGTTATAGAATCGAGCTAGACTTTTTGGCGGTTGTGGAATCAAATGCCTCACCGAGAGAGCCTAAATTTGAACAAGTGGACCATTAGAGTGTTTTTCTAAGAATCACTTGTCATAGGCCTCAAAGTAGCACTTGTTTAGAGTGAAATCTTGGAATTCCATCGAAAATCTCTATGTCGATCTACGTATAGAAACATGAAGGGGAGCGACACAAAAGGTACATAGGAAGTTAGGGTGGATAGGTTAGATGATGGTAGGATCAATTACATTGCGTTCCCCAACCGTTAATATATGTTTACGCATGTGACATTAGGGATTTGCTCGCTGATTTCAGCGTGAACTCAAAACAAAGATAAATTTCCAATCCGGTTATAGAATCGAGCTAGACTTTTTTGCGGTTGTGGAATCAAATGCCTCACTCTAGAGAACCTAAATTTGAACAAGTGGACCATTAGAGAGTTTTTCTAAGAATCACTTGTCATAGGCCTCAAAGTAGCACTTGTTTAGAGTGAAATCTTAGAATTCCATCGACAATGTCTATAATAGATCTACGTACCAAAACAAGAAGGGGAGCGACACGAAAGGTACATAGGAAGTTAGGGTGGATAGGTTAGATGATGGTAGGATCAATTACATTCGTTCCCCAACCGTTAATATATGTTTTACGCATGTGACATTAGGAATTTGCTGGCGCTGATTTCAGCGTGAACTCAAAACAAAGAGAAGTTTCCAATCCGGTTATAGAATCGAGCTAGACTTTTTCGTGGTTGTGGAATCAAAGTGCCTCACCCTAGAGAGAGCCTAAATTTGAACAAGTGGACCAATAGAGTGTTTTTCTAAGAATCACTTGTCATAGGCCTCAAAGTAGCACTTGTTTAGAGTGAAATCTTGGAATTCCATCGAAAATCTTTGTGTCGATCTACGTCTTTGAAACAAGAAGGGAGCGACATGAAAGTTACATAGGAAGTTAGGGTGTATAGGTTAGATGATGGTAAGATCAATTACATTGCGTTCCCCAACCGTTAATATATGTTTGGCAGGTGACATTAGGGACTGCTGCGGCGATTCAGCGTGAACTCAAAACAAAGATAAATTTCCAATCAGGTTATAGAATCGAGCTAGACTTTTTTGGTTTGTGGAATCAAATGCCTCACCCTAGAGAACCTAAATTTGAACAAGTGGACCATTAGAGTTTTTCTAAGAATCACTTGTCATAGGCCTCAAAGTAGCACTTGTTTAGAGTGAAATCTTAGAATTCCATCGACAATCTCTATGTCGATCTACGTTCGAAACAAGAAGGGAGCGACACGAAAGGTACATAGAAACTTAGGGTGGATAGGTTAGATGATGGTAGGATCAATTACATTGCGTTCCCCAACCGTTAATATATGTTTTACGCATGTGACATTAGGGACTGCTTGCGGCGCTGATTTCAGCGTGAACTCAAAACAAAGAGAAGCTTCCAATCCGGTTATAGAATCGAGCTAGACTTTTTACGGTTGTGGAATCAAGTGCCTCACCCGAGAGCCTAAATTTCAACATGTGGACCATTAGAGAGTTTTCCTAAGAATCACTTGTCATAGGCCTCAAAGTAGCACTTGTTTAGAGTGAAATCTTGGAATTCCATCGAAAATCTCTATGTCGATCTACGTCTAGAAACATGAAGGGAAACGACACGAAAGGTACATAGGAAGTTAGGGTGGATAGGTTAGATGATGGTAGGATCAATTACATTGCGTTTCCCAACCGTTAATATATGTTTACGCATGTGACATTAGGGACTGCAAGGCGCTGATTTCAGCGTGAACTCAAAACAAAGATAAATTTCCAATCCGGTTATAGAATCGAGCTAGACTTTTTGCGGTTGTCAAATCAAATGCCTCACTCTAGAGAACCTAAATTTGAACAAGTGGACCATTAGAGAGTTTTTCTAAGAATCACTTGTCATAGGCCTCAAAGTAGCACTTGTTTAGAGTGAAATCTTAGAATTCCATCGACAATCTCTATGTCGATCTACGCAAACAAACAAGAAGGGGAGCGACACGAAAGGTACATAGGAAGTTAGGGTGGATAGGTTAGATGATGGTAGGATCAATTACATTGCGTTCCTCAACCGTTAATATATGTTTTACGCATGTGACATTAGGGATTTGCTTTCGCTGATTTCAGCGTGAACTCAAAACAAAAGAAGTTTCCAATCCGGTTATAGAATCGAGCTAGACTTTTTCGCGGTTGTGGAATCAAGTGCCTCACCTAGAGAGAGCCTAAATTTAAACATGTGGACCATTAGAGAGTTTTCTAAGAATCACTTGTCATAGGCCTCAAAGTAGCACTTGTTTAGAGTGAAATCTTGGAATTCCATCGAAAATCTCTATGTCGATCTACGTGCGAAACATGAAGGGGAGCGACACGAAAGGTACATAGGAAGTTAGGGTGGATAGGTTAGATGATGGTAGGATCAATTACATTGCGTTCCCCAACCGTTAATATATGTTTACGCATGTGACATTAGGGATTGCTCGCGCTGATTTCAGCGTGAACTCAAAACAAAGAGAAGTTTCCAATCCGGTTATAGAATCGAGCTAGACTTTTTTCGCGGTTGTTGAATCAAGTGCCTCACCCGAGAGAGCCTAAATTTGAACAAGTGGACCATTAGAGAGTTTTTCAAAGAATCACTTGTCATAGGCCTCAAAGTAGCACTTGTTTAGAGTGAAATCTTACAATTCCATCGACAATCTCTATGTCGATCTACGACCGAAAAACAAGATGGGGAGCGACATGAAAGGTACATAGGAAGTTAGGGTGGATAGGTTAGATGATGGTAGGATCAATTACATTGCGTTCCCCAACCGTTAAAATATGTTTTACGCATGTGCCATTAGGACTGCTTTCGCGCTGATTTCAGCGTGAACTCAAAACAAAGAGAAGTTTCAATCCGGTTATAGAATCGAGCTAGACTTTTTGCGGTTGTGGAATCAAGTGCCTCACCCGAGAGAGCCTAAATTTGAACAAGTGGACCATTAGAGTGTTTTTCTAAGAATCACTTGTCATAGGCCTCAAAGTAGCACTTGTTTAGAGTGAAATCTTGGAATTCCATCGAAAATCTCTATGTCGATCTACGTCTTAGAAACATGAAGGGAGCGACACGAAAGGTACATAGGAAGTTAGGGTGGATAGGTTAGATGATGGTAGGATCAATTACATTGCGTTCCCCAACCGTTAAATATATGTTTCGCATGTGACATTAGGGATTTGCTCGCTGATTTCAGCGTGAACTCAAAACAAAGAGAAGTTTCCAATCCGGTTATAGAATCGAGCTAGACTTTTTGGAGGTTGTGGAATCAAGTGCCTCACGAGAGAGCCTAAATTTGAACAAGTGGACCAATAGAGTGTTTTTCTAAGAATCACTTGTCATAGGCCTCAAAGTAGCACTTGTTTAGAGTGAAATCTTAGAATTCCATCTAAAAAATCTTTGTGTCGACCGTCATAGAAACAAGAGGGGAGCGACACGAAAGTTACATAGGAAGTTAGGGTGGATAGGTTAGATGATGGTAAGATCAATTACATTGCGTTCCCCAACCGTTAATATATGTTTACGGAGGTGACAATATGGGCTGCTTGCGCTGATTTCAGCGTGAACTCAAAACAAAGATAAATTTCCAATCCGGTTATAGAATCGAGATAGACTTTTTTCGCGGTTGTGGAATCAAATGCCTCACCCTAGAGAACCTAAATTTGAACAAGTGGACCATTAGAGAGTTTTTCTAAGAATCACTTGTCATAGGCCTCAAAGTAGCACTTGTTTAGAGTGAAATCTTAGAATTCCATCGACAATCTCTATGTCGATCTACGTCTTAGAAACAAGAAGGGAACGACACGAAAGGTACATAGGAAATTAGGGTGGATAGGTTAGATGATGGTAGGATCAATTACATTGCGTTCCCCAACCGTTAATATATGTTTTACGCATGTGACATTAGGGACTGCTCGCTGATTTCAGCGTGAACTCAAAACAAAGAGAAGTTTCCAATCCGGTTATAGAATCGAGCTAGACTTTTTTGCGGTTGTGGAATCAAGTGCCTCACCCGAGAGAGCCTAAATTTGAACAAGTGGACCATTAGAGTGTTTTTCTAAGAATCACTTGTCATAGGCCTCAAAGTAGCACTTGTTTAGAGTGAAATCTTGGAATTCCATCGAAAATCTCTATGTCGATCTACGTGCGAAACATGAAGGGGAGCGACACGAAAGGTACATAGGAAGTTAGGGTGGATAGGTTAGATGATGGTAGGATCAATTACATTGCGTTCCCCAACCGTTAAAATATGTTTACGCATGTGACATTAGGGACTGCTCGGCGCTGATTTCAGCGTGAACTCAAAACAAAGAGAAGTTTCCAATCCGGTTATAGAATCGAGCTAGACTTTTTTTGCGGTTGTGGAATCAAGTGCCTCACCCGAGAGAGCCTAAATTTGAACAAGTGGACCAATAGAGTGTTTTTCTAAGAATCACTTGTCATAGGCCTCAAAGTAGCACTTGTTTAGAGTGAAATCTTGGAATTCCATCGAAAATCTCTATGTCGATCTACGTGCGTCTTAGAAACATGAAGGGAAGCGACACGAAAGGTACATAGGAAGTTAGGGTGGATAGGTTAGATGATGGTAGGATCAATTACATTGCGTTCCCCAACCGTTAATATATGTTTCTAGATGTGACATTAGGGACGCTGGCGCTGATTTCAGCGTGAACTCAAAACAAAGAGAAATTTCCAATCCGGTTATAGAATCGAGCTAGACTTTTTGGCGGTTGTGGAATCAAATGCCTCACCCTAGAGAACCTAAATTTGAACAAGTGGACCATTAGAGAGTTTTTCTATGAATCACTTGTCATAGGCCTCAAAGTTGCACTTGTTTAGAGTGAAATCTTAGAATTCCATCGACAATCTCTATGATCGATCTACGTACTGCGAAACAAGGAGGGAGCGACACGAAAGGTACATAGGAAGTTAGGGTGGATAGGTTAGATGATGGTAGGATCAATTACATTCGTTCCCCAAATAGTTAATATATGTTTACGATGTGACATTAGGGACTGGGCTGATTTCAGCGTGAACTCAAAACAAAGAGAGGTGTCCAATCCGGTTATAGAATCGAGCTAGACTTTTTCGCGGTTGTGGAATCAAGTGCCTCACCGAGAGAGCCTAAATTTGAACAAGTGGACCATTAGAGAGTTTTTCTAAGAATCACTTGTCATAGGCCTCAAAGTAGCACTTGTTTAGAGTGAAATCTTGGAATTCCATCGAAAATCTCTATGTCGACCTCATCGAAACAAGAAGGGGAGCGACACGAAAGGTACATAGGAAGTTAGGGTGGATAGGTTAGATGATGGTAGGATCAATTACATTGCGTTCCCCAACCGTTAATATATGTTTTTGGAGGTGACATTAGGGACTGCTGGCGCTGATTTCAGCGTGAACTCAAAACAAAGATAAATTTCCAATCCGGTTATAGAATCGAGCTAGACTTTTTTCGCGGATGTGGAATCAAATGCCTCACCCTAGAGAACCTAAATTTGAACAAGTGGACCATTAGAGAGTTTTCCTAAAAATCACTTGTCATAGGCCTCAAAGTAGCACTTGTTTAGAGTGAAATCTTGGAATTCCATCGAAAATCTCTATGTCGAGCCTACGTGCATAGAAACAAGAAGGGCGAACGACACGAATGGTACATAGGAAGTTAAGGTGGATAGGTTAGATGATGGTTGGATCAATTACATTCGTTACCCAACCGGTTAATATATGTTTACGCATGTGACATTAGGGGATTTGCTCGCTGATTTCAGCGTGAACTCAAAACAAAGAGAAGTTTCCAATCCGGTTATAGAATCGAGCTAGACTTTTTCGCGGTTGTGGAATCAAGTGCCTCACCCGAGAGAGCCTAAATTTGAACAAGTGGACCAATAAAGTGTTTTTCTAAGAATCACTTGTCATAGGCCTCAAAGTAGCAATTGTTTAGAGTGAAATCTTAGAATTCCATCGACAATCTCTATGTCGACCTACGTCGAAAAACAAGGAAGGCGACACGAAAGGTACATAGGAAGTTAGGGTGGATAGGTTAGATGATGGTAGGGTCAATTACATTGCGTTCCCCAACCGTTAAAATATGTTTTACGCATGGGACATTAGGGACTGCTCGCGCTGATTTCAGCGTGAACTCAAAACAAAAGAAGTTTCCAATCCGGTTATAGAATCGAGCTAGACTTTTTTCGCGGTTGTGGAATCAAGTGCCTCACCCGAGAGAGCCTAAATTTGAACAAGTGGACCAATAGAGTGTTTTTCTAAGAATCACTTGTCATAGGCCTCAAAGTAGCACTTCTTTAGAGTGAAATCTTAGAATTCCATCAAAAATCTCTATGTCGACCTACGTGCATCGAAACAAGAAGAGGAGCGACACGAAAGGCACATAGGAAGTTAGGGTGGATAGGTTAGATGATGGTAGGATCAATTACATTGCGTTCCCCAACCGTTAAAATATGTTTCCGCATGTGACATTAGGGACTGCTCGCGCTGATTTCAGCGTGAACTCAAAACAAAGAGAAGTTTCCAATCCGGTTATAGAATCGAGCTAGACTTTTTCGCGGTTGTGGAATCAAGTGCCTCACCCGAGAGAGCCTAAATTTGAACAAGTGGACCAATAGAGTGTTTTTCTAAGAATCACTTGTCATAGGCCTCAAAGTAGCAATTGTTTAGAGTGAAATCTTGGAATTCCATCGAAAATCTCTATGTCGACTTACATACCGAAACAAGAATTGGAACGACACGAAAGGTACATAGGAAGTTAGGGTGGATAGATTAGATGATGGTAGGATCAATTACATTGCGTTACCCAACAGTTAATATATGTTTTTGCATGTGACATTAGGGATTTGCTCCGCGCTGATTTCAGCGTGAACTCAAAACAAAGAGAAGTTTCCAATCCGGTTATAGAATCGAGCTAGACTTTTTCGCGGTTGTGGAATCAAGTGCCTCACCCTAGAGAACCTAAATTTGAACAAGTGGACCATTAGAGAGTTTTTCTAAGAATCACTTGTCATAGGTCTCAAAGTAGCACTTGTTTAGAGTGAAATCTTGGAATTCCATCGAAAATCTCTATGTGGACCTACGTCTTAGAAACAAGAAGGGGAACGACGAAAGGTACATAGGAAGTTAGGGTGGATAGGTTAGATGATGGTAGGATCAATTACATTGCGTTACCCAACAGTTAATATATGTTTTACGGATGTGACATTAGGGACGGTGCTCGCGCTGATTTCGGCGTGAACTCAAAACAAAGAGAAGTTTCCAATCCGGTTATAGAATCGAGCTAGACTTTTTTGCGGTTGTGGAATCAAATGCCTCACCCTAGAGAACCTAAATTTGAACAAGTGGACCATTAGAGTTTTTCTAAGAATCACTTGTCATAGGCCTCAAAGTAGCACTTGTTTAGAGTGAAATCTTGGAATTCCATCAAAAATCTCTATGTCGACCTACTAAATAGAAACAAGAAGGGGAACGACACGAAAGGTACATAGGAAGTTAGGGTGGATAGGTTAGATGATGGTTGGATCAATTACATTGCGTTACCCAACCGTTAATATATGTTTTACGCATGTGACATTAGGGATTTGCTATCGCTGATTTCAGCGTGAACTCAAAACAAAAGAGATGTTTCCAATCGGGTTATAGAATCGAGCTAGACTTTTTTCGCGGTTGTGGAATCAAGTGCCTCACCCGAGAGAGCCTAAATTTGAACAAGTGGACCATTAGAGTTTTTCTAAGAATCACTTGTCATAGGCCTCAAAGTAGCACTTGTTTAGAGTGAAATCTTAGAATTCCATCGACAATCTCTATGTCGTGCCTCAAACAAGTCGAAAGGTACATAGGAAGTTAGGGTGGATAGGTTAGATGATGGTAGGGTCAATCACATTGCGTTCCCCAACCGTTAAAATAACGGGATTACGAGCGTGAACTCAAAGGTACAAGAAGGTACATAGGAAGTTAGGGTGGATAGGTTAGATGATGGTTAGGATCAATTACATCACCCGTTCCCAAAATTTGAAACAAGTGGAAATATATGTTTTTTAAGAATGTGACATTAGTAGGACTTATTTAGAGTGAAATCTTGATTTCGAAAATCGTGAACTCAAAACAAAGAGAAGTTTCCAATAGGGTTATAGAATGGTTGGAGCTAGACTTTTTGGCGATGTGTTGTGGAATCAAGTGCCTCACAAAGAGAAGTGTCTAAGCCTAAATTTGAACAAGTGTGGACCTAAATTTGAACAATTAGAGTTTTTCTATGAATCACTTGTCATAGGCCTCAAAGTAGCACTTGTTTAGAGTGAAATCTTAGAATTCCATCAAAAATTCTCTATGTCGATCTACGTGCGAAACAAGAAGGGGAGCGACACGAAAGGTACATAGGAAGTTAGGGTGGATAGGTTAGATGATGGTAGGATCAATTACATTGCGTTCCCCAATCGTTAAAATATGTTTACGCATGTGACATTAGGGACTTCTCGCTGATTTCAGCGTGAACTCAAAACAAAAAGAAGTTTCCAATCCGGTTATAGAATCGAGCTAGACTTTTTTGTGGTTGTGGAATCAAGTGCCTCACCCGAGAGAGCCTAAATTTGAACAAGTGGACCATTAGATAGTTTTTTTCTAAGAATCACTTGTCATAGGCCTCAAAGTAGCACTTGTTTAGAGTGAAATCTTGGAATTCCATCAAATCTCTATGTCGATTAGACCTACGCGAAACAAGAAGGGGAGCGACACGAAAGTTACATAGGAAGTTAGGGTGGATAGGTTAGATGATGGTAGGATCAATTACATTGCGTTCCCCAACCGTTAATATATGTTTTACGGATGTGACATTAGGGACTGCTCGCGCTGATTTCAGCGTGAACTCAAAACAAAGATAAATTTCCAATCCGGTTATAGAATCGAGCTAGACTTTTTCGCGGTTGTGGAATCAAATGCCTCACCCTAGAGAACCTAAATTTGAACAAGTGGACCATTAGAGTTTTCCTAAGAATCACTTGTCATAGGCCTCAAAGTAGCACTTGTTTAGAGTGAAATCTTGGAATTCCATCAAAAATCTCTATGTCGACCTACGTCACGAAACAAGAAGGAGCGATACGAAAGGTACATAGGAAGTTAAGGTGGATAGGTTAGATGATGGTTGGATCAATTACATTGCGTTACCCAACCGTTAATATATGTTTACGCATGTGACATTAGGGATTTGCTCGCTGATTTCAGCGTGAACTCAAAAACAAAGAGAAGTTTCCAATCCGGTTATAGAATCGAGCTAGACTTTTTCGCGGTTGTTGAATCAAGTGCCTCACCCGAGAGAGAGCCTAAATTTGAACAAGTGGACAATTAGAGAGTTTTTCTATGAATCACTTGTCATAGGCCTCAAAGTAGCACTTGTTTAGAGTGAAATCTTAGAATTCCATCGAAAATCTCTATGTCGACCTACGTACGAAACAAGAAGGGAGCGACACGAAAGGTACATAGGAAGTTAGGGTGGATAGGTTAGATGATGGTAGGATCAATTACATTGCGTTCCCCAACCGTTAAAATATGTTTACGCATGTGACATTAGGGACTGCTCGCTGATTTCAGCGTGAACTCAAAACAAGAAGTTTCCAATCCGGTTATAGAATCGAGCTAGACTTTTTCGCGGTTGTGGAATCAAGTGCCTCACCCGAGAGCCTAAATTTGAACAAGTGGACCAATAGAGTGTTTTTCTAAGAATCACTTGTCATAGGCCTCAAAGTAGCAATTGTTTAGAGTGAAATCTTGGAATTCCATCGAAAATCTCTATGTCGACTTACATACCGAAACAAGAATTGGAACGACACGAAAGGTACATAGGAAGTTAGGGTGGATAGATTAGATGATGGTAGGATCAATTACATTGCGTTACCCAACAGTTAATATATGTTTCTGCATGTCACATTAGGGACTGCTGCGCTGATTTCAGCGTGAACTCAAAATAAAAGAAGTTTCCAATCCGGTTATAGAATCGAGCTAGACTTTTTCACGGTTGTGGAATCAAGTGCCTCACCCTAGAGAACCTAAATTTGAACAAGTGGACCATTAGAGAGTTTTTCTAAGAATCACTTGTCATAGGTCTCAAAGTAGCACTTGTTTAGAGTGAAATCTTGGAATTCCATCGAAAATCTCTATGTCGACCTACGTGCAGAAACAAGAAGGGAAGCGACACGAAAGGTACATAGGAAGTTAGGGTGGATAGGTTAGATGATGGTAGGATCAATTACATTGCGTTACCCAACTTGAGTTAATATATGTTTACGCATGTGACATTAGGGACTGCTCGCGCTGATTTCAGCGTGAACTCAAAACAAAGAGAAGTTTCCAATCCGGTTATAGAATCGAGCTAGACTTTTTCGCGGTTGTGGAATCAAATGCCTCACCCTAGAGAACCTAAATTTGAACAAGTGGACTATTAGAGAGTTTTCCTAAGAATCACTTGTCATAGGCCTCAAAGTAGCACTTGTTTAGAGTGAAATCTTGGAATTCCATCAAAAATCTCTATGTCGACCTACGCACCAAAAAACAAGAAGGGGAACTACACGAAAGGTACATAGGAAGTTAGGGTGGATAGGTTAGATGATGGTAGGATCAATTACATTGCGTTACCCAATAGTTAATATATGTTTTTGCATGTGACATTAGGGACTGCTCGCGCTGATTTCAGCGTGAACTTAAAACAAAGAGATGTTTCCAATCCGGTTAAAGAATCGAGCTAGACTTTTTCGCGGTTGTGGAATCAAGTGCCTCACCCGAGAGAGCCTAAATTTGAACAAGTGGACCATTAGAGAGTTTTCCTAAGAATCACTTGTCATAGGCCTCAAAGTAGCACTTGTTTAGAGTGAAATCTTAGAATTCCATCGACAATCTCAATGTCGATCTACGTACCGAAACAAGAAGGGGAACGACACGAAAGGTACATAGGAAGTTAGGGTGGATAGGTTAGATGATGGTAGGGTCAATCACATTGCGTTCCCCAACCGTTAAAATATGTTTCTGCATGTGACATTAGGGACTGCTCGCGCTGATTTCAGCGTGAACTCAAAACAAAGAGAAGTTTCCAATCCGGTTATAGAATCGAGCTAGACTTTTTCGCGGTTGTTGAATCAAGTGCCTCTCCCGAGAGAGCCTAAATTTGAACAAGTGGACCATTAGAGAGTTTTTCTAAGAATCACTTGTCATAGGCCTCAAAGTAGCACTTGTTTAGAGTGAAATCTTGGAATTCCATCGAAAATCTTTGTAATCGACCTACGTGCGAAACAAGAAGTGAGGCGACACGAAAGGTACATAGGAAGTTAGGGTGGATAGGTTAGATGATGGTTGGATCAATTACATTGCATTACCCAACCGTTAATATATGTTTACGGATGTGACATTAGGGGGTTCTGGCGCTGATTTCAGCGTGAACTCAAAACAAAGAGAAGTGTCTAATCCGGCTATAGAATCGAGCTAGACTTTTTCGCGGTTGTTGAATCAAGTGCCTCACCGAGAGAGCCTAAATTTGAACAAGTGGACAATTAGAGAGTTTTTCTATGAATCACTTGTCATAGGCCTCAAAGTAGCACTTGTTTAGAGTGAAATCTTAGAATTCCATCAAAAATTTCTATGTCGATCTACGTGCGAAACAAGAAGGGGAGCGACACGAAAGGTACATAGGAAGTTAGGGTGGATAGGTTAGATGATGGTAGGATCAATTACAGTGCGTTCCCCAATCGTTAAAATATGTTTCTGCTTGTGACATTAGGGACTCCTCGCGCTGATTTCAGCGTGAACTCAAAACAAAGAGAAGTTTCCAATCCGGTTATAGAATCGAGCTAGACTTTTTTGCGGTTGTGGAATCAAGTGCCTCACCCGAGAGAGCCTAAATTTGAACAAGTGGACCATTAGAGAGTTTTTCTAAGAATCACTTGTCATAGGCCTCAAAGTAGCACTTGTTTAGAGTGAAATCTTGGAATTCCATCGAAAATCTCTGTGTCGACCTACGTACCGAAACAAGAAGGGGAACGACACGAAAGGTACATAGGAAGTTAGGGTGGATAGGTTAGATGATGGTAGGATCAATTACATTGCGTTCCCCAACCGTTAATATATGTTTCTAGATGTGACATTAGGGACTGCTGGCGCTGATTTCAGCGTGAACTCAAAACAAAGAGAAGTTTCCAATCCGGTTATAGAATCGAGCTAGACTTTTTGGCGGTTGTGGAATCAAATGCCTCACCCTAGAGAACCTAAATTTTAACAAGTGGACCATTAGAGAGTTTTTCTATGAATCACTTGTCATAGGCCTCAAAGTAGCACTTGTTTAGAGTGAAATCTTAGAATTCCATCGACAATCTCTATGACGATCTACGTACCGAAACAAGGAGGGGAACGACACGAAAGGTACATAGGAAGTTAGGGTGGATAGGTTAGATGATGGTAGGATCAACTACATTGCGTTCCCCAACCGTTAATATATGTTTTACGCATGTGACATTAGGGACTGCTCGCTGATTTCAGCGTGAACTCAAAACAAAGAGGTTTCCAATCCGGTTATAGAATCGAGCTAGATTTTTCGCGGTTGTGGAATCAAGTGCCTCACCCGAGAGAGCCTAAATTTGAACAAGTGGACCATTAGAGTTTTTCTAAGAATCACTTGTCATAGGCCTCAAAGTAGCACTTGTTTAGAGTGAAATCTTGGAATTCCATCGAAAACCTACGTACGTACCGAAACAAGAAGGGAAGCGACACGAAAGTTACATAGGAAGTTAGGGTGGATAGGTTAGATGATGGTAAGATCAATTACATTGCGTTCCCCAACCGTTAATATATGTTTTCGGAGGTGACATTAGGGACTGCTGGCGCTGATTTCAGCGTGAACTCAAAACAAAGATAAATTTCCAATCCGGTTATAGAATCGAGCTAGACTTTTTTTCGCGGTTGTGGAATCAAATGCCTCACCCTAGAGAACCTAAATTTGAACAAGTGGACCATTAGAGAGTTTTCTAAGAATCACTTGTCATAGGCCTCAAAGTAGCACTTGTTTAGAGTGAAATCTTGGAATTCCATCGAAAATCTCTATGTCGAGCCTACGTCGAAACAAGAAGGGGAGCGACACGAAAGGTACATAGGAAGTTAAGGTGGATAGGTTAGATGATGGTTGGATCAATTACATTGCGTTACCCAACAGTTAATATATGTTTTGCATGTGACATTAGGGACTGCTCGCGCTGATTTCAGCGCATGAACTCAAAACAAAGAGAAGTTTCCAATCCGGTTATAGAATCGAGCTAGACTTTTTCGCGGTTGTGGAATCAAGTGCCTCACCCGAGAGAGAGCCTAAATTTGAACAAGTGGACCATTAAAGTGTTTTTTCTAAGAATCACTTGTCATAGGCCTCAAAGTAGCACTTGTTTAGAGTGAAATCTTGGAATTCCATCAAAAATCTCTGTGTCGACCTAACGCATAGAAACAAGAAGTGAGGCGACACGAAAGGTACATAGGAAGTTAGGGTGGATAGGTTAGATGATGGTTGGATCAATTACATTGCGTTACCCAACCGTTAATATATGTTTTACGGATGTGACATTAGGGACTGCTCGCTGATTTCAGCGTGAACTCAAAACAAAGAGAAGTTTCTAATCCGGTTATAGAATCGAGCTAGACTTTTTCGCGGTTGTTGAATCAAGTGCCTCACCGAGAGAGCCTAAATTTGAACAAGTGGACCATTAGAGAGTTTTTCTAAGAATCACTTGTCATAGGCCTCAAAGTAGCACTTGTTTAGAGTGAAATCTTAGAATTCCATCAACAATCTCTATGTCGACCTACGTCTGCGAAACAAGAAGGGAGCGACACGAAAGGTACATAGGAAGTTAGGGTGGATAGGTTAGATGATGGTAGGATCAATTACATTGCGTTCCCCAATCGTTAAAATATGTTTTGCATGTGACATTTAGGGATCGCTGATTTCAGCGTGAACTCAAACAAAAAGAGAAGTTTCCAATCCGGTTATAGAATCGAGCTAGACTTTTTCACGGTTGTGGAATCAAGTGCCTCACCCTAGAGAACCTAAATTTGAACAAGTGGACCATTAGAGAGTTTTTCTAAGAATCACTTGTCATAGGTCTCAAAGTTGCACTTGTTTAGAGTGAAATCTTGGAATTCCATCAAAAATCTCTATGTGAGACCTACGTACCAGAAACAAGAAGGGAGCGACACGAAAGGTACATAGGAAGTTAGGGTGGATAGGTTAGATGATGGTAGGATCAATTACATTGCGTTCCCCAACCGTTAAAATATGTTTTACGCATGTGACATTAGGGACTGCTCGCGCTGATTTCAGCGTGAACTCAAAACAAAGAGAAGTTTCAATCCGGTTATAGAATCGAGCTAGACTTTTTTTCGCGGTTGTGGAATCAAGTGCCTCACCCGAGAGAGCCTAAATTTGAACAAGTGGACCATTAGAGAGTTTTTCTAAGAATCACTTGTCATAGGCCTCAAAGTAGCACTTGTTTAGAGTGAAATCTTGGAATTCCATCGAAAATCTCTATGTCGACCTACGTACCAGAAACAAGAAGGGAGCGACACGAAAGTTACATAGGAAGTTAGGGTGGATAGGTTAGATGATGGTAGGATCAATTACATTGCGTTCCCCAACCGTTAATATATGTTTCTAGATGTGACATTAGGGAATTTGCTTTGGCGCTGATTTCAGCGTGAACTCAAAACAAAGAGAAATTTCCAATCCGGTTATAGAATCGAGCTAGACTTTTTGGCGGTTGTGGAATCAAAGTGCCTCACCCTAGAGAACCTAAATTTGAACAAGTGGACCATTAGAGAGTTTTTCTAAGAATCACTTGTCATAGGCCTCAAAGTAGCACTTGTTTAGAGTGAAATCTTGGAATTCCATCGAAAATCTCTATGTCGAGCCTACGTGCGAAACAAGAAGGGAGCGACACGAAAGGTACATAGGAAGTTAGGGTGGATAGGTTAGATGATGGTAGGATCAATTACATTGCGTTACCCAACAGTTAATATATGTTTCTGCATGTGACATTAGGGACTGCTCGCGCTGATTTCAGCGTGAACTCAAAACAAAGAGAAGTTTCCAATCCGGTTATAGAATCGAGCTAGACTTTTTCACGGTTGTGGAATCAAGTGCCTCACCCTAGAGAACCTAAATTTGAACAAGTGGACCATTAGAGAGTTTTTCTAAGAATCACTTGTCATAGGTCTCAAAGTAGCACTTGTTTAGAGTGAAATCTTGGAATTCCATCAAAAATCTCTATGTCGACCTACGTACCGAAACAAGAAGGGGAACGACACGAAAGGTACATAGGAAGTTAGGGTGGATAGGTTAGATGATGGTAGGATCAATTACATTGCGTTACCCAACAGTTAATATATGTTTACGCATGTGACATTAGGGGACTGCTCGCGCTGATTTCAGCGTGAACTCAAAACAAAGAGATGTTTCCAATCCGGTTATAGAATCGAGCTAGACTTTTTTTGCGGTTGTGGAATCAAGTGCCTCACCGAGAGAGCCTAAATTTGAACAAGTGGACCATTAGAGAGTTTTCTAAGAATCACTTGTCATAGGCCTCAAAGTAGCACTTGTTTAGAGTGAAATCTTGGAATTCCATCAAAAATCTCTATGTCGACCTACGTGCTTAGAAACAAGAAGGGAGCGACACGAAAGGTACATAGGAAGTTAGGGTGGATAGGTTAGATGATGGTTGGATCAATTACATTGCGTTACCCAACCGTTAAATATATTTTACGGATGTGACATTAGGGGACTGCTGCTCGCTGATTTCAGCGTGAACTCAAAACAAAGAGAAGTTTCCAATCCGGTTATAGAATCGAGCTAGACTTTTTCGCGGTTGTGGAATCAAGTGCCTCACCCGAGAGAACCTAAATTTGAACAAGTGGACCATTAGAGTTTTTCTAAGAATCACTTGTCATAGGCCTCAAAGTAGCACTTGTTTAGAGTGAAATCTTAGAATTCCATCGAAAATCTCTATGTCGACCTACGTGCCAGAAACAAGAAGGGGAGCGACACGAAAGGTACATAGGAAGTTAGGGTGGATAGGTTAGATGATGGTTGGATCAATTACATTGCGTTACCCAACAGTTAATATATGTTTACGCATGTGACATTAGGGACTCGCGCTGATTTCAGCG
The DNA here is from genome assembly GCA_015847255.1 of Hyparrhenia diplandra. Classification (NCBI taxonomy): domain Eukaryota; kingdom Viridiplantae; phylum Streptophyta; class Magnoliopsida; order Poales; family Poaceae; genus Hyparrhenia; species Hyparrhenia diplandra. Next base: position 20,806 of record JADLZK010001273.1, read on the forward strand.
TGAACTCAAAACAAAGAGATGTTTCCAATCCGGTTATAGAATCGAGCTAGACTTTTTTCGCGGTTGTGGAATCAAGTGCCTCACCCGAGAGAGCCTAAATTTGAACAAGTGGACCATTAGAGAGTTTTTCTAAGAATCACTTGTCATAGGCCTCAAAGTAGCACTTGTTTAGAGTGAAATCTTGGAATTCCATCAAAAATCTCTATGTCGACCTCGTGCGAAACAAGAAGGGGGCGACACGAAAGGTACATAGGAAGTTAGGGTGGATAGGTTAGATGATGGTAGGATCAATTACATTGCGTTCCCCAACCGTTAATATATGTTTTTTAGATGTGACATTAGGGACTGCTCGCGCTGATTTCAGCGTGAACTCAAAACAAAGAGAAGTTTCCAATCCGGTTATAGAATCGAGCTTGACTTTTTCGCGGTTGTGGAATCAATTGCCTCACCCTAGAGAACCTAAATTTGAACAAGTGGACCATTAGAGAGTTTTTCTAAGAATCACTTGTCATAGGCCTCAAAGTAGCACTTGTTTAGAGTGAAATCTTGGAATTCCATCGAAAATCTCTATGTCGACCTACGTACCGAAACAAGAAGGGGAGCGACACGAAAGGTACATAGGAAGTTAGGGTGGATAGGTTAGATGATGGTTGGATCAATTACATTGCGTTACCCAATAGTTAATATATGTTTACGCATGTGACATTAGGGACTGCTCGCGCTGATTTCAGCGTGAACTCAAAACAAAGAGGTGTTTCCAATCCGGTTATAGAATCGAGCTAGACTTTTTTCGCGGTTGTGGAATCAAGTGCCTCACCCGAGAGAGCCTAAATTTGAACAAGTGGACCATTAGAGTGTTTTTCTAAGAATCACTTGTCATAGGCCTCAAAGTAGCACTTGTTTAGAGTGAAATCTTGGAATTCCATCGAAAATCTCTATGTCGAGCCTACGTACAGAAACAAGAAGGGGAGCGACACGAAAGGTACATAGGAAGTTAGGGTGGATAGGTTAGATGATGGTAGGATCAATTACATTGCGTTCCCCAACCGTTAATATATGTTTTGCATGTGACATTAGGGACTGCTCGGCGCTGATTTCAGCGTGAACTCAAAACAAAGATAAGTTTCCAATCCGGTTATAGAATCGAGCTAGACTTTTTCGCGGTTTGTGGAATCAAGTGCCTCACCCTAGAGAGCCTAAATTTGAACAAGTGGACCATTAGAGAGTTTTTCTAAGAATCACTTGTCATAGGCCTCAAAGTAGCACTTGTTTAGAGTGAAATCTTGGAATTCCATCAACAATCTCTATGTCGATCTCGTACGCAGAAACAAGAAGGGGAGCGACACGAAAGGTACATAGGAAGTTAGGGTGGATAGGTTAGATGATGGTAGGATCAATTACATTGCGTTCCCCAACCGTTAAAATATGTTTCTGTATGTGACATTAGGGACTGCTCGCGCTGATTTCAGCGTGAACTCAAAACAAAGAGAAGTTTCCAATCCGGTTATAGAATCGAGCTAGACTTTTTCGCGGTTGTGGAATCAAGTGCCTCACCCGAGAGAGCCTAAATTTGAACAAGTGGACCAATATAGTGTTTTTCTAAGAATCACTTGTCATAGGCCTCAAAGTAGCACTTGTTTAGAGTGAAATCTTGGAATTCCATCGAAAATCTCTATGTCGACCTACGTACCGAAACAAGAAGGGGAACGACACGAAAGGTACATAGGAAGTTAGGGTGGATAGGTTAGATGATGGTAGGATCAATTACATTGCGTTCCCCAACCGTTAATATATGTTTTTCGCATGTGACATTAGGGACTTGCTGGCGCTGATTTCAGCGTGAACTCAAAACAAAGAGATGTTTCCAATCCGGTTATAGAATCGAGCTAGACTTTTTTCGCGGTTGTGGAATCAAGTGCCTCACCCGAGAGAGCCTAAATTTGAACAAGTGGACCATTAGAGAGTTTTTCTAAGAATCACTTGTCATAGGCCTCAAAGTAGCACTTGTTTAGAGTGAAATCTTGGAATTCCATCGAAAATCTCTATGTCGACCTACGTGCCAGAAACAAGAAGGGGAGCGACACGAAAGGTACATAGGAAGTTAGGGTGGATAGGTTAGATGATGGTTGGATCAATTACATTGCGTTACCCAACCGTTAATATATGTTTTGCATGTGACATTAGGGACTGCTCGCTGATTTCAGCGTGAACTCAAAACAAAGAGAAGTTTCCAATCCGGTTATAGAATCGAGCTAGACTTTTTGGCGGTTGTGGAATCAAGTGCCTCACCGAGAGAGCCTAAATTTGAACAAGTGGACCATTAGAGAGTTTTTCTAAGAATCACTTGTCATAGGCCTCAAAGTAGCACTTGTTTAGAGTGAAATCTTGGAATTCCATCGAAAATCTCTATGTCGACCTACGTACCAAAACAAGAGGGGAGCGACACGAAAGGTACATAGGAAGTTAGGGTGGATAGGTTAGATGATGGTAGGATCAATTACATTGCGTTACCCAATAGTTAATATATGTTTTTGCATGTGACATTAGGGACTGCTCGCGCTGATTTCAGCGTGAACTCAAAACAAAGAGAAGTTTCCAATCCGGTTATAGAATCGAGCTAGACTTTTTCGCGGTTGTGGAATCAAGTGCCTCACCCTAGAGAGCCTAAATTTGAACAAGTGGACCATTAGAGAGTTTTTCTAAGAATCACTTGTCATAGGCCTCAAAGTAGCACTTGTTTAGAGTGAAATCTTGGAATTCCATCGAAAATCTCTATGTCGAGCCTACGTCTGAAACAAGAAGGGAGCGACACGAAAGGTACATAGGAAGTTAGGGTGGATAGGTTAGATGATGGTAGGATCAATTACATTGCGTTACCCAACCGTTAATATATGTTTTGCATGTGACATTAGGGACTGCTCTCGCTGATTTCAGCGTGAACTCAAAACAAAGAGATGTTTCCAATCCGGTTATAGAATCGAGCTAGACTTTTTCGCGGTTGTGGAATCAAGTGCCTCACCGAGAGAGCCTAAATTTGAACAAGTGGACCATTAGAGAGTTTTTCTAAGAATCACTTGTCATAGGCCTCAAAGTAGCACTTCTTTAGAGTGAAATCTTGGAATTCCATCAAAAAAATCTCTATGTAGACCTACGTGCAGAAACAAGAAGGGAGCGACACGAAAGGTACATAGGAAGTTAGGGTGGATAGGTTAGATGATGGTTGGATCAATTACATTGCGTTACCCAACCGTTAATATATGTTTACGGATGTGACATTAGGGACGGTATGCGCTGATTTCAGCGTGAACTCAAAACAAAGAGAAGTGTCTAATCCGGCTATAGAATCGAGCTAGACTTTTTTCGCGGTTGTTGAATCAAGTGCCTCACCCGAGAGAGCCTAAATTTGAACAAGTGGACCATTAGAGAGTTTTTCTAAGAATCACTTGTCATAGGCCTCAAAGTAGCACTTGTTTAGAGTGAAATCTTAGAATTCCATCGACAATCTCTATGTCGATCTACGTGCGAAACAAGAAGGGGAGCGACACGAAAGGTACATAGGAAGTTAGGGTGGATATGTTAGATGATGGTAGGGTCAATTACATTGCGTTCCCCAACCGTTAAAATATGTTTCTGCATGTGACATTAGGGACTGCTCGCGCTGATTTCAGCGTGAACTCAAAACAAAGAGAAGTTTCCAATCCGGTTATAGAATCGAGCTAGACTTTTTCGCGGTTTGTGGAATCAAGTGCCTCACCGAGAGAGCCTAAATTTGAACAAGTGGACCAATAGAGTGTTTTTCTAAGAATCACTTGTCATAGGCCTCAAAGTAGCACTTCTTTAGAGTGAAATCTTAGAATTCCATCAAAAATCTCTATGTCGACCTACGTGCAGAAACAAGAAGGGAGCGATCACGAAAGGTACATAGGAAGTTAGGGTGGATAGGTTAGATGATGGTTGGATCAATTACATTGCGTTACCCAACCGTTAATATATGTTTTGGATGTGACATTAGGGACTGCTATTCGCTGATTTCAGCGTGAACTCAAAACAAAAGAGAAGTGTCTAATCCGGCTATAGAATCGAGCTAGACTTTTTTCGCGGTTGTTGAATCAAGTGCCTCACCCGAGAGAGCCTAAATTTGAACAAGTGGACCATTAGAGAGTTTTTCTAAGAATCACTTGTCATAGGCCTCAAAGTAGCACTTGTTTAGAGTGAAATCTTAGAATTCCATCGACAATCTCTATGTCGATCTACGTGCGAAACAAGAAGGGGAGCGACACGAAAGGTACATAGGAAGTTAGGGTGGATAGGTTAGATGATGGTAGGGTCAATTACATTGCGTTCCCCAACCGTTAAAATATGTTTTTGCATGTGACATTAGGGACTGCTCGCGCTGATTTCAGCGTGAACTCAAAACAAAGAGAAGTTTCCAATCCGGTTATAGAATCGAGCTAGACTTTTCGCGGTTGTGGAATCATGCCTCACCCGAGAGAGCCTAAATTTGAACAAGTGGACCATTAGAGTGTTTTTCTAAGGATCACTTGTCATAGGCCTCAAAGTAGCACTTGTTTAGAGTGAAATCTTGGAATTCCATCAAAAATCTCTATGTCGAGCCTACGTACCAAAACAAGAAGGGGAGCGACACGAAAGGTACATAGGAAGTTAGGGTGGATAGGTTAGATGATGGTTGGATCAATTACATTGCGTTACCCAACCGTTAATATATGTTTACGGATGTGACATTAGGGGACTGCTCGCTGATTTCAGCGTGAACTCAAAACAAAGAGAAGTTTCTAATCCGGTTATAGAATCGAGCTAGACTTTTTTTCGCGGTTGTTGGAATCAAGTGCCTCACCCGAGAGAGCCTAAATTTGAACAAGTGGACCATTAGAGAGTTTTTCTAAGAATCACTTGTCATAGGCCTCAAAGTAGCACTTGTTTAGAGTGAAATCTTAGAATTCCATCGACAATCTCTATGTCGATCTACGTCTCGAAACAAGAAGGGGAGCGACGACACGAAAGGTACATAGGAAGTTAGGGTGGATAGGTTAGATGATGGTAGGGTCAATTACATTGCGTTCCCCAACCGTTAAAATATGTTTTGCATGTGACATTAGGGACTGCTCGCGCTGATTTCAGCGTGAACTCAAAACAAAGAGAAGTTTCCAATCCGGTTATAGAATCGAGCTAGACTTTTTTCGCGGTTGTGGAATCAAGTGCCTCACCCTAGAGAGCCTAAATTTGAACAAGTGGACCATTAGAGTGTTTTTCTAAGAATCACTTGTCATAGGCCTCAAAGTAGCACTTGTTTAGAGTGAAATCTTGGAATTCCATCAAAAAAAATCTCTATGTCGACCTACGTGCAGAAACAAGAAGGGGAGCGACACGAAAGGTACATAGGAAGTTAGGGTGGATAGGTTAGATGATGGTAGGATCAATTACATTGCGTTACCCAACCGTTAATATATGTTTGCATGTGACATTAGGGACTGCTCGCTGATTTCAGCGTGAACTCAAAACAAAAGAAGTTTCCAATCCGGTTATAGAATCGAGCTAGACTTTTTTCGCGGTTGTGGAATCAAGTGCCTCACCTAGAGAGCCTAAATTTGAACAAGTGGACCATTAGAGAGTTTTGCTAAGAATCACTTGTCATAGGCCTCAAAGTAGCACTTGTTTAGAGTGAAATCTTGGAATTCCATCAAAAATCTCTATGTCGACCTACGTACCGAAACAAGAAGGGGAACGACACGAAAGGTACATAGGAAGTTAGGGTGGATAGGTTAGATGATGGTAGGATCAATTACATTGCGTTCCCCAACCGTTAAAATATGTTTCTGCATGTGACATTAGGGACTCCTCGCTGATTTCAGCGTGAACTCAAAACAAAGAGAAGTTTCCAATCCGGTTATAGAATCGAGCTAGACTTTTTTCGCGGTTGTGGAATCAAGTGCCTCACCGAGAGAGCCTAAATTTGAACAAGTGGACCATTAGAGTTTTTCTAAGAATCACTTGTCATAGGCCTCAAAGTAGCACTTGTTTAGAGTGAAATCTTAGAATTCCATCGAAATCTCTATGTCGGCCTACGTGCCGAAACAAGAAGGGAGCGACACGAAAGGTACATAGGAAGTTAGGGTGGATAGGTTAGATGATGGTAGGATCAATTACATTGCGTTCCCCAACCGTTAAAATATGTTTCTGCATGTGACATTAGGGACTGCTCGCGCTGATTTCAGCGTGAACTCAAAACAAAGAGAAGTTTCCAATCCGGTTATAGAATCGAGCTAGACTTTTTCGCGGTTGTGGAATCAAGTGCCTCACCCGAGAGAGCCTAAATTTGAACAAGTGGACCAATAGAGTGTTTTTCTAAGAATCACTTGTCATAGGCCTCAAAGTAGCACTTGTTTAGAGTGAAATCTTGGAATTCCATCAAAAATCTCTATGTCGACCTACGTACCGAAACAAGAAGGGGAACGACACGAAAGGTACATAGGAAGTTAGGGTGGATAGGTTAGATGATGGTAGGATCAATTACATTGCGTTACCCAACCGTTAATATATGTTTCTGGATGTGACATTAGGGACTGCTGGCGCTGATTTCAGCGTGAACTCAAAACAAAGAGAAGTGTCTAATCCGGCTATAGAATCGAGCTAGACTTTTTCGCGGTTGTTGAATCAAGTGCCTCACCCGAGAGAGCCTAAATTTGAACAAGTGGACCATTAGAGAGTTTTTCTAAGAATCACTTGTCATAGGCCTCAAAGTAGCACTTGTTTAGAGTGAAATCTTAGAATTCCATCGACAATCTCTATGTCGATCTACGTGCAGAAACAAGAAGGGAGCGACACGAAAGGTACATAGGAAGTTAGGGTGGATAGGTTAGATGATGGTAGGATCAATTACATTGCGTTCCCCAACCGTTAAAATATGTTTCTGCATGTGACATTAGGGACTGCACGCGCTGATTTCAGCGTGAACTCAAAACAAAAGAAGTTTCCAATCCGGTTATAGAATCGAGCTAGACTTTTTTCGCGGTTGTGGAATCAAGTGCCTCACCGAGAGAGCCTAAATTTGAACAAGTGGACCATTAGAGTGTTTTTCTAAGAATCACTTGTCATAGGCCTCAAAGTAGCACTTGTTTAGAGTGAAATCTTAGAATTCCATCAAAAATCTCTATGTCGACCTACGTGCGAAACAAGAAGGGAGCGACACGAAAGGTACATAGGAAGTTAGGGTGGATAGGTTAGATGATGGTTGGATCAATTACATTGCGTTACCCAACCGTTAATATATGTTTACGGATGTGACATTAGGGACTGCTGCGCTGATTTCAGCGTGAACTCAAAACAAAGAGAAGTTTCTAATCCGGCTATAGAATCGAGCTAGACTTTTTCGCGGTTGTTGAATCAAGTGCCTCACCGAGAGAGCCTAAATTTGAACAAGTGGACCATTAGAGAGTTTTTCTAAGAATCACTTGTCATAGGCCTCAAAGTAGCACTTGTTTAGAGTGAAATCTTAGAATTCCATCGACAATCTCTATGTCGACCTACGTCTGCGAAACAAGAAGGGAGCGACACGAAAGGTACATAGGAAGTTAGGGTGGATAGGTTAGATGATGGTAGGGTCAATTACATTGCGTTCCCCAACCGTTAAAATATGTTTCTGCATGTGACATTAGGGACTGCTCGCGCTGATTTCAGCGTGAACTCAAAACAAAGAGAAGTTTCCAATCCGGTTATAGAATCGAGCTAGACTTTTTCGCGGTTGTGGAATCAAGTGCCTCACCGAGAGAGCCTAAATTTGAACAAGTGGACCAATAGAGTGTTTTTCTAAGAATCACTTGTCATAGGCCTCAAAGTAGCACTTGTTTAGAGTGAAATCTTAGAATTCCATCAAAAATCTCTATGTGGACCTACGTGCGAAACAAGAAGGGAGCGACACGAAAGGTACATAGGAAGTTAGGGTGGATAGGTTAGATGATGGTAGGATCAATTACATTGCGTTACCCAACCGTTAATATATGTTTTGCATGTGACATTAGGGACTGCGGCGCTGATTTCAGCGTGAACTCAAAACAAAGAGAAGTTTCCAATCCGGTTATAGAATCGAGCTAGACTTTTTCGCGGTTGTGGAATCAAGTGCCTCACCCGAGAGAGCCTAAATTTGAACAAGTGGACCATTAGAGAGTTTTTCTAAGAATCACTTGTCATAGGCCTCAAAGTAGCACTTGTTTAGAGTGAAATCTTAGAATTCCATCGACAATCTCTATGTCGATCTACGTGCGAAACAAGAGGGGAGCGACACGAAAGGTACATAGGAAGTTAGGGTGGATAGGTTAGATGATGGTAGGATCAATTACATTGCGTTCCCCAACCGTTAAAATATGTTTTGCATGTGACATTAGGGCTTTCGCGCTGATTTCAGCGTGAACTCAAAACAAAAGAAGTTTCCAATCGGTTATAGAATCGAGCTAGACTTTTTTCGCGGTTGTGGAATCAAGTGCCTCACCGAGAGAGCCTAAATTTGAACAAGTGGACCAATAGAGTGTTTTTCTAAGAATCACTTGTCATAGGCCTCAAAGTAGCACTTGTTTAGAGTGAAATCTTAGAATTCCATCAAAAATCTCTCTATGTCGACCTACGTGCAGAAACAAGAAGGGGAGCGACACGAAAGGTACATAGGAAGTTAGGGTGGATAGGTTAGATGATGGTTGGATCAATTACATTGCGTTACCCAACCGTTAATATATGTTTCTGGATGTGACATTAGGACTACTGGCGCTGATTTCAGCGCGAACTCAAAACAAAGAGAAGTTTCGAATCCGGTTATAGAATCGAGCTAGACTTTTTCGCGGTTGTTGAATCAAGTGCCTCACCCGAGAGAGCCTAAATTTGAACAAGTGGACCATTAGAGAGTTTTTCTAAGAATCACTTGTCATAGGCCTCAAAGTAGCACTTGTTTAGAGTGAAATCTTAGAATTCCATCGACAATCTCTATGTCGATCTACGTGCGAAACAAGAAGGGGAGCGACACGAAAGGTACATAGGAAGTTAGGGTGGATAGGTTAGATGATGGTAGGATCAATTACATTGCGTTCCCCAACCGTTAAAATATGTTTTTTGCATGTGACATTAGGGACTGCTCGCTGATTTCAGCGTGAACTCAAAACAAAGAGAAGTTTCCAATCCGGTTATAGAATCGAGCTAGACTTTTTCGCGGTTGTGGAATCAAGTGCCTCACCCGAGAGAGCCTAAATTTGAACAAGTGGACCATTAGAGTGTTTTTCTAAGAATCACTTGTCATAGGCCTCAAAGTAGCACTTGTTTAGAGTGAAATCTTGGAATTCCATCAAAAATCTCTATGTCGACCTACGTCTACGAAACAAGAAGAAGGGAGCGACACGAAAGGTACATAGGAAGTTAGGGTGGATAGGTTAGATGATGGTTGGATCAATTACATTGCGTTACCCAACCGTTAATATATGTTTTTGGATGTGACATTAGGGGACTGCTCATCGCTGATTTCAGCGTGAACTCAAAACAAAGAGAAGTGTCTAATCCGGTTATAGAATCGAGCTAGACTTTTTCGCGGTTGTTGAATCAAGTGCCTCACCGAGAGAGCCTAAATTTGAACAAGTGGACCATTAGAGTTTTTCTAAGAATCACTTGTCATAGGCCTCAAAGTAGCACTTGTTTAGAGTGAAATCTTAGAATTCCATCGACAATCTCTATGTCGATCTACGTGCGAAACAAGAAGGGGAGCGACACGAAAGGTACATAGGAAGTTAGGGTGGATAGGTTAGATGATGGTAGGGTCAATTACATTGCGTTCCCCAACCGTTAAAATATGTTTCTGCATGTGACATTAGGGACTGCTCGCGCTGATTTCAGCGTGAACTCAAAACAAAGAGAAGTTTCCAATCCGGTTATAGAATCGAGCTAGACTTTTTCGCGGTTGTGGAATCAAGTGCCTCACCCGAGAGAGCCTAAATTTGAACAAGTGGACCAATAGAGTGTTTTTCTAAGAATCACTTGTCATAGGCCTCAAAGTAGCACTTCTTTAGAGTGAAATCTTAGAATTCCATCAAAAATCTCTATGTCGACCTACGTAGCGAAACAAGAAGGGGAGCGACACGAAAGGTACATAGGAAGTTAGGGTGGATAGGTTAGATGATGGTTGGATCAATTACATTGCGTTACCCAACCGTTAATATATGTTTACGGATGTGACATTAGGGACTGCTCGCGCTGATTTCAGCGTGAACTCAAAACAAAGAGAAGTGTCTAATCCGGTTATAGAATCGAGCTAGACTTTTTCGCGGTTGTGGAATCAAGTGCCTCACCCGAGAGAGCCTAAATTTGAACAAGTGGACCATTAGAGAGTTTTTCTAAGAATCACTTGTCATAGGCCTCAAAGTAGCACTTGTTTAGAGTGAAATCTTAGAATTCCATCGACAATCTCTATGTCGATCTACGTACCGAAACAAGAAGGGGAACGACACGAAAGGTACATAGGAAGTTAGGGTGGATAGGTTAGATGATGGTAGGATCAATTACATTGCGTTCCCCAAACCGTTAAAATATGTTTACGCATGTGACATTAGGGACTGCTCGCGCTGATTTCAGCGTGAACTCAAAACAAAGAGAAGTTTCCAATCGGTTATAGAATCGAGCTAGACTTTTTTTCGCGGTTGTGGAATCAAGTGCCTCACCCGAGAGAGCCTAAATTTGAACAAGTGGACCATTAGAGTGTTTTTCTAAGAATCACTTGTCATAGGCCTCAAAGTAGCACTTGTTTAGAGTGAAATCTTGGAATTCCATCAAAAATCTCTATGTCGACCTACGTCTGCAAAAACAAGAAGGGGAGCGACACGAAAGGTACATAGGAAGTTAGGGTGGATAGGTTAGATGATGGTTGGATCAATTACATTGCGTTACCCAACCGTTAATATATATGTTTTTGGATGTGACATAGGGGACTGCTGCATCGCTGATTTCAGCGTGAACTCAAAACAAAGAGAAGTGTCTAATCCGGCTATAGAATCGAGCTAGACTTTTTTCGCGGTTGTTGAATCAAGTGCCTCACCGAGAGAGCCTAAATTTGAACAAGTGGACCATTAGAGAGTTTTTCTAAGAATCACTTGTCATAGGCCTCAAAGTAGCACTTGTTTAGAGTGAAATCTTAGAATTCCATCGACAATCTCTATGTCGATCTACGTGCGAAACAAGAAGGGAAGCGACACGAAAGGTACATAGGAAGTTAGGGTGGATAGGTTAGATGATGGTAGGATCAATTACATTGCGTTCCCCAACCGTTAAAATATGTTTTACGCATGTGACATTAGGGACTGCTCGCGCTGATTTCAGCGTGAACTCAAAAAAAAAGAAGTTTCCAATCCGGTTATAGAATCGAGCTAGACTTTTTCGCGGTTGTGGAATCAAGTGCCTCACCCGAGAGAGCCTAAATTTGAACAAGTGGACCAATAGAGTGTTTTTCTAAGAATCACTTGTCATAGGCCTCAAAGTAGCACTTGTTTAGAGTGAAATCTTGGAATTCCATCAAAAATCTCTATGTCGACCTACGTCAGAAACAAGAAGGGGAGCGACACGAAAGGTACATAGGAAGTTAGGGTGGATAGGTTAGATGATGGTTGGATCAATTACATTGCGTTACCCAACCGTTAATATATGTTTTGGATGTGACATTAGGGACTGCTCATCGCTGATTTCAGCGTGAACTCAAAACAAAGAGAAGTGTCTAATCCGGTTATAGAATCGAGCTAGACTTTTTCGCGGTTGTTGAATCAAGTGCCTCACCGAGAGAGCCTAAATTTGAACAAGTGGACCAATAGAGAGTTTTTCTAAGAATCACTTGTCATAGGCCTCAAAGTAGCACTTGTTTAGAGTGAAATCTTAGAATTCCATCGACAATCTCTATGTCGATCTACGTGCCGAAACAAGAAGGGGAACGACACGAAAGGTACATAGGAAGTTAGGGTGGATAGGTTAGATGATGGTAGGATCAATTACATTGCGTTCCCCAACCGTTAATATATGTTTCTGCATGTGACATTAGGGACTGCTCGCGCTGATTTCAGCGTGAACTCAAAACAAAGAGAAGTTTCCAATCCGGTTATAGAATCGAGCTAGACTTTTTTTTCGCGGTTGTGGAATCAAGTGCCTCACCGAGAGAGCCTAAATTTGAACAAGTGGACCATTAGAGTGTTTTTCTAAGAATCACTTGTCATAGGCCTCAAAGTAGCACTTCTTTAGAGTGAAATCTTAGAATTCCATCAAAAATCTCTATGTCGACCTACGTGCGAAACAAGAAGGGGAGCGATCACGAAAGGTACATAGGAAGTTAGGGTGGATAGGTTAGATGATGGTTGGATCAATTACATTGCGTTACCCAACCGTTAATATATGTTTTTGGATGTGACATTTAGGGACTGCTCGCTGCTGATTTCAGCGTGAACTCAAAACAAAGAGAAGTGTCTAATCCGGTTATAGAATCGAGCTAGACTTTTTTCGCGGTTGTTGAATCAAGTGCCTCACCCGAGAGAGCCTAAATTTGAACAAGTGGACCATTAGAGAGTTTTTCTAAGAATCACTTGTCATAGGCCTCAAAGTAGCACTTGTTTAGAGTGAAATCTTAGAATTCCATCGACAATCTCTATGTCGATCTACGTGCGAAACAAGAGGGGAGCGACACGAAAGGTACATAGGAAGTTAGGGTGGATAGGTTAGATGATGGTAGGGTCAATTACATTGCGTTCCCCAACCGTTAAAATATGTTTTACGCATGTGACATTAGGGACTGCTGCTCGCTGATTTCAGCGTGAACTCAAAACAAAAGAAGTTTCCAATCCGGTTATAGAATCGAGCTAGACTTTTTCGCGGTTGTGGAATCAAGTGCCTCACCGAGAGAGCCTAAATTTGAACAAGTGGACCAATAGAGTGTTTTTCTAAGAATCACTTGTCATAGGCCTCAAAGTAGCACTTTCTTTAGAGTGAAATCTTAGAATTCCATCAAAAATCTCTATGTCGACCTACGTGCAGAAACAAGAAGGGAGCGACACGAAAGGTACATAGGAAGTTAGGGTGGATAGGTTAGATGATGGTTGGATCAATTACATTGCGTTACCCAACCGTTAATATATGTTTACGGATGTGACATTAGGGACTGCTCGCTGATTTCAGCGTGAACTCAAAACAAAGAGAAGTGTCTAATCCGGTTATAGAATCGAGCTAGACTTTTTCGCGGTTGTTGAATCAAGTGCCTCACCCGAGAGAGCCTAAATTTGAACAAGTGGACCATTAGAGAGTTTTTCTAAGAATCACTTGTCATAGGCCTCAAAGTAGCACTTGTTTAGAGTGAAATCTTAGAATTCCATCGACAATCTCTATGTCGATCTACGTCTGCGAAACAAGAAGGGGGGCGCGACACGAAAGGTACATAGGAAGTTAGGGTGGATAGGTTAGATGATGGTAGGGTCAATTACATTGCGTTCCCCAACCGTTAAAATATGTTTTGCATGTGACATTAGGGACTGCGCGCTGATTTCAGCGTGAACTCAAAACAAAAAGAAGTTTCCAATCCGGTTATAGAATCGAGCTAGACTTTTTCGCGGTTGTGGAATCAAGTGCCTCACCCTAGAGAGCCTAAATTTGAACAAGTGGACCATTAGAGTGTTTTTCTAAGAATCACTTGTCATAGGCCTCAAAGTAGCACTTGTTTAGAGTGAAATCTTGGAATTCCATCAAAAATCTCTATGTCGACCTACGTGCGAAACAAGAAGGGAGCGACACGAAAGGTACATAGGAAGTTAGGGTGGATAGGTTAGATGATGGTTGGATCAATTACATTGCGTTACCCAACCGTTAATATATGTTTTTGGATGTGACATTAGGGACTGCTGCTCGCTGATTTCAGCGTGAACTCAAAACAAAGAGAAGTGTCTAATCCGGTTATAGAATCGAGCTAGACTTTTTCGCGGTTGTTGAATCAAGTGCCTCACCGAGAGAGCCTAAATTTGAACAAGTGGACCATTAGAGTTTTCTAAGAATCACTTGTCATAGGCCTCAAAGTAGCACTTGTTTAGAGTGAAATCTTAGAATTCCATCGACAATCTCTATGTCGATCTACGTCTGCGAAACAAGAAGGGGAGCGACACGAAAGGTACATAGGAAGTTAGGGTGGATAGGTTAGATGATGGTAGGATCAATTACATTGCGTTCCCCAACCGTTAAAATATGTTTTGCATGTGACATTAGGGACTGCTGCGCTGATTTCAGCGTGAACTCAAAACAAAAGAAGTTTCCAATCCGGTTATAGAATCGAGCTAGACTTTTTCGCGGTTGTGGAATCAAGTGCCTCACCCGAGAGAGCCTAAATTTGAACAAGTGGACCATTAGAGTGTTTTTCTAAGAATCACTTGTCATAGGCCTCAAAGTAGCACTTGTTTAGAGTGAAATCTTAGAATTCCATCAAAAATCTCTATGTCGACCTACGTGCGAAACAAGAAGGGGAGCGACACGAAAGGTACATAGGAAGTTAGGGTGGATAGGTTAGATGATGGTTGGATCAATTACATTGCGTTACCCAACCGTTAATATATGTTTTTGGATGTGACATTAGGGGACTGCTCGCTGATTTCAGCGTGAACTCAAAACAAAGAGAAGTGTCTAATCCGGTTATAGAATCGAGCTAGACTTTTTTCGCGGTTGTTGAATCAAGTGCCTCACCCGAGAGAGCCTAAATTTGAACAAGTGGACCATTAGAGAGTTTTTCTAAGAATCACTTGTCATAGGCCTCAAAGTAGCACTTGTTTAGAGTGAAATCTTAGATTCCCATCAACAATCTCTATGTCGATCTACGTGCGAAACAAGAAGGGAGCGACGAAAGGTACATAGGAAGTTAGGGTGGATAGGTTAGATGATGGTAGGATCAATTACATTGCGTTCCCCAACCGTTAAAATATGTTTTACGCATGTGACATTAGGGACTGCTCGCGCTGATTTCAGCGTGAACTCAAAACAAAAGAAGTTTCCAATCCGGTTATAGAATCGAGCTAGACTTTTTCGCGGTTGTGGAATCAAGTGCCTCACCGAGAGAGCCTAAATTTGAACAAGTGGACCATTAGAGTGTTTTTCTAAGAATCACTTGTCATAGGCCTCAAAGTAGCACTTGTTTAGAGTGAAATCTTAGAATTCCATCAAAAATCTCTATGTCGACCTACGTACCAGAAACAAGAAGGGAAGCGACACGAAAGGTACATAGGAAGTTAGGGTGGATAGGTTAGATGATGGTTGGATCAATTACATTGCGTTACCCAACCGTTAATATATGTTTACGGATGTGACATTAGGGACTGCTGTCGCTGATTTCAGCGTGAACTCAAAACAAAGAGAAGTGTCTAATCCGGTTATAGAATCGAGCTAGACTTTTTTTCGCGGTTGTTGAATCAAGTGCCTCACCGAGAGAGCCTAAATTTGAACAAGTGGACCATTAGAGAGTTTTTCTAAGAATCACTTGTCATAGGCCTCAAAGTAGCACTTGTTTAGAGTGAAATCTTAGAATTCCATCAAACAATCTCTATGTCGATCTACGTGCGAAACAAGAAGGGAGCGACACGAAAGGTACATAGGAAGTTAGGGTGGATAGGTTAGATGATGGTAGGATCAATTACATTGCGTTCCCCAACCGTTAAAATATGTTTACGCATGTGACATTAGGGACTGCTCGCGCTGATTTCAGCGTGAACTCAAAACAAAGAGAAGTTTCCAATCCGGTTATAGAATCGAGCTAGACTTTTTCGCGGTTGTGGAATCAAGTGCCTCACCCGAGAGAGCCTAAATTTGAACAAGTGGACCATTAGAGAGTTTTTCTAAGAATCACTTGTCATAGGCCTCAAAGTAGCACTTGTTTAGAGTGAAATCTTGGAATTCCATCAAAAATCTCTATGTCGACCTACGTGCGAAACAAGAAGGGGAGCGACACGAAAGGTACATAGGAAGTTAGGGTGGATAGGTTAGATGATGGTTGGATCAATTACATTGCGTTACCCAACCGTTAATATATGTTTTACGGATGTGACATTAGGGACTGCTGCGCTGATTTCAGCGTGAACTCAAAACAAAGAGAAGTGTCTAATCCGGTTATAGAATCGAGCTAGACTTTTTTCGCGGTTGTTGAATCAAGTGCCTCACCGAGAGAGCCTAAATTTGAACAAGTGGACCATTAGAGAGTTTTTCTAAGAATCACTTGTCATAGGCCTCAAAGTAGCACTTGTTTAGAGTGAAATCTTAGAATTCCATCGACAATCTCTATGTCGATCTACGTGCGAAACAAGAAGGGGCGACGACACGAAAGGTACATAGGAAGTTAGGGTGGATAGGTTAGATGATGGTAGGATCAATTACATTGCGTTCCCCAACCGTTAAAATATGTTTCTGCATGTGACATTAGGGACTGCTCGCGCTGATTTCAGCGTGAACTCAAAACAAAGAGAAGTTTCCAATCCGGTTATAGAATCGAGCTAGACTTTTTCGCGGTTGTGGAATCAAGTGCCTCACCCGAGAGAGCCTAAATTTGAACAAGTGGACCAATTAGTGTTTTTCTAAGAATCACTTGTCATAGGCCTCAAAGTAGCACTTGTTTAGAGTGAAATCTTAGAATTCCATCAAAAATCTCTATGTCGACCTACGTGCGAAACAAGAAGGAGCGACACGAAAGGTACATAGGAAGTTAGGGTGGATAGGTTAGATGATGGTTGGATCAATTACATTGCGTTACCCAACCGTTAATATATGTTTTTGGATGTGACATTAGGGACTGCTCATTGATTTCAGCGTGAACTCAAAACAAAGAGAAGTGTCTAATCCGGTTATAGAATCGAGCTAGACTTTTTCGCGGTTGTTGAATCAAGTGCCTCACCGAGAGAGCCTAAATTTGAACAAGTGGACCATTAGAGAGTTTTTCTAAGAATCACTTGTCATAGGCCTCAAAGTAGCACTTGTTTAGAGTGAAATCTTAGAATTCCATCGACAATCTCTATGTCGATCTACGTCTGCGAAACAAGAAGGGGAGCGACACGAAAGGTACATAGGAAGTTAGGGTGGATAGGTTAGATGATGGTAGGGTCAATTACATTGCGTTCCCCAACCGTTAAAATATGTTTTACGCATGTGACATTAGGGACTGCTTGCTGCGCTGATTTCAGCGTGAACTCAAAACAAAGAGAAGTTTCAATCCGGTTATAGAATCGAGCTAGACTTTTTTCGCGGTTGTGGAATCAAGTGCCTCACCGAGAGAGCCTAAATTTGAACAAGTGGACCATTAGAGTGTTTTTCTAAGAATCACTTGTCATAGGCCTCAAAGTAGCACTTCTTTAGAGTGAAATCTTGGAATTCCATCAAAAAATCTCTATAATCGACCTACGTGCAGAAACAAGAAGGGGAGCGACACGAAAGGTACATAGGAAGTTAGGGTGGATAGGTTAGATGATGGTTGGATCAATTACATTGCGTTACCCAACCGTTAATATATGTTTTACGGATGTGACATTAGGGGACTGCTCGCTGATTTCAGCGTGAACTCAAAACAAAGAGAAGTGTCTAATCCGGTTATAGAATCGAGCTAGACTTTTTCGCGGTTGTTGAATCAAGTGCCTCACCCGAGAGAGCCTAAATTTGAACAAGTGGACCATTAGAGAGTTTTTCTAAGAATCACTTGTCATAGGCCTCAAAGTAGCACTTGTTTAGAGTGAAATCTTAGAATTCCATCGACAATCTCTATGTCGATCTACGTGCGAAACAAGAAGGGGAGCGACACGAAAGGTACATAGGAAGTTAGGGTGGATAGGTTAGATGATGGTAGGGTCAATTACATTGCGTTCCCCAACCGTTAAAATATGTTTACGCATGTGACATTAGGGACTGCTCGCGCTGATTTCAGCGTGAACTCAAAACAAAGAGAAGTTTCCAATCCGGTTATAGAATCGAGCTAGACTTTTTTCGCGGTTGTGGAATCAAGTGCCCTCACCGAGAGAGCCTAAATTTGAACAAGTGGACCATTAGAGTGTTTTTCTAAGAATCACTTGTCATAGGCCTCAAAGTAGCACTTCTTTAGAGTGAAATCTTAGAATTCCATCAAAAATCTCTATGTCGACCTACGTGCGAAACAAGAAGGGAAGCGACACGAAAGGTACATAGGAAGTTAGGGTGGATAGGTTAGATGATGGTTGGATCAATTACATTGCGTTACCCAACCGTTAATATATGTTTTACGGATGTGACATTAGGGACTGCTCGCGCTGATTTCAGCGTGAACTCAAAACAAAGAGAAGTGTCTAATCCGGTTATAGAATCGAGCTAGACTTTTTTTCGCGGTTGTTGAATCAAGTGCCTCACCCGAGAGAGCCTAAATTTGAACAAGTGGACCATTAGAGAGTTTTTCTAAGAATCACTTGTCATAGGCCTCAAAGTAGCACTTGTTTAGAGTGAAATCTTAGAATTCCATCGACAATCTCTATGTCGATCTACGTCTGCGAAACAAAGAGGGAGCGACACGAAAGGTACATAGGAAGTTAGGGTGGATAGGTTAGATGATGGTAGGGTCAATTACATTGCGTTCCCCAACCGTTAAAATATGTTTTACGCATGTGACATTAGGGACTGCTCGCGCTGATTTCAGCGTGAACTCAAAACAAAAGAAGTTTCCAATCCGGTTATAGAATCGAGCTAGACTTTTTTTTCGCGGTTGTGGAATCAAGTGCCTCACCCGAGAGAGCCTAAATTTGAACAAGTGGACCATTAGAGTGTTTTTCTAAGAATCACTTGTCATAGGCCTCAAAGTAGCACTTCTTTAGAGTGAAATCTTAGAATTCCATCAAAATCTCTATGTCGACCTACGTCCGAAACAAGAAGGGGAGCGACACGAAAGGTACATAGGAAGTTAGGGTGGATAGGTTAGATGATGGTTGGATCAATTACATTGCGTTACCCAACCGTTAATATATGTTTTTGGATGTGACATTAGGGGACTGCATCGCTGATTTCAGCGTGAACTCAAAACAAAGAGAAGTTTCTAATCCGGTTATAGAATCGAGCTAGACTTTTTTCGCGGTTGTTGAATCAAGTGCCTCACCGAGAGAGCCTAAATTTGAACAAGTGGACCATTAGAGAGTTTTTCTAAGAATCACTTGTCATAGGCCTCAAAGTAGCACTTGTTTAGAGTGAAATCTTAGAATTCCATCGAAAATCTCTATGTCGATCTACGTCACCGAAACAAGAAGGGAGCGACACGAAAGGTACATAGGAAGTTAGGGTGGATAGGTTAGATGATGGTAGGGTCAATTACATTGCGTTCCCCAACCGTTAAAATATGTTTTTGCATGTGACATTAGGGGACTGCTCGCGCTGATTTCAGCGTGAACTCAAAACAAAGAGAAGTTTCCAATCCGGTTATAGAATCGAGCTAGACTTTTTTTCGCGGTTGTGGAATCAAGTGCCTCACCCGAGAGAGCCTAAATTTGAACAAGTGGACCATTAGAGTGTTTTTCTAAGAATCACTTGTCATAGGCCTCAAAGTAGCACTTGTTTAGAGTGAAATCTTAGAATTCCATCAAAAATCTCTATGTCGACCTACGTGCGAAACAAGAAAGGGAAGCGATACGAAAGGTACATAGGAAGTTAGGGTGGATAGGTTAGATGATGGTTGGATCAATTACATTGCGTTACCCAACCGTTAATATATGTTTCTGGATGTGACATTAGGGACAGCTGTCGCTGATTTCAGCGCGAACTCAAAACAAAGAGAAGTGTCTAATCCGGCTATAGAATCGAGCTAGACTTTTTTCGCGGTTGTTGAATCAAGTGCCTCACCGAGAGAGCCTAAATTTGAACAAGTGGACCATTAGAGAGTTTTTCTAAGAATCACTTGTCATAGGCCTCAAAGTAGCACTTGTTTAGAGTGAAATCTTAGAATTCCATCGACAATCTCTATGTCGATCTACGTACCGAAACAAGGAGGGGAACGACACGAAAGGTACATAGGAAGTTAGGGTGGATATGTTAGATGATGGTAGGGTCAATTACATTGCGTTCCCCAACCGTTAAAATATGTTTCTGCATGTGACATTAGGGACTGCTCGCGCTGATTTCAGCGTGAACTCAAAACAAAGAGAAGTTTCCAATCCGGTTATAGAATCGAGCTAGACTTTTTCGCGGTTGTGGAATCAAGTGCCTCACCCGAGAGAGCCTAAATTTGAACAAGTGGACCATTAGAGTGTTTTTCTAAGAATCACTTGTCATAGGCCTCAAAGTAGCACTTGTTTAGAGTGAAATCTTGGAATTCCATCAAAAATCTCTATGTCGACCTACGTGCAGAAACAAGAAGGGAACGACACGAAAGGTACATAGGAAGTTAGGGTGGATAGGTTAGATGATGGTTGGATCAATTACATTGCGTTACCCAACCGTTAATATATGTTTTGGATGTGACATTAGGGACTGCTCATTTCGCTGATTTCAGCGTGAACTCAAAACAAAGAGAAGTGTCTAATCCGGTTATAGAATCGAGCTAGACTTTTTCGCGGTTGTTGAATCAAGTGCCTCACCCGAGAGAGCCTAAATTTGAACAAGTGGACCATTAGAGTTTTTCTAAGAATCACTTGTCATAGGCCTCAAAGTAGCACTTGTTTAGAGTGAAATCTTAGAATTCCATCGACAATCTCTATGTCGATCTACGTCACCGAAACAAGAAGGGGAGCGACACGAAAGGTACATAGGAAGTTAGGGTGGATAGGTTAGATGATGGTAGGGTCAATTACATTGCGTTCCCCAACCGTTAAAATATGTTTTACGCATGTGACATTAGGGACTGCTCGCGCTGATTTCAGCGTGAACTCAAAACAAAGAGAAGTTTCCAATCCGGTTATAGAATCGAGCTAGACTTTTTCGCGGTTGTGGAATCAAGTGCCTCACCCGAGAGAGCCTAAATTTGAACAAGTGGACCAATAGAGTGTTTTTCTAAGAATCACTTGTCATAGGCCTCAAAGTAGCACTTGTTTAGAGTGAAATCTTGGAATTCCATCAAAAATCTCTATGTCGACCTACGTGCGAAACAAGAAGAAGGGAGCGATACGAAAGGTACATAGGAAGTTAGGGTGGATAGGTTAGATGATGGTTGGATCAATTACATTGCGTTACCCAACCGTTAATATATGTTTACGGATGTGACATTAGGGGGACTGCTCGCCGCTGATTTCAGCGTGAACTCAAAACAAAGAGAAGTGTCTAATCCGGTTATAGAATCGAGCTAGACTTTTCGCGGTTGTTGAATCAAGTGCCTCACCCGAGAGAGCCTAAATTTGAACAAGTGGACCATTAGAGAGTTTTTCTAAGAATCACTTGTCATAGGCCTCAAAGTAGCACTTGTTTAGAGTGAAATCTTAGAATTCCATCGAAAATCTCTATGTCGACCTACGTGCGAAACAAGAAGGGGAGCGACACGAAAGGTACATAGGAAGTTAGGGTGGATAGGTTAGATGATGGTAGGGATCAATTACATTGCGTTCCCCAACCGTTAAAATATGTTTACGCATGTGACATTAGGGACTGCTCGCGCTGATTTCAGCGTGAACTCAAAACAAAGAGAAGTTTCCAATCCGGTTATAGAATCGAGCTAGACTTTTTCGCGGTTGTGGAATCAAGTGCCTCACCCGAGAGAGCCTAAATTTGAACAAGTGGACCATTAGAGTGTTTTTCTAAGAATCACTTGTCATAGGCCTCAAAGTAGCACTTCTTTAGAGTGAAATCTTGGAATTCCATCAAAAATCTCTCTAATGGACCTACGTGCGAAACAAGAAGGGGAGCGACACGAAAGGTACATAGGAAGTTAGGGTGGATAGGTTAGATGATGGTTGGATCAATTACATTGCGTTACCCAACCGTTAATATATGTTTTTGCATGTGACATTAGGGACTGCTCGCTGATTTCAGCGTGAACTCAAAACAAAGAGAAGTTTCTAATCCGGTTATAGAATCGAGCTAGACTTTTTCGCGGTTGTTGGAATCAAGTGCCTCACCCGAGAGAGCCTAAATTTGAACAAGTGGACCATTAGAGAGTTTTTCTAAGAATCACTTGTCATAGGCCTCAAAGTAGCACTTGTTTAGAGTGAAATCTTAGAATTCCATCGACAATCTCTATATGTCGATCTACGTGCACCGAAACAAGAAGGGGAGCGACACGAAAGGTACATAGGAAGTTAGGGTGGATAGGTTAGATGATGGTAGGATCAATTACATTGCGTTCCCCAACCGTTAAAATATGTTTCTGCATGTGACATTAGGGACTGCTTCGCGCTGATTTCAGCGTGAACTCAAAACAAAGAGAAGTTTCCAATCCGGTTATAGAATCGAGCTAGACTTTTTCGCGGTTGTGGAATCAAGTGCCTCCCGAGAGAGCCTAAATTTGAACAAGTGGACCATTAGAGTGTTTTTCTAAGAATCACTTGTCATAGGCCTCAAAGTAGCACTTGTTTAGAGTGAAATCTTAGAATTCCATCAAAAATCTCTATGTCGACCTACGTGCGAAACAAGGGAAGCGACACACGAAAGGTACATAGGAAGTTAGGGTGGATAGGTTAGATGATGGTTGGATCAATTACATTGCGTTACCCAATAGTTAATATATGTTTTTGCATGTGACATTAGGGACTGCTTTCGCTGATTTCAGCGTGAACTCAAAACAAAGAGAAGTTTCCAATCCGGTTATAGAATCGAGCTAGACTTTTTCGCGGTTGTGGAATCAAGTGCCTCACCTAGAGAGCCTAAATTTGAACAAGTGGACCATTAGAGAGTTTTTCTAAGAATCACTTGTCATAGGCCTCAAAGTAGCACTTGTTTAGAGTGAAATCTTAGAATTCCATCGACAATCTCTATGTCGACCTACGTCACCGAAACAAGAGGGGAGCGACACGAAAGGTACATAGGAAGTTAGGGTGGATAGGTTAGATGATGGTAGGATCAATTACATTGCGTTCCCCAACCGTTAAAATATGTTTCTGCATGTGACATTAGGGACTGCTCGCTGATTTCAGCGTGAACTCAAAACAAAAGAAGTTTCCAATCCGGTTATAGAATCGAGCTAGACTTTTTTCGCGGTTGTGGAATCAAGTGCCTCACCGAGAGAGCCTAAATTTGAACAAGTGGACCATTAGAGAGTTTTTCTAAGAATCACTTGTCATAGGCCTCAAAGTAGCACTTGTTTAGAGTGAAATCTTGGAATTCCATCAAAAATCTCTATGTCGACCTACGTCTCTAGAAACAAGAAGGGGAGCGACACGAAAGGTACATAGGAAGTTAGGGTGGATAGGTTAGATGATGGTTGGATCAATTACATTGCGTTACCCAACCGTTAATATATGTTTCTGGATGTGACATTAGGGACGGCTGTCGCTGATTTCAGCGCGAACTCAAAACAAGAGAAGTGTCTAATCCGGCTATAGAATCGAGCTAGACTTTTTCGCGGTTGTTGAATCAAGTGCCTCACCCGAGAGAGCCTAAATTTGAACAAGTGGACCATTAGAGAGTTTTTCTAAGAATCACTTGTCATAGGCCTCAAAAGTAGCACTTGTTTAGAGTGAAATCTTAGAATTCCATCGACAATCTCTATGTCGATCTACGTACTAAAACAAGAAGGGGAGCGACACGAAAGGTACATAGGAAGTTAGGGTGGATAGGTTAGATGATGGTAGGGT
>JADLZK010001274.1:0-82732 GCA_015847255.1 Hyparrhenia diplandra
GGCTATAACGGTGGTGTGGTGTCATATTATATGTTTGACGATCGTATATCCAATTTATTTAGTCTATCAAATAACGTGTTCCGTGCGTGTATTTAACAATCACCGATCAAGCAACTGATTGTCCAACATGCATGTGTCACACATGCAATGTATAGATTTGGGGAATCTTTGATACCATGGGTTAATTTCTTAGCTAACTAATTTGAGCTCAAATTAGCTATAGTGCATCCAAAACATTAGGGTTAATAGGTGAATTCATTTCTTAAAGTCAAGTCTTCAATTAGTTGTTAGCATACTAGCTAGTAACTAGCTATGTGTATACAAAGCATGCCGTTTGTTTGGCAACATTAGTCGCTGTGGGCATGATAGTCATTTTGGATAAAATTAAACATCATGGAATGATTTGACCACTATCATCATTCGATTCGTCCACTAGCTGTGTGATCGTTTCTTCTTGTCATATCGATGGATAGACAGTAAGGGCTTGTTTACTGATATAGCTCAGCATCATTAGTGAAAGCAAACTTTTGGCTCCGTATCAGTAAAGCAGCTTCACCATTGAAAGCTGTTTAAAAAATGTTTGGCAAAATATTTTGTTTTAGAAAAAGATAGCGAAAAGAAGCTGATAGAAGCTAATATTTTCAGGTTCACCTCTATTCTATGAGAGGAGCTGACACTACTATATAGATTCTAACTTAAAGCGATTGGTATATATGTCTCTACGGAGAAGTATGTCCCAACCTACAAATAAGATTTTATTTAGACGAGATGGCTAGGAACAAAAATTGTTTCTACAAATCAATTTCTAAAGGTGGCTGTTCTTTAGAGGCGCCTCTATAAATGGGATTTGTACTGGCGGTCGTAAACCCCAGCTGCTGTTGTTTTTAGCTGCCTCCCAAAATTTATCCATCAAATTACAAACTAAATTTAGGAAACAATTAATTTTGTTAAAATTATAAGGTGTGAATGTGAACTTTTATTTCTATGATCCGGCTTTTGATGTGTGTATGTGGGTGGGTGGGTGGTGTGGTGTGTGTGTTGTGTGTTGGGGGAGGGGAGGATGGGGTAGGGGGCACATGCAGATGTTGCTATGCTACTGGCACAAACATATTAGCTTCATGATGCTTTGATTCCTTTTAAGAAATTTTAAGTAAATTTCATTAAAATTTTTTTAAGGTGTCAATAGGAGCTTTTATTTGTAGAATCTGGTTATGGTAATTGGCGCCATAAAATACCTGCTTGTTGCATTAAATCTATACAATATATAAGTTCTAATCAATTTGAATATTTTATAAAATGAACGTGATATTTTAAATCGGTGTTCAACTTCTAATGTGAACTCATATGTTAATACATAGATACTATTTTATTAAATTTATGTTTTTTAACAAACTTGCAGGTATAATTAGTTTGTGAGTTAGGTTGAAATTATAAAAATCTGGAATGGAATTAAAAAAAGTTGATTGGATTAGATTGGGTATGGGGTGGAATTTAACCCATTAACAGGCAGGCCTATGTTCTGATCATCGTTAGACCCACAGAACGACGGATGAGCACATGGCGAGCATCCAGCAAGCACGAAAGCACAAGAACATGGCACACTCGTCCGGGTCCGGATCAGCAAGACAGCAATGTCGTACAAGTGAAATATATAGTATTCGGCGAAGTCTCTGTTTGTTGCGCTACACGCATCGATGTGATTTCTGCCAGCAACTACACGCATCGATGTGATTTCTGCCAGCAACCAGTTTACACTATAGTATGTACTCTCACAGTCAGCTGTGTCAGCCACGTGAGAAACGTACCACCGCCCGTGGCCATATGGCCGTGTCGTTAGGTTGGCACCCCATCCTCCATTAGTGTACATAGTAACAGGCGCAGCTAGTGGACACGGCAACGTGAGGCACGCGCGCGCCGCCCTGTTGTGATGTGGACGGCGTCACGGCAGCTCGGCTAGGACGACGTCGCCATCGCCTCCTGCATGCCTACCATGCCGCGCTCCCGCTGCTCTCCCCGCCCAACCCCACCATATCCATTGGCGCCATCGGATGCCGTCCCAATGCAATGCACGAGCCCACCCCAGCCACCGGCACGGCTGGGTGCTGGTCCCTCGCGCTCCTGGGCTGCCTGTAGGGGCTGCCGCCAGGCGACGCCAGGCGAGATTGGATCGTTCCATCGGCGCGTCTGTAGCAGTGTACGTGCGGGCTGGTGGGCGAGCAACGTTTGGGGCCGCCGGCCGGGGCGCTAACCACCTCGATCGTCCTGGTCCTGGTCCTGGCTTGGCGAGACCCACCATAGATCACCTGACGCATTATTTTTTTTTTTTTGTATTTATACTAGGTTTTTTCCACAATGGTAAATCAAATTTTATTACGTAGAGCAACGAAATTACATAGTTTGAGTCAGGTTCAAGATAGGCAAGATAAAAGATAGACTTCTCCCCACACTTGCTCGCCTAGGGAGCAAATGCTGGGGAAGACATACACATGAGAAGCTATACTACTAGAATAAAACCAATTAGCAACAAGTAATTGCTATGACTGAAGCAAACGCTAGATTTACATCTCGACACCAGAACTAAGGCAATAGCAGAATCAAGATATCTCCACGAACACACCCATCCTTGGAAGGGACAAGCTGCTTCTCATGATCCACCGTTGGCTGCTGGCATGCTGCTGCTTGTGGCATGGGTGTTCGGGTTACCCGATTTTTTCGGTCGGGTAATTCGGGTAATTCAAAATTCGGGTAATAAAAATTGCTACCGATTTTAGTCAAAAACACTACCCGAAATTTCAGGTACCGATAATTGGGTTGGGTATACCCGATCTACCCGATTTTACGAGAAAACAACAAATTAAACAAAATTTCAGTAGCAATTTATGCATAATTTTACCCAAAATTTAGGTAGAATTTCAACAACAATTTATGGAGAATAATATATTATAGTTACTTGTTCGAACCGAGAAAATTATATTCTAATAAAGAGATAATTTCAAGTGTCTAACTAGCAACACGTGATAAATATAACGACAAGAAAAATCTTCGGGTAGTTGGGGTAATTTGGGTACCGGAGTCTATTACCCGAATTACCCAAAGTAATTTTGAGTAATCAAAATCACTATCAATTTGGGTTCGGGTACCTCGGGTTCGGGTAATTCGGGTCCGGGTTCGGGTAGTTCGGGTCAGGGTAATGGGTATCGGGTATTTTGCCCATAGCTATGTGGAAGAATAGTATTGCCGCCTTGATCACCTCAGCACATTTGGTTACCTGTTCTTTCAGATCCTCTTGAAGTAGACATGCCCAATATGTAAGGAAGAAGCACATTAAATAAACAATCTGATATTGCACTCTCTTTTTCTCAAAGCAAACTGAATTTATCATTCTCCAAATGGCAAAATCTTATATGCCCAAGCCTAGAACTATTCAAGATTGGAGGGTGGCTCCAAATATATTTGGCAGAGGCACAATCAAAAAACAAGTGGTTAATACTTTCATTTTCGTTACAGAAAGCACATCTAGGAGACCCATTCCATTTTCTTCTAATGAGATTATCTTTAGTGAGGATGGCACTATAAGTGATTAGCCACATGAAGATTTTGATCTTAAGAGGGAGTTTGGCCTTCCAAATCTTCTTGTTACTTGACCCATATCCATGTCTACTAAGATGTTTATACACTGATTTAACAGAAAAGGTACCAGTTTTCTCCCACATCCATTTGGGCTTATCTCTTTCATTATTGGTGTCACATCTGAAAGTAATATCTTACAATCTTCTTAATTGGTTACGTAAAAGATAACCTCCAATTCTTCAGTT
The DNA here is from genome assembly GCA_015847255.1 of Hyparrhenia diplandra. NCBI lineage: Eukaryota > Viridiplantae > Streptophyta > Magnoliopsida > Poales > Poaceae > Hyparrhenia > Hyparrhenia diplandra. The sequence goes on from JADLZK010001274.1 coordinate 3,816, forward strand.
TTATATCGCAACTGAGAGATCTTGTTCATTGTTGGTTTCATACAATTCTAGAAACTTATCTGCCAAGAAGAAAAGTCCACACCATTTATCATGCCAAAAGCTATTATTCTTCCCATCACCCACAACTAAGGATCTCTCTTTAAGATATATTTGTCTAATCTTAAGTAGATCATTCTAAAAAAGGAGAATTTTTCTAGCTTTTAGTTAATAAAGCCACCATCCGGTTTTTTTTTCTTCAAATAGAGTAAATTGCATTGTAGGTACCTAAACTATTGGGTGGTTCCTAAACGGTACTCAACTAAAAAACATAACAGTTTAGTCTTGGATCTTTGGTTATTGCTCATCAACGATGCTGTCATGGCCATGCGGGCACGGCGATGGGCCGAGGCCACCCTGGACTAAGGGCTTGGCCATTTTGTTCAAAACCCCTGTTGAAGCGCTCCCTCGCCTCATTCTCCTTTGAGGCATGCCCTATCAAGGCTGCGAGGTGCGGAAACGAGTCGAGAAGGACCCGCGCCCTGATGGGTTGTTGGCCGGCATAGCCCGGACTTCGCTCACGTTGTCGGCCCGGCACGGCGAGCACGCCGCGGACGACCTGTCATGGCCTTGGCATTCCGGCCCGTCTCGTAGCGACCATGGAGGTGGGCGGGCGCCTTGGGCGCGGCGCTGCGCATTGGCGTAAAAATGGCCCACACGCGGCGTGGGGCGGGCGGCTTCAGCGGCCCGAGCATCGGCGACACTGAAGCCGGCGTCGGCGACACGTTTTGCTCGGCTTACGATACGATGATATTGCTTTCGGCCCGGCGGCCGCGAGACTTGACCTCTTCTCCTTCAAATTCGTACCTTCGACGCCTCGATCCAATTCCTTGCGCCCTCGAGCACGGTTTGCTATCGTCGGACAATTTTGGATTTCCATGGCCGCCCGATCAATTCACTTGATAACACAACATGGTTTGGGGAGTAGGGCGTGGGCGTATTTTTAGCTCAATTTCTTGAACCGGTGACATGAGGGCGTGCGGCGACCGCGCTCATCGTTTGGGGCGTTGTCGTGACCAAGTCTGGCGTACCACGTTGTATCTCATCCATCACGATCCTCAGGGCGGGCTACATGTGCTCGTGCTCGCTAGCCAAATTCATCGCCTACTTGCTCCTTTGCTCAATTCCTCGCGAACCCAGCTTCTCTTGCTCCTTGCGCTCCTCACCAACCCGGTCGCCTTGCCCCTCGCCGTCGTGGCCATGCCGCCATTGCCGTCGGGACCACCTTACCGTCGTGGTCGTGCCACCATGGCCGCCATGACCACCTTGTCGTAGCCAGGATCCTCTAGAGCACCTCTCATCCTCCCGTTTGATGCTTTAGCATTCTTGTGGTGCCTTGATGCTCATCGGCCCATGCTTTTCCTTATTCCATCACGAGTACCGGACACGCCGGAATGCGAGCTCATTGCCGGTTCGCACCGCCACACCCGTAACCACGGCACACGCCCACCTTTGCTCCAATGGCGTATGGAGCCGGCCGGTGTACGGTCACTGAGTCTTTGGTGGCGATGCCCACACGGTCTCACTTTTCTCGGTCCATCATGGGGCAAGTCGCGGACACCCGCAGGTGGGAACGAACCATGGTGTGCGATGGTGCTCAGCACGGACCGGGCTGGACATAGGGGCTCCTGCACGCGGTTGGCTAGGCGACCACGGTTGGCGCTCGGTGACTTCGGGCTCTGGCGGCACTCGGCTCTAGAGCAACCACGGCGGTCTTTGCTTGATGAGCGTGGCCGGGCGGCGGCGCAGGAGCAGCGTCCACGGCAGAGGCAAGGCGAGGCGGTGTGGTCCCGACGAGAGCGTGCGAGCTCTCAACTACAGTGGCATGGTGAGGGCGGTAGGCTACTACGGATGGCGAGAGTCTGTGCGCGTGGTTGGGCGGGCGCGGCGGTCGGCGTCGGCTCACTCGGCGCGGAAGGTTTCAACGGGGTTTTGAGCAAAATGACCAAGCCCTTAGTCCAGGGTGGCCTATCCACGTCGGCAGCTAGCGCCTGCGTGGCCATGACAATACCGTTGATGAGCAAGAACCAAAGATCCGGTACCTATTTGTTACGTTTTTTAGTTGGAGTACCTGTTTGGGAACCACCAAATAGTTTAGGTACCTATAGTGCAATTTACCCTTTCAAATAATTTTTATTAACTATGTCATTCCAGATCCCACCGCCATGCTCCACTTTCCACCATCACTTACAGAGTAAGCTTATGTCCATTCTTCTTAACTCTTTAATACCCAGCCCCCCTTTACTCTTGCATTTGGTAATTAAGGACCATTTCACAAAGTGATATTTTCTCTTAACATTGCCACCCTGCCAGAAAAAACATCTACTGGCTTTATCCATTTTGTTTATGACTGACATAGGTAGACAAAACCTAGACATAACATAAATTGGGAGGTTACTGAGACAAGAATTTATAAGAGTTAATCTTCCTCCAAAGCTTAAAGCACTACCTTTCTAGCCATCCAGTCTTTTAAAGATTTTTTCACATATAGGGATCCAGTCAGCCACATGTAATCTGGACCCAGCTATAGGAACTCCTAGATATTTCATTGGCCAATTACCAATGGCACAATTAAACATGTTTGAATATTCCAGATTTTTCCCATCATCTTGACTAATCATGAGAACTTCAATTTTTTAGAAGTTGATCTTAAGACCAGACATGTTCTCATATATATCCAACAACAGTTTCAAGTTGGTGGCCTATTCTTTATCATCATGAATGCACAAGATAGTGTCATCAACATATTGGAGCATTGCCACTCCATTCTCTATGCATTTCAGGACTATCCCTTTGATCAGGTTATTGCTTTGAGCCATGTTAACCATTTTTGCTAGAGAATCAGCAGCTATGTTGAACAAGAAAGGGGATAAGGGGTCACCCTTTGATCAGGTTATTGCTTTGAGCCATGTTAACTGTTCACACTACTTAACGACACCACTAATATAGCTACGACGCATGACACTACTATAAAAGCAATGACACCAAACAGTGCCGGTATTATAGAAATTACTTTGCCACTAATAAACTAGTCAAAGGGTAACCTATACTTCTGGTAAAGACAGGTGTCAGTCAATCTTATGCAACTAGACAGTATAACATGGCATAAAATAATATGTCTAGGCAGAAATAAAAGACTATATATAATATAGAACAAGGCTCTCCAAGCGGACGAATAATAAATACCATTATAGCATTTTCTCTAGGAGTATCTAGAGTATCGAATCCACAAGGAAGACAAACTAAATATGCGTAGCACTAATAATATACGGATCCGCCGTGGGACGGACGTCGCCGCCGCATGGTCCGGGCTGGGATCCGCCCGCCCGTACCGGCCGGAGGCGGGATCTGCCGGGGCCGCCGCCCCGCACGGTGCGGGATCTGCCGCCGCCGCTGCGCTTGACTTGTGCCGTCGCTTGGTCGGTGCGGAGACGCCCGCCGCCGTGTGAGCTTTCTTTGTCGGGACGCCGCCGCGCTGGCCTGCCGCCGAGAGGTGAGAAGGGGAGGGGTTTTGGTCCCTTGTGCAAACATCTAGCTATTGAAAGGTCCCTTGTGGTTTTGGTAATTGAGTGTCAACATTAGGTGAACTAATTGTGTGTGATTGAGATAATACACGGGAGATTAGTTCACATGTGATGACGCAATGAAGGAGCTTTATTGCACATGAGACATGACATGGAGTCATGTGACCAAGGTGGTGAAGATCAAGACAAGGCTTGGCTTGATGGACCGGTTGCAAGTGTGAAGGGCAAGTCGAGGCTTTGAAGTCATGGACCGCGAGGCGGTGAAGGTTGGGCAAGACTTGGCGCCGACGGACCAACGCATAGCGGTGAAGAGCAAGTGAGGTCAAGATCGATGGACCAAGAAGGTCATGTGATGATATGGAGTGGATCATATCATTCTTGATCATGTTGGTGCATTGGTTGCATCGGCACTTGAAGATGGGAGCGGAATGGAAATGCGCAAGGCAAAGGTATAACCTATAGGGCATTTCATTTTGCGGTCATAGGAGCTTAGAGAAGTTTTTGACCGGGTTTAGGATAGATGGCCGTACTATCAAGAGGGGCAAACTTGTTTGCATATCGGTCATCTAGTGCCACTTGTGCGATATAACTTTTGCGATGTGTTAGGATCAAGTGGCGTGGTGAGAGCAAGAGAAAATTCCTTTGAAAATGATTGTGAAAATGCTAACACACATGCACATGGTGATGTACACTTGGTGGTGTTGGCACATTTGCAAAGGAGAAGTTATTTCGGTGTTTCTCGGACACTAGGACTGACTTTGGAGTAAAATACTGTTTTGATCCATTGAGCTTTGGATCAAGTAACCATGTGGGTTGTGTAGCCCTCTAAGTTAGCTTTCCATAGAGTCTAAGATCATCGAAAACGGAGTTCGGATGAAAGAGTTATGGACGTTTGATCGGCGTTGGTCGGGCTGTCAACGGCGGACGGACGCCGAGACTAGCGTGGGGCGCGTCGGGACGCGTCGGCGTTGTTTGGGGGGCTGTTTTGTACAGTGCCCAGCGCGTCCGCTGTAGAAAATGCGTCCGGCGGGTCGATCGGTTTACACCCTCTCGGACCGCGGCCCCGGCGCCAGAAAAGCGTGTTAACGGGCTAGTCGCCGGGGCTGTTTTGTACAGCCCCGGCGCGTCCGTCCATGGCGCCTGGCGATCCGTATGATGTAAAAGTGAGTTTTCGTCCCCAACGGCTAGTTTCTCGGTTTGGGCTATTTATACACCACATACCCGACTTGTTTGGTGCCGAGAGCACCTCTAGCCTTGGTGGCTTGTGTTGTGGTGCTAAAGAGCCCTCCCACTCACTTGTGATCGATAGAGTTCATCCAAATCAAAGTGAGGAGCGATTCTAGTGCGATTGTTTTGAGAGATTACATCGTGTGGCACTAGGTGATCGTGTTGCAAGCCGGTGTGCTTGTTTCTCTTGGAGGTTGCCACCTCCTAGACGGCTTGGTGGCAAGAGACTTCGCGGAAGCACGCAAGGAAGCTTGTGCGGTGCTCGAAGAAGAGATTGTGAGAGGTTCGTGCTCACCTCGCGGGGATCGTGAAGAGCAACTCTAGTGGAGCGTGTCATTGAGCTACCACACTTGTGTGTGGGTTCACACGGTACCCTCGAGGGTTTGGCTAAAGGACTCACTTCGTGTGAGGGACTCGATCGAGCTCCAGTACCGTGGGATTTGGCACCGGCCATTAAGCTTGAGAATCATCACCGGGTGATTCGCCAAACCGTGGAACCACTAAAGTGTTGGCCGACACAATGAGGAGTAGGGGGAAGTTGGCAAGCTTTTCGATAAAAATCACGGTGTCATCTTGTGTCCACACTTCGCGGTGGTTTGCATCTTCATCACAAGCTTTGTTATTACTTTCATATATACATTGTGCTTGTGCTTGAGTAGACTAGTTGTAACTATCTACCTTGTGTAGCTTGTTTAGTTACTTTACTTAGCTTGTGTAGCTAGGTAATTTGAGCCTTTGGGTTAGGCATGTGTTGCCTTGTCCATTGTGCATCTAGTGAGCTTAGGAGCTTTGAGCTTGCGCTTACTAGATTTGTGTAGGAGCTCACCCGTGCTTGAAGTACTAGTGCTTAGGTTTGTGTGACCTTGCATTAGAATTGATTAGGAGCTCAAGCTAGGCTTGTCACCTCACTCTTCTTGTGTAGGATCTTTTGTGAGGTGATTTAGAGTCCTAGTTAGAGGGGTGAAGTCTTGGCTAGACCAATAAGTTTAATTCGCAATTGTATTCGGTTAGCCTTTGCAATTAGTTTTAGAAGGGACTATTCACCCCCCCTCTAGTCCCCATCTCGATCCTTGACGTGGTATCGGAGTTAGGTCTCTCTTTTAGTGGTCTTAACCGGCCCGAGAGGATGGAAACTGATAAAGGACACGCCTAAGCTGTCCAATTATTTTCCCAATCTTTCACGGTACAATAACAATCCAAAATAAAATTGACACTAATCTGAATTTCCAAGACCAATGATTTAATATTAAGATCAATTTCACTTTTGATATATCTCGGCTGACCAAAATATGTGAGATTAATTTAATCAGCCCAGCACTATAGTTTAACGGAACTCACGTAAATGATTCCTGGACCAATCTCTTTCTTTGGGAGAGTAGCAATTCAGTACTAAGATCTCTCAGCCAAAGTACTGATGAATAAATTTACTAATCCAATCAACCAGCAAAAGGATTACAACTAAGAGGCAGCAGTTGTGCGTCTCACGATGAATAAACAAGAAGATAATTAGGCCAGCACTCACGTCAGCAACCAATGGAAAATAACTCAATAGGATAGCAGTTTCAACAATCTGATAATAGCAGCAGCAGCGATACACTGGTCCGGCTTACAGTAGAATACAATCCGAACCTTGATAGATAACTTCCACCCGTGGCTCCGAGAGACACGATCAGAAGACGGGGATTTCAACGGAAATCCGAGGCACGACCAAGCTGCAGCAGCTCGATCACGCACTCCACACAATCCGAGGAGGATCAGCTTGATAGATTAGATCGGAGGAGAGGACCTCTCGCTGTTCGTAGGAGAAACCCTAGACAATTTAATCCAAATCCAATCTAACCTTTACACGGCTGCTCAAGCCAAATATATGTGCACGCAGGCACAGGTACTTGGACTCACGACGCAACAAGGGTCCATTTACATGACTCAGCCCAACACATAAATAAAGCTAATTATACTAATCCTAGCAAATGTCTAAATATATATTAAAATATTGCGGCCAGACGCTAATCAACCTGAGCACATGTGACCTTCACCTGTGCGCCAGCAGCATGAAGCAAATAACGAGCACTTCTCCAAGATGTCTATGAGGCCGGGCAATAATATTTCAAGTGACGTCAACTTTCACAGAACCAATATAAATAAATCTTCTTGATTTTTTCATCTTCTTCTTCCTTGAAAGATGCACTCTTAAATAAGATCATTGACGAAAGACCACTTGGAGCAAATATTTCTCTCGCCTTCTTTATATATTTTTCATTAGAAGAAAGTGCACCAAATTTTAAAAGAGATGGGTCTCTAATATTTTTAGCTGATAAATCATCCAAAATATTATCTTGCGGAACCATGGTCTCATCAGAAACTAGAGGGTTTAGTGATGCTTGTTTGAGTGACACACATATTTTTGATGGCACACACTTTGCACGATGGAAACACCATATGCTTGATCATTTTCGTGCCATGGGACCTAAAGTGTGGTGGGTTGTCACAAGTGGTCTCACCTTCATGATGGACCATAAGAATCTCACCAAAGCTCAAAGGGATCTTTTTGAACTTGATTCAAGAGCTTTCTTGTATCTAATCAATTCCTTGAGTTTTGATGTGTTTGAGAAGGTGAACACTAGGGTGTCCGCACATGTGTTGTGGGAGGACATCAAGCACACCTATAGCGATGCCTCCACATGGGACGATGGCAAGTACAAGGACGATGAGGCGCCAAAGGTGGTGATTCATGAGGATGTTGAGCATGATCACAACTCGGTGATTGTGAAGGATTGCTCCACCTCATGGTCAAGTGAAGATGATGCAAGATCTACCACAAGTTCACTTGACAAGGTTGATGATGATGCTTCAAGTGATGCAAGTGATGATACTACCTCAAGCACACTTGATGGCAATGTTGATGGTTCATGCTCGGTTGATGATGCTACTCCAAGTTCATCCACTACATCAACATATTGTCTCATGTCACTAGGTGACACCAAGGTATCAAATGACAATGTGATTGATCACCATGATTCATATGATGAGCTTGTTAGTAGACTTGCTAGTTTGACCATGTCTTTAGAAAATGAGAAAGCTATATCTTTGAATTTGGAAAAAGAAAACTCATTTCTAAAGAACACATGTGAACAACAAGAGCATCTACTTTATGTCACTACTTGTTCACATGATGTGCTAAAATTGGCTCATGAGGAACTTAGTGTTACTCATGATAATTTAGTACAAGACCATGCTTTTTTCACTAAGAAGTTTTCCAATGAGAAATTTAAAACTAGTGAGAGCTCATCACATGGGTCTATTGATCAATCACATATTTGTGCTAACCCTTGTGATGTAGGCAAGAAGCATGTATCCACCTCTTGTGACATTTAATTGAATATACCATGTTCTTCACATTTAGATGTTTGTTCTTCTCCTATGTCTTGTGAGACTAACATTTTGAAGGAGAATGATGAGCTCAAAAAGAAAGTGAAGAATTTGAGCAACCGATTAGAGAGGTGCTATAACTCCAAGGTCCTCTTTGAGCAAATAGTGAAGAATCCAAGAAGCCTACATGATAAGAGTGGTCTTGGGTTCATCAAGAAGAAGATGACCAAAAGTGGGAGGAAAATAGCAAAGATGGTCAAGAAGCAAGAAAATGAGAAGCTATCTCATTTCATGTGCTATCAATGCCATGAAAAGGGACATCTTGCAAAGACGTGTCCAAATGAAGAAAAGCTCAAGTTGAAGCAACAAGAAAAGCCTCAACCTAAGCCCCAAGATCAAGTCAAGATGAACCATAAACCTAAAGTTGATGACTTGAAGAAGAAGAAGAAAACAAGAAGGGGTGGAAGAGCTTATGCAAGGCATCCAACTCATATCCAAGATGCCAAAATAGTGAGCAAGATACAAAAAGAAGAATATGCATGCCCACACCAAGTGCCATAGTTGTGATAAATTGGGCCACCTAGCCGGGTTGTCCAAACAAGCTTGAGAAGAAGGCTCAAGCAAATAAGTTGAAGCAAGGCAATGAGAAGCATCATATGAGCAAGAAAGAAAAGGCTCAACAAAAGAGAAGATGCTACTTATGCCGGGAAAGGGGACACATGGCTCATTCATGTCCCCTAGGTAACAATTCTAAGCCTAAGTCAATTGATGATAATATTGTGCTTAGAAAGGATGAATATGGTACCTCCTTGGTGACTATTGCAAAACATCCCGCTACTCATACTAAGGCTTCGCCAAAGTATGTTGCACCTAACTTGAGAGGACCCAAACTAGTTTGGGTACCATCAAAAAGTGGATGAATGTGTGTAGGTACCATGGCATTGGAGGCTTGATTCAATTGAGTTCACATTGTTCATCATTAGATTGAGTCAAGCATTGAAGCTTATTGCTATTATATCCCAATGCCAAGTCAAGACAAGTGAAGTCCAAGTGCTACAACATACAAGTGCTATAGTTCTAGTTGTGGTGATTCATTGGAATTATTTGATGACTTGCAAATATTTGTGTTGAAGCTTGCTATTTGATGATCATGATCCACAAAGGTATATTTCTAGTTGATCATACATATTTGGGTGCATATGAGTTGATTGAATTGGATATATATGCACATGTTGCTTGCTATGAGATGCTTGAATGGATTAAATGCCTAGTAGTCAAATTTGAGTTGGTTTGAATGGATATGATCATGAGATGACCTTTAGTATGTGATTTCAATTGATACATATCTTGTGATGGTATTCAAACAAGTTAGCATCAAGTTTGATTCAAATTGTTGAAAGATAGCTCAATTGCTTAAATCTGTCCATTATTGTAAAATCTGAGTGAGCTGTGATCTTAGCCATGTTTGGATGATCAAATCTTATTGGAATGGCTTGAAATTTGGTATGCATGCTCTATACTTATGGTACAAGATGCTGTGAAAATTTCATCATGATTTAACAAGGGATACTTTGATTTTGGAGTGGAACTTGTCAGCTATGTTGCAGCAGTTTTCAGCATGTAGTAGTGTGGAAAGGTGTGAAATCTGGTAGCAATCCATAAGGGATATGGAGCTCAAATTTTTGTGGTTGCTATATGACTTAGTGTTGCACATCTCCACCAAATTTCGTGGCATTTCAACATGTACATTTAGAGTTATGGTTTATTCTTTGAGATGTACAAAATCTGCCAGAAAAGTGACAATTATTGGATTGATCAAGAGTCACTTTGATTGAAAGGTCCTCAAGTTGGAATCTTGTTTATAAGTGTTTGAGGCACCTAAATTTGGTTTTGAATTTAGTTAGAAGCATGACAAGCTATGAGTACAAAGGCCATTGAGTTTGGGGGAGTATACATTGTACACATCTAGTACTCTAGTTAAAGATCAAGACCAAGCTCAAGATGGAGAGCAAGAAATGAGTTCAAGTGATAATTGGATATCTTTGGAAGAAAAAAAAGGACTTAAAGAAGAATCAAGTCTATTCATAATATCAAGTCCATCTTTTGGATCAATCAACCAAAGTCAATTCAAGTGAGTATCAAGAATGATTCTTGGAAAGAGGTCACTTCTCCCGTTGGGGGCATGCCGCCTTACGTAGGTAAACCGAGCACCGTGCTTGGATGGCTAACATGGAAGTGAGAATCTAGGAATTATTGGAGATGCTTAGTTGATGCAATCTAATGAGTTGATCTAGAGAAGCAAGCAACACCCAAATAGAGAGATGTTTCATGCAAGATTCAAATGGTTTTCTCTCATGCAAGGAAAGATCAAAAGAAAGCAAGTCAACCACAACAAGAAGTGCACTTGATTTTTAGTGGTTCTCAATTCATATGGGTGAAGCATGGAATTCATATTGATATATTTGGTCTTCACTAAGCTATCTAATTGGACTTCACATTGCTATTGCGGAGCGTAATTGGAATCATATTGACTATCCTCTACTCCAAGATAGCAAAGGTATCATTGTGATGTGCATGATCATTTCATCCCTTACTAGTATGCGGTTAGTGCATATAGTACATGCCTTCTAGGGTCATGCATGACAAATGAAAGTTTTAAATTCATTGCTACCACTATTGCTTGAATGATTATATGATCTAGTGGTTTGTACATGAATTTGTTCATGAGCTAGTGAACCTATAGTATTTGATCTAGAGAATGAGCATTCAAGTACTTTTAACTCAACATTGTCAAGATAACCCTTAGCATGAGGTGTGAAGAAGCTTGTCATTGGTTCAAACCGAGTTAGATTATTTTGTGCAAGTGATCTAGATCAAGTCAAAGAGAAAGAAGCTCATGGAAACAACATAGTTCAAGAATTGGTTACAATTGACAAATCTTTTTAAGTGGCTACCACATTGCAAGATATATCATATTCCTACACGTGGTATTTTTCATTCACGTGGTATTCTTGCTCACACTCAAGTGGTACTTAGTGTATCAATGGTGGTTCCACAAGTGATCCCCAACCTTAAGTGATCAATTCGATGTAAGGAAGCTACCCTCAAGAATTCAAATGGATTGACATATGCTTTGATATAGGGGGGAGGTGCCCCACCTCAAGGTATCAAGGTGAAGGATCCTACAAGTGACCTACATGTGGCATTTCGAGGTGGTTCTCATGCTTCCACATGTGGTAGTTACAAGTGGTGTCATTCCAACATATGGTGGTGTCCCTCAAAAATGAAGATTCAACAATCAACCATCTATCCTAGTCGCACCCTTTGTATCAATAGAGGCATACCCTTTATGAAAATTGATGACAAAGGGGGAGAAGTTGGACAAAGATATGTAAGTGTCTTTGGATATATGACAAAGGGGGATGAGAATATGGACATAGAACAAGAGGGAGCAAGATTGAAGATTAGAGGAGGATCAACATTCTTGGACAAAAGAGAAGCACACAAGTTGGGAGAGCAAGCTCATGAACTTGATTGATTGCATTTAACATGTGCATATTCATGTGCTTGCTTGCATTTGCATAAGTTTTTAAATTCTATATGCAATGCTTGTGTGGTATATGCTAGTCATAGAACTTGATTGATGATATGATAACTAGCATGCATAGGTTGTAGCTAGACATATATAGTTTTCACGTGGATCAAGAGCCATAGCATATAATGTTGATCTCATATGGTATCTTGAGTTTTGGTGTATGTCTAGTTACATGGATGATGCTAAGGATGAACTTCAATTTGCAACTCCGATTGGTATCACGCTTCAAAGGTTTATCCTATACACCTTAGCATCACTTTGTAGTGTTAACCCTCCCAAAAGTTTCATATCTATGTATGTGTGCAAACCTTGAATTCAAATCAATTGGGCACACATATAGGGGGAGTTACCACTACCAAGTGTGAATTAATCTTCAATTCCATATCTTTGTAGTGTTGCCATCAATTACCAAAAAGGGGGGATTGAAAGGTCTCTTGTGGTTTTTGGTAATTGAGTGTCAACATTAGGTGAACTAATTATGTGTGATTGAGATAATACACAGGAGATTAGTTCACATGTGATGACGCAATGAAGGAGCTTTATTACACATGAGACATGACATGGAGTCATGTGACCAAGGTGGTGAAGATCAAGACAAGGCTTGGCTTGATGGACCGGTTGCAAGTGTGAAGGGCAAGTCGAGGCTTTGAAGTCATGGACCGCGAGGCGGTGAAGCTTGGGCAAGACTTGGCGCCGACGGACCGACACAACGGTGAAGAGCAAGTGAGGTCAAGATCAATGGACCATGAAGGTCATGTGATGATATGGAGTGGATCATATCATTCTTGATCGTGTTGGTACATTGGTTGCATCAGCACTTGAAAATGGAGCGGAATGGAAATGCGCAAGGCAAAGGTATAACCTATAGGGCATTTTCATTTCGCCGGTCATAGGTGCTTAGAGAAGTTTATGACCGTACTATCAAGAGGGGCAAACTTGTTTGCATATCGGTCATCTAGTGTCACTTGTGCGATATAACTTTGCGATGTGTTAGGATCAAGTGGCGTGGTGAGAGCAAGAGAAAATTCCTTTGAAAATGATTGTGAAAATGCTAACACACATGCACATGGTGATGTACACTTGGTGGTGTTGGCACATTTACAAAGGAGAAGTTGTTTCGGTGTTTCTCGGACACTAGGACTGAATTTGGAATGGAATACTGCTTTGATCCATTGAGCTTTGGATCAAGTAACCATGTGGGTTGTGTAGCCCTCTAAGTTAGCTTTCCATAGAGTCCAAGATCATCGAAAACGGAGTTCGGATGAAAGAGTTATGGATGTTTGATCGGGCGTTGGTCGGGCTGTCAAGCGACGGACGCCGAGACTAGCGTAGGGCGCGTCGGCGCAAAGCGCTCGGGCGCGTCCGGCGCTGTTTGGGGGGCTGTTTTGTACAGCGCCCGGTGCGCCCGGGCTATAGAAAATGCGTCCGCGGGTCGATCGGGTTTACACCCCCTCTCTGGACCGGTCCGGCGCCAGAGAAAAGCGTGCCAACGGCTAGTCGCCGGGGGCTGTTTTGTATAGACTGGCGCGCGTAGAAGCTGGCGCGGCCGTAGTGCAAAAAGTGAGTTTTCGTCCCCAACGGCTAGTTTCTCGGTTTGGGCTATTTATACACCACATACCCGACTTGTTTCGGGTGCTGAGCACACTCTAGCCTTGGTGGCTTGTGTTGTGGTGCTAGAGAGCCCTCCCACTCACTTGTGATTGATAGAGTTCATCCAAATCAAAGTGAGGAGCGATTCTAGTGCGATTGCTTTGAGAGATTGCATCGTGTGGCACTAGGTGATCATGTTGCAAGCCGGTGTGCTTGTTTCTCTCTTGAGGTTGCCACCTCCTAGACGGCTTGGTGGCAAGAGACTTCGTGAAGCACGCAAGGAAGCTTGTGTGGTGCTCCGAAGAAGAGATTGTGAGAGGTTCGTGCTCACCTCGCGGGGATCGTGAAGAGCAACTCTAGTGGAGCGTGTCATTGAGCTACCACACTTGTGTGTGGGTTCACACAGCACTACCCTCGAGGGTTTGGCTAGAGCACTCACACCGTGTGAGGGACTCGATTGAGCCCGGTACCGTGGGATTTGGCACCGGCCATTAAGCTTGAGAATCATCACCGGGTGATTCGCCAAACCGTGGAACCACTAAAGTGTTGGTCGACACAACGAGGAGTAGGGGAAGTTAGCAAGCTTTCCGAGACCTCTAAAAAAAATCACCGGTGTCATCGCGGTGTCCACACTTCGCGGTGGTTTGCATTCTCTTCATCACAAGCTTTGTTATTACTTTCATATATACATTGTGCTTGTGCTTGAGTAGACTAGTTGTAACTATCTAGCTTGTGTAGCTTGTTTAGTTACTTTGCTTAGCTTGTGTAGCTAGGTAATTTGAGCCTTTGGGTTAGGCGTGTGTTGCCTTGTCCATTGTGCATCTAGTGAGCTTAGGAGCTTTGAGCTTGCGCTACTAGATTTGTGTAGGAGCTCACCCGTGCTTGAAGTATTAGTTGCTCTTCACGATCACCTCGCGGGGGATCGTGAAGAGCAACTCTAGTGGAGCGTGTCATTGAGCTACCACACTTGTGTGTGGGTTCACACGGTACCCTCGAGGGTTTGGCTAGAGGACTCACACCGTGTGAGGGACTCGATTGAGCTCCCAATTTGTGGGATTTGGGCGGCCATTAAGCTTGAGAATCATCACCGGGTGATTCGCCAAAACCGTGGAACCACTAAAGTGTTGGTCGACACAACGAGGAGTAGGGGAAGTTGGCAAGCTTTTCCGAGACCTCGTAAAAAATCACCCGGTGTCATCGTGTGTCCACACTTCGCGGTGGTTTGCATTCTCTTCATCACAAGCTTTGTTATTACTTTCATATATACATTGTGCTTGTGCTTGAGTAGACTAGTTGTAACTATCTAGCTTGTGTAGCTTGTTTAGTTACTTTGCTTAGCTTGTGTAGCTAGGTAATTTGAGCCTTTGGGTTAGGCGTGTGTTGCCTTGTTCATTGTGCATCTAGTGAGCTTAGGAGCTTTGAGCTTGCGCTTACTAGATTTGTGTAGGAGCTCACCCGTGCTTGAAGTATTAGTGCTTAGGTTTGTGTGACCTTGCATTAGAATTGATTAGGAGCTCAAGCTAGGCTTGTCACCTCACTCTTCTTGTGTAGGATCTTTTGTGAGGTGATTTAGAGTCTTAGTTAGAGGGGTGAAGTCTTGGCTAGATCGATAAGTTTAATTCCGCAATTGTATTCGGTTAGCCTTTGCAATTAGTTTTAGAAGGGACTATTCACCCCCCTCTAGTCCCCATCTCGACCCTTCAGCTATCATGGTTAGCATCACTACTTCATACCATACCCAAGGGCCATCAACTAAGAAGGATTCAATAATGATATCTTCACCTTCTTCGCGACACACGACCTACCATTCACTATATGCGGAGGGAGGATTACAGAGGACTCAATAGGGTTGTTACCCCTATGATCTACCCCATGACTCAGCATATAGCGGGCATTTGCAGATATAACATATATAAGCACCACGCTTACATAAGTTATAACACCTATCTTGCACGTTACAAGATGAGGGTTGTACAATCCTAAGCATAAAATCCATAATAATCTAACTCTACTAGGTATATTAAAGCAAGCAATAAACAATACAATAGATAATATAAATAAGATAAAGAACAATGTCATAGATAAACTTGAGTAAATATATCAAAGGATATAAATGTACCTATAGAACACCTTGACAGAATCTGAAGTTCAAGTCTTCCTAGACTTGAATCTCTTTCTAATCTACTACTATGTAGCTAATCTCTCTAGAACTAGAACTACTCTGAAGAATTAGGGTTTATGGCTCTGGACTTGATCTCTGTAACTCAGATCAACTGATCTTCAGTACTGAATTGGGGTTTCAGGGAGTACCCTTGCCAATGCTTATATAGCCCCATAGGATGAATCTCAGCCCTTGGATCAAATCGACTTGGTTGGACGACTTAGATCTACTCCTTAGGTCGGTTGTAGGAAGATTCCAGAAGCAGGACACGTTGCTCCACAGGGGGGTGCCGCGCGGCCTCACATGTCAGGCCGCCCGGCCCCACACCCTGACATGTGGGTCCAGGCCTTCGCGAGTTGTCTTCATTTGTCCTTTAGGTCCCCGGAAATTATAACAATCACCTTGATTTGGTCATTTTCTTCTATTTCTCTTTCTCCTCTTTTCATCGATACGTTTTTTCGGAGTTCACCGCAAAACTTAGTGTGCAACAAAACTCGTGGAATTCATTAGTAAAAACTGTATCTTCATTATTCTTGTTTCTAAATGTTCTATTATTTTATAATTAAAAGTTGACGCGTTATCAACCGTCAACATTAACCATTTTTGCTATAGAATCAAAGTAGCTATGTTGAACAAGAAAGGGGATATGGGGTCACCCAAAGCCTAACTCCTCTTTTTAGACTTAAAGTAGCCACCAACATTATTATTAACTTTCACACTAACGGTACTTGTATTCATCATAGTTTGAATCCATTTGCACCATTTTGCTCCAAACCCCCTTTGCCCCATACACTCAAATAAGAAATTCAGTTTAGCTTGTCATAAGCTTTCTCGAAGTCCAATTTCAAGACCAAGCCATCTTTCTTTTTGATTTTGGTATCATGCAAGATCTCATGAGGAACAAGGATCTCATCCATAATGTTCCTATTTTTAATAAAACCAGATTGATATTTATTAATAATCATGCTCATGATATTTTCCAATCTCGAGTTAAGGCTTTAGTGAAGATCTTATAACTCAGGTTAAGCAAGCAAATAGGCCTATATTGTTTAATGTTGTTTGCATCTTTAACTTTTTGGGAGCGAACACTACTACAGAAATGAACTTCCGTGGCGGGCATTTTCGATTTTCCGCGTGGCGGGCATAAGATCCGCCACGGGCTAGGGTCACGGTTAATCGAACGATTAACCGCGGCGGACTCCATGCCCGCCATGGAAAATCGATTAATTGTGGCGGACGCTTAACAAAACCGCCACGGTTAATAGATTAACCATGGCGGGCATCGTTACGATGCTCGCCATGGTTAATGTATTAACCATGGCGGTTTTTGTTAAAAGCCCGCCACGGTTAATTAATTCAGGATTAATAAAAAATAATTCAAAAATATTATAAAATTATAAATTATGATTTTTAGAGTTTTGAAGCTCAAAACCCTAAAAAATGGCGAGATCCCGTGGGGAAGAAGAAGGTTGGGGCAGTATTTATAGCCCGGCCTTTTCGCGGGCGGACATTATAATAAAATCGCCACGGTTAATGGGGATTAACCGTGGCGGGCATTGTAATAAAACCGCCACGGTTAATGATGATTAACCGTGGCGGTTATTTTTAAAAGACCGCCACGGTTAATCGATTAACCGTGGCGGTTTTTACGGCGCCGGGGCCGCGGGCCAACTATTTTCCATGGCGGTTTTCTAAATGCCCGCCACGGAAAATAAAAACTAAACACCATGCAAGTTCAATTACGTAGTAGTGAGAGAGATAAGCCCATAGTTAAATCTACCAATGTCAAGCTCATAGTTATGAAAATCCTCGAGAAAGTGCTATATTTATACTAGGTACTACATAAATGCATCTACGTAGCACGCAAAATATAATAGTGATATGGTAATAACTCGGAGTGTGTGCTGTTAACTTGCTTGCTACCAATGTGTTGTCACATGTCGGCACATGTCAGCCTCTATTGGCGGTCCTTAACGCACTTTTATACCGCCAATATCTTAATGAAATAAGATAAAAATAATTACCAAACTCTAGAATAGGGCTTACAACTAATCGGTTCTACGAGTTTTTGGTAGTTTATTCTTTTCAGGTGAGCATTCATGAAAAGCATTAAAATATGATAAGAATATACAATTACAAAGTATGTTTCCATCATACACAAGCGCCTAGAGGAGTGAGGCTCATCATCAAGCCAATCGAGCCTAAAAAGAAAAGGGCCAAATCGAGTTCGGGCCAAGTTTGGACCGCAGGATCACTCGGAATATTTTGGGTATAACTTTCTCATACTAACTCCATTTTCAAAAGCCCACCCACCGTTGGAAAGCTAATGACGAGAGGCCTACGAGCCCGTAAAATCTCAGCCCAAACGGAGCAACTTTCGGTCTGGGACCCACAACCAGTCGGTCCTGGGGGCTAAGCCCGCTCGCCCCCCACTTTGGTCGATTGTTAGATACCGCCTCCCTCTCCAGTCGGTTTCAGGGGTGCTTTCCCGATTCAATAAACCTAGAAGGCGGTATTGAGGTCGGTTTGGCACCTTCCAAGTGGGGAGAGACATTTTCCATGGAGCCCCCTCTCCTCTACCTATAAAAGGAGATGCTCTCCCTCCTCATTCGAGAACAACACACACAAGAGAAGAGCACCAAGTCAAGAGCAAGAGCATTTCCACTCCATGGGCTTAGGCCCTAGTAGCTATCTCTAGTATAGTCCTTGGGAGAGATGTGAGGAAGAGCTCGGGAAGCGCCAGGACTTGTCGGTGTCTCCCCTAACTTAAAACGTCGACGGACATCGGCTTGTACCTCAACGGGTATCATAGTAAGTGTTCGTGTTTCCTTTGGCTAGTAAGTCTTTGTTTTAGCTAAGCTTTGTTCTTACTTGTTTGCGAGACTACAAAAGGTGGCTTGACTCCATTCGGTCCTCATAGGGCTGAGTTGTTTTTCCAAAGACTATGGAACCACATCCACAAGTCGATGATGAAGATGATCCGCGAGGAAGGCGATGACTTTGATCCTCTGAGGTGTTCACCACGGAAGATTTCGTAGCATAAGATGAAATCATGGAAGAATTTGTGATGAAGATTGGAGATGGATTGAAGGCCGACATTGAAGGAGGAACATCGTCTCCGACCCGGCACCAGGCGACAAAAAGTGGACCAAGGAGGTACATACCAAGGAATTGAGAAGTAGGTCATGATGAGAAGGAATTGGTTAGACTTTCTTTGGATTTGAATGAGAATGCAAGTACGATGATGGTGCTTCCGCATGAAGTCCATACAAGTGATCATTATCTTGTTGAGAACATATGGCGGCGCCATGGAAACAAAGAAAATTAGACATAAATATTTCAATCATATTTGTGGGCAAGAAGATCGCATGTTATATTTGATTTATGAACTATATTATATTATATCTATACGATTTACTTAGAAGAGTTTATTTTCCATCCATGAGCAACACAATGGTATATATAGAAATACTATTCATGATTGATTATGGCTACATGCAAGCGTTAAATAATTTGTAGACAGCCAAAGCGGATAACACCGTCTATGGTTTGTATGAGCCGCCTATTTAGCCATCTATGTTTTAAATTCCAAGAACTTGCAGACAACAAGCTGTCCTTCTTGTTGTACATGCCCTGAGGGATGCTAACTCACCTCCATTCTGTTGTCCAAAAAAGCTCACCTCCACTCTTGAGTCTCCTATTGCCATACGCCATACCTTATGCCAACACTCCGTATTTCCATTTTTTTTTTGATATCTCCGTATTTCCATTTTGTATCTGTCTCAACATGTTCGTTTGTTCTTGTTTCAGCATGTTTTCTCTCACGGAATACTATCAGGGTGTGCCCATGGGCATGTGACCGGTACGACCGTACTAGCCCCCCAATTTTCAAAGCCTCAAAATATCAACAAAGTAGTAGAAGGCAGTGTCAGTGTGTATTCAAGTGAGCCAGTGAGTCTGCGCGGCGCACTCGTCTCCGCAGCCCTCGCGGTGACTTCGCTTGTGTGGTGACACTTTGTATTTTCGGCTCCGAGTCCCAAGGCCCCCATGGTGTTTCCTATTCTGTTGTCATCTCACGTATTCGTCGTCTGCTCATCTCTCTCCGGGACTATACCGGGCGCTTAGAGAGCAAAAAGCGAATACAACAAGCAAGGTAGACAGGCAACAATGACAGAGGGCGAGAGGCGGAGGCGCGTACATTTATTGCTAGAGAAGATTAATTATGAGCATATTAATTATTATCGAAGATTTTATTTCAAAAGAACACAAAGAGAATGATGTTATTATTCAAGTAAAGATTATGCAAAGTAGTGTTCGAATGCTAGTATTGTTGATATATCGTATTTTCTCTAGGATATTATTATTTTGGCTACATTTGGTATAAGCCTCACTTAGAGCTTCATACAGCCCTGTAAATCTGACAGCACGGCCCTAAATTAACCCTGTAAATCTGACGGCACGGCCCTAAATTAAATCAGCCATCGCAGAACAACCTAAGGTTCAACTTGTGTGTGAGGTCACCAATGTAGCCAAAATAAAAGGTTGGCTCGAACTGCACCGCAAGGTCCGCAAGATATATTATATATTTGTATATAGTTCCTAGACGGAGTAAAATTTGCATAATTTTATCTAACAATATTATACTCTCTCGATCCCAAATTAGAATCGTCGCAAGAATTTTAGAGATAATAACATTTAGGATGTAAACTAAGTATTATTAGATTTTTGTTATTTATATTTTTATAATACACCGGTTTGATGTTACAAATCTTTATAACTTTTTTTTTATAATTTGATGAAATCTGAGATACCTCCAATTTGGAATGGAGAGGGTACTCCCTCCGTTCAGAAAAAACATGCAATTCTCGTTTTCGAGAAGTAAACGTTTTTTAAATTACCGGCAATTATATATTAAAATATAAAAATATTTATACTAAGTAATTAATATCATCAAAAAAAAATTAATTTTAGTTTTTTAATAAATTTATTTGAAGATATAAATGTTGCATATATTTTCTACAAATCTAGTGAAAGTTAAGAATATTTTCTACAAATCTAGTCCAAAGTTAACAAATTTTAACCCGACACGCTTCCTTACAAGTTTTGTGGAAGGAGGGAGTATTAATCATAGAAGAACTTCTCGCCCTTGCAGCCTGTGACAGACCCTAGCGCGCGACGGATACCAGACCAAGTCGGAACGGAACAGCAGCAGTAGACACAACAAGAAGTTTCGCCGACTCCGACAACCTTGCGTCCCTGTCCCGTGCTCCCCTTTTCACCGTTTCACTGTCCCTGCATATCTCGTCGCCTCAGATTCGCCCCCCACCGCTTTCCCCCTCCCCTCCGACGGCGAGAGGCGGATTCCCATTCCATTCCATCGCACTGGCTGTAGAGTAGACACAGGAAAAGCACCGCCGGTGCCTCGCCCTCCTCTCGTTTTTTACAGCTCCCTGGCTCCTCCCTTCAATATACTGGAAGTAGCGGCTTACTAGTAATCAATCAATTGGTTCGTTGCTAAGAGCCTTTTTAAGTACGGGATTACGCCGGTCTCTTGTTTCCTAACCACCACTTGCATACTATACTCATCCAGAGAGACACAGAGAGGGATTGGGTTTGGTTGCGCACTTGCGCTGCTTGACTTGCCCCGTGTCCGTGTTCTTGCTGCCCTTTTTCGGCATTGCGGCAGATATAAAATTCCTCTTTTTACACTTCATCCCCGCTTAATTTGCAGCAGCAGCAGCAGCTCTCTCCCTCCCCATTCTTGGTGTCTGAGCCCCCTTGGCCGTACGCTCTGCCTCACTCCGTCTCTTGCTCAGTTGCTTCCCTTGCCGTCGGCTTTGGAGGCGGGAGCTTCTCGGCGGGCGGCGGCGCGCGGCGCCGGGCGCGGATCGGCCGCGGGTGCATGGTGGAGGCCGCCGCCGGGCGCCGGTCAGGCACCAGCCGTCGGCGGCCTAGCGGCAGCGAAGGGGATCACCAGCGCCTGGTCGCGCTCGCCGTCGCCGCGCGCGTCGCCATGGTCACCACCCGGTCCGCGGGGCCTGCGGTGGCGGGAGTAGATGGAGCGGGAGCTGCTGGAACGGGCGCCGGCGCCGCTGGCGGCAGCGGACGATGCATGGAGGACTTCTTCGACTGCCTCCTCGGCCTGCTCGGCGCGTTAGGCATGACATGGGCTGCGGCGCGGCCCCAGCGGCAGCCGCGACCGCCGCTGCCTCGCGGGGCTGGGGCGGGGCCCGCGCCAACCGACACCCGGCGTTTCGCGGCGGAGCTCAGGGCCACCCCGGCCGGATCGCCGGCAATGGCGCCTGTGCCGTCGCGTCACTGTACACGCTGCAGGGCAAGAAGGGCGTCAACCAGGATGCTATGATCTTCTGGGAGGTAAAAGGAAAAAAAAAAAAAGAGCAAAAAGAACCATCTTTTCCCTGCTTTCTTGTCTGTACTTTTCCTCACACATCTTGTAACCCTGAGATTCTTGATGTACCTTTTCCCACTGTTCTTGATCAGATCTCCCCGAGATCTAAGCAACTTTGTTCTTATTCTGGATTAGTTTACCTGACATATCCTGGATTTTTATAAGACGGATAAGTTCAGATTCAGATTTTACTTTTCTGTACAAGCTAATTTGATCTTGATGATAGCCTCAGGAAATTGGTTGTTTTATTTTTGTGGCCACAGCTCATGCATGTTCTTATGAGTTATACGCAACATGAGCACACAGCATCAAACTATTCAAGAATTGAACTTTGACTCAAATCCTATATATATTTGACACTGGTTGCCATTGGATGTTGCTGGTGGAGAATTCCTAGTTGGTAGTCTTATTCAAGCGTAATAATTAGTGTTGAGTTGGAATACTTCATGGAGGTTGGAGGGGGCTCCACATGATTCTCATCCTTATCCAATACTAGTATTTTTTTTTTCCCTTCTCCATCTCCTTGCTGGATGATCTTATCTCCTTGAAGCCCCATCCTTCCCTTTCCAAATGCTTGATTACCAATTTGGCTGCATGCCCATTGAGTGACACATGTACGGATCCTATTTTATTTTTTCGAACTCATATTTGCCTTCCATAAGTTATGATAACTTTCATGATTTGACTACCATAGTAATCTCTAACAAATTGCACACGGTTCTCACTGAAAAGATAAGCATAACTCCCAATAACAAACCATCTCCCATGTACCTGTCCAGTTTTACTGGGCACGTGTAAAATTTGCTACTCCGGCTATTTCTGCGCAGCATATATTTGACTTTGACAACTATTTTTACTTGTGGACAGAACTTCTGTTCGAGAGATGATACCATCTTTTGTGGTGTCTTTGATGGTCATGGACCCTATGGCCATTTGGTTGCCAAGAGAGTAAGAGATCTCCTGCCTCTAAAGTTAGGAGCAGATTTGGGGATGGAAGATGGTAGAGTAGCATCTACTGGAAACATCAAGCTCAACACACATGATGTAGCTTCACCAGAACACATAGACAGAGGAGGTACTGCCATTTCCTCTGAACCTCAGCAGAATGGAGAGTATCCAGAGATCTTCCCAGCATTGAGAACTTCATTCTTGAAGGCATTCCATGTAATGGATAGGGATCTCAAATTACATAAAAATATTGACTGCTTTTTCAGTGGGACTACAGCGGTGGCAGTGATCAAGCAGGTAACTGAGACAAATGACTCTATTGTTTTATTTTCTTTAACAAATATCTCTTTAGATTTCATTAAATTGACACCGGGTGATTGGAGCTGCATCCTTGTATACTAATCCTTCAAGTTCTTTTTCACCATTGTTAGCAGCAACATTGACAAGTTACGATTCACCACTTCAGTTTGCCCATCGGTTTGAGGGTGACAAGTGGTCGAGAATAGGAGCTTGGTCCCAAGCTTGGCCCATAATGTTTTCAGTAGCTCACAAACTCGACATCACGATCGGATACAATGGTCTTAGGCATTCCATGTAGTCTCACAATTTCCCTGAAAAACAAATTAGCAACATGTGAAGCATCGTCGCTCTTGTTGCAAGGGATAAAATGAGCCATCTTTGAAAATCTGTCAACTACAACAAAA
This sequence comes from Hyparrhenia diplandra, assembly GCA_015847255.1. Lineage (NCBI taxonomy): Eukaryota > Viridiplantae > Streptophyta > Magnoliopsida > Poales > Poaceae > Hyparrhenia > Hyparrhenia diplandra. Next base: position 27,379 of record JADLZK010001274.1, read on the forward strand.
ATAGAATCTTTTCCTCTCTGAGTTCTAGGCAATCCCAACACAAAATCCATGCTTATATCTTCCCAAGGAGTATTAGGAGTAGGCAAAGGAGTATATAAACCATGAGGGTTCAGCTTTGACTTAGCTTTGTGACAAGTAGTGCAACGCTCCACAAATCGTATGACGTCTCTCCTCATCTTGGGCCAATAGAAATGATCTCCTAGCAGCTCATAGGTCTTCTTTTGTCCAAAGTGACCGGTCAATCCACCTCCATGGGACTCTGCAACAACAACAATCTAACAGAAGAATTTGGAACACAAAGCTTGTTAGCTCTAAACAAAAATCCATCATGCATATGATATTTTTCCTAACCTTTTCCATCTTTACAATGATTATATGGTTCTCGAAAATTCAGCATCAACTTTATACATGTCTTTCAAACTTTCAAGACCCAAAACTTTTTACCTCAAGTTGGTTCGGCAATACATTCTTTTCGAGACAAAGCATCGGCAACCACATTATCCTTACCTTTCTTATATTTCACAATGTATGGGAATGTTTTAGATGAACTCAACCCATTTGGCATGACGTCGGTTCAGCTTTGCTTGTCCTTTCAAGTACTTTAAAGCTTCATGATCGGAATGAATAACAAACTCTTTTGGCCATAAATAATGCTGCCATGTTTCAAGTACACGCACCAAAGCATACAATTCTTTGTCATATACTGAGAATAATTCAATTGAGCACCTCCCAACTTTTCACTAAAATATGCTACCGGTTTTCCTTGTTGCATTAAAACTCCTCCTATGCCAATTCCACTAGCATCACACTCTACTTCAAAAGTTTTAGTGAAATCGGGGAAGAACAAGTAATGGTGCTTGAGTCAATCGTTTCTTCAATTCTTGAAAAGCATTTTCTTGTGAGTTTCCCCATTTAAAATCAACCCCTTTCTTAGTTAATTCATTTAAAGGAGCAGCGATGGTGCTGAAATCTTTCACAAACCTCCTATAAAATCCGGCAAGGCCATGAAAACTTCTTACTTGACTTACATTCGTAGGAGTTGGCCAATCTTGGATGGCTTTCACCTTGGTTTCATCCACTTCAATTCCTTTTCTGAAACAACAAAGCCAAGGAACACAACATGGTGCGTGCAAAAACTGCACTTCTCAAGATTAGCAAATAATTTCTCCTTTTTGAGCTCATCTAAAACTTGTCGAATGTGATTCATATGTTCCCCCCAAAGACTTCTTTGTAAATCAAGATGTCATCAAAGTATACAACCACAAATTTTCCAATGAAAGATCTCAATACATGGTTCATTAATCTCATGAAGGTACTAGGAGCATTAGTCAAACCAAAAGGCATAACTAACCATTCATACAACCCAAATTTAGTTTTAAATGCAGTTTTCCATTCATCTCCAAACTTTCATTCTTATTTGATGGTACCCACTTTTCAAATCAATTTTAGTAAATATTGTGGATCCACTCAATTCATCAAGCATGTCTTCTAACCGTGGAATAGGATGGCGATATCGAAGCGTGATATTATTTATAGCTCTACAATCAACACACATCCTCCAAGATCCATCCTTTTTAGGTACTAAGATCACAGGGAACAGCACAAGGACTTAAACTTTCATGAACATAACCTTTATCAAGAAGTTCTTGTACTTGCCTTTGTATCTCCATTGTTTCTTCGAGGATTGGTTCGGTATGGTGGTCGATTAGGAAGTGCAGACCCACGGAATGAGATCAATTTGATGCTCAATCCCACGTAGAGGAGGGAGTCTAGCCGGTGTTTCTTTTGGAAAAACATCCTCATAATCCTGCAAAAGATGAGACACAACACTAGGAAGAGAAGTGTTATCGTTATTTGAAACTAAAATGTCTTTGCACACAAGTACAAAGAGCACTTGATTTGGGTTGTTCCTCACTTCTCTCATCTCAGATTTTGTGGCTAGCATAACTAAGTGTTCTCCCTCTCCTTTCTTTTTTATCACTCATATTTGGCTTGTGGCTCTCACTCACCGAATGGTGGATGTCACTCAATTTTTTGCTCCTCAACCTCTCTAATTTCGGATATCTTTGTGTAAGTGCTCAGCCATGATTTGTTGAGGTGTCATCGGTTTGAGTACAAACTTTCTCCCTTTCAACTCTAGTGTGTACTTGATTTGTTCTCCCACAATGTTGGGTGTACCGATCAAATTGCCATGGTCTTCCGAGCAGCATGTGGCACACGGACATGGCGCCACATCACATTCCACCGAGTCAACATATTCACCAATCTTGAATGGAACCTTGACTTTATATGCAATCTTGATGTCACCCGAATCATTCAACCATTGGACATGATATGGATGAGAGTGTAATACATTTGTAATTTCAGACCAAGCTTATCAACCATCTCACGACTTGCAAGATTATGGTAGCTCCCACCATCAATGATCACCTTCACTACTTTATCTTGCACTTTAGCTCTTGTCGAAATAAATTATGCCGCTGTCCATTCTCAGCTTCCTTCATCTGAACACTCAATATTGGTGCCACCACAAGAGCAGCACCTTGCTCAAATTCACATCTAGCATGTTCCTCATCCTGTGATTCTTCATCATGGTTTTCTACAACTTCCTCTTCACTAGCTGATTCATACTCTCCATTATCATTCACAATGATCACCCGATTATTTGGACATTCTCTAGCAACATGTCCACGACCTCCACACTTGAAACATTGAATTCCACTTTGCTCTTGGTGTAGAATTTGCTGAAGTAGAGGTGGAAGCTGCTGGTTTGGAGCTTGTGCTAGGGGCAGCGGTGTTCTTACCACCAAAAGCACCTTGAACATTAGAGCGTGAGCCCCAAATGAGCTCTTCACACCGGAAGGTGCAGCAGTAAACTTGGAATTTGTCCTGCCTCCTCCTCGACATATTCCTTGCACCAAATGATAGGGACTTGCTGCTCATAGCATCTTGCTGCAGTTGGCGTTCAGCTTTGGTTGCTTGATGCACCAAATCAATAAGATGACTGATGCGATTGAAACTCAACAATGCGCTGAATGTTGCGATGCAGCCCAGCCATGAAAGCGTGCAATAGTTTGCTCTTCATCTTCATACACATTGGCTCTAATCATCGCCTTCTCCATCTCTTTATGGTACTCTTCAACGAGAGAAACTTCCTTGCTTCAAATTCTGCAATTTATCAAAGAGATCACGCCGATAATGCTTCGGCACAAAACGACTTCTCATCTCACGCTTCATTTACGCCCAAGTGGCAATTGGGTCTTCACCATCTTCTTCTCTATCATGGAGCAATTGTTCCCCACGGATGAGAGCATATCCATCAAACTCAAGGGATGCCATTGCCAACTTCTTCTCCTCCGAATAATTATGCATACGAAAAATCTTGTCAACCTTCAACTCCCAAGTGAAGTATGCTTCTTGGTCGAGATCCTCCATCAAATTTTGGCATGGTAAATTTCAGTTTACCAAGCCTCTCCTCACGATTGCCTCCTCTATGACATCGGCGATCAAAAGCGAAGCGAGAATGATTATCATCGTCTTCATCTTGATTCTTCACTTTCATAATTCCTTCGATTCGGCCCCTTCCTATTCCATGTGAACCACCTCGGTTCCTCCTTCCTCTTCTTCTTCCTTCACTATCTCCTCCATCTTCACTTCGGTTGCTTGCACCATCATTAGGGGGACGCCGATCTCGATTTCGGCTAGAATGGTTTGCAAATCTTGTGTCATCCGGTCTTGTCTCTCTTCAAGGCTTTGCTTGAGTTCATTGAATTGTGCCATGGAGACACATTCTCCGGCCTCATTCTCATCTCCCATCTTCTGTCGGGTTAGTGATGACAAGGCAAAAATATGTGGAATAGGAAATTATATGTGGAATCTCTCAATCTCACCTCTCTTACCAACCAATGCTCTTTATGAAATTCTGCGGGTTCTGAGAGAAACAAATGTGTGGCGGTAATGAGAGCGATGGTTCAGCGAATACAAGACCAGAGAGTACCGATTCACGATGGTTTTTATGTGGAGCTTGGTGGGGGAAAATAATAAACAAGGAATGCAATCTGAATTCTAGTTGTTGTAAGGTTAAGTAACAATCCAAACTAGAAGTTCCCGCCTAGTGCTGACCACAAGATATGAATGATGTAAAATGATCACACACGCACAAAGAAATTTCAGTTTTGATGCAAACAAGGAGTATGATTGGGATACAAGTGTTGCGATCAGACCCAACCAAGATTTTGCACCAAAGAAAGATAGCAAAGCGATTGTTCAACTTGATACGATAACTTTCGGCAATTGTGCACTTCAAACAAACCGATCTTTCAATCTTTCTTTCTCAACTTTCTCAACTTCTTTTTTTTCACTTTTCTTTCTCTTTTTTTTTTGATACACTTTTTTTTGTATAACAAAGCACAAAGATCAGATTTGATACTTGAACTTATGATGAAATAAAAGACAACCGGTAGCTATGAACTTGATAGGATCAAAGATAACACGAAGGACGATATAGGCTATAGATTTCTTTTTTTTTTTGTGGGTATTTTCGGATATAATAAAGAAGCTCAAAGGACACGTGAAGGATAATGATCGGCAACTAAAACAAAGACTCTAATGGACTGAAACTTGACCGAACTCACCAAAATAACAGATTGAAACAACGGGCTAAGCAATATATATTTTTGGGTTTTCTTTGGTGGATAGGACGAAACAAAAAATATATGTAGCTAGGGTAAAAGAATCCTACCGTGGCAACCGTAGCTCGATACCAAATGATACGTCACGGTGTCCGATCTTCACGGCGTAGGATGATCTTGAAAACTAGCTTCAAAAAAGCCAAGATTACTTCTTTATAGCGGCGATAACTAGTGCAACGACGAATAAAACTCGAAGCCAACCACCGTCTTTAACCGACAACTTTGAATCGAGGATTCGCCCAACCACACTCTCAAGAACCAACCAACACAGCCTACAATCAATCAAGGAGATCCTTGAAGGGAGTAGGAGCACCAATTGGGAGCGGATGAAGCCGCCGCTTACGCAATCCCACGAAGGAAATCACAAGAGCAAGGGGTAGAGATCTCTCTCGAATTTGTTAGCACTTTTTTGAACAAAGGGGTTCTTTATTTCAATTATCAAAAGTCTAAGATTACAATGATGCTATGGAGTATTTATACTAGCTACAGCCCTACTAGATAGGTGTAAACTCGGGATGGAAAAGAAGAGACTAAGAATGTGAAAAGGCCTCCCACGAAATCAATCCCGAAGTGGCCTCGATTTGTTGGCCTCGAGAGAAGTCTTGATGAATTAGGCAATAACTCCTTATTGGGAAGTCCAAAAGGCGAGCAATTTGGATGCGTTGAAAAGCTAACTTGATGATCTTTCCAACCATGTATACCATGCACCCACGACACCGTAGAATGGTACAGATTTTGCATTCAAACTTGGACTTCATGTTGTTGTTGAGCTTCGGGGCAGTCTTCACTAAAGAGGTCGGCAGCCATAACCCGAACTTGAAACAGGTCGAAGCTTGATTCATCTTCAAGAGCTTTCAAACAAGTGCTCATTTGCCTTCATAGCTTTTGGGAATCAAATTTATGAATGTTTCTTTCGGACTGTTCTGCAGGACTGGTCTTGCTCGAGCTTGATCCTTCTTTGTGTTCATCTCCTTGTATGTTCTTATCATCCTCCTTAGTGAACCTCAATAGTAGCAACAAACATGATTTAGGTAGTATATAATTCTCATTAATGGTAAAATGAATTTCACAAAGTAGCGCGTGCACCTCTTGTTGTAGCTTCTTAGCTCGGCTACGTGTAATCGGTCCATCAAACACTTGTCACGGTGTAGGTGTGTCGGCTTGGGCGGCGAAAGAGGTCAATGAGGTCGGCGTGGAGGTCGATGAGGTCGGCGTGGTTATATCACGCTCCCCCGATCCGGCTCGACTCCACCCCCTCCCTCAGGAGCATGAGGGGCAATCACCCGAAGGGCTTGTACAATGGGAAGGAGGGCCCGGCCGCGAGGCTCGATGCCGCCGCCGCTCTCGGGCCGCTTAAGGGGATTGGGAGCTCCCGGGGGTTGACCTTCACCATGCGTAATAACAAAGAAAAGACGGAAGTTGCAGCCCCAGTGGAAAAGAGCTCACGGCGGCGTGCGCTCGCGGGAGCGGCGAGCTCGAGCACTTACCCGAGGGCTACGCGCCTCTTCTTCTCCTTCTTCTCCTCTGGGCGGGCCGGCGGCGCCCTCTTCCTTTGAGCGCGGCTGCGAAGGAGGCGGCTGCAGCAGCGTCGCGGGCACGTCGAGGTCATCGGGGCCACCGGGATGGCGGCGTCGCGCGCTCTTCCTCGACACTGGACCCGCGAGCTCTTGGGTCTCTGGCGGCGCGTCGTCGATCTCTGCGGCTCGCTCTCCTCGATGACTTCGGCGTCGGCGGCGGGCGGCCGCGGCGGCGCTTAGCGGGAGCCGCGCACCGGGGCGATAGGCCTCGCCCCGGCGGAAGGTGGGGCTCAAGGTACACCGATCCGATCTGCGAAATCAAAGAAAGCGATTCTTCATATACGATGAAATCAATCCAGTCAACAGACAAGCGAGGAAAAAAGAACTCACCCGGCCTCCGCGTCCCAGCGTCGGCACAACGCCATTGTTAACACCAAAATTTGGTAGAGCACGGATGACGAGATAGGTAGGCACACGATGGTTCGGTAAGGGGTCATTCGGCTAGCGATATGGTGCCGATGGTACTATGGCATTCGGGAAGCCGCCGTTATTCGGCTAAAGAGCCCGAGTCCAAGAAAATTTGAGCAAGAGATGGTTCGGCAAGCGTGGAGCGTCAAGAGGAATATCCGGGGGCGAGGGCCCACATCACCGCAATTCCTACGACTCAGAAGACTTGGAGGACAATGTATCTTAGCTAGATATTTTCGTTATTATTATTCGTAATTAGTTAGGACTCGTCAAGCCCGGGGTATAAATATGAAACCCCCGAGAAGCGTAAAAGCGATCTACCAAATCAAATACAACCAACCCGGCTCCGTGCCTTGGCTCCGGCCACCCCTTCGAGTTGATCGTGTCGTCGATCTGCGAGAGGATTCATCGACCCGTCGACCTCCGTGAAATACCGGCAACCTTGCACAATGTCTAGTATCGTCGGCGGATTTAGATTATTGCAAGAAGTCTTGTTCACGCTTAGTATCGTCAGGCGGATTTAAGCTATCGGGGCAAGAGGGTTCTTTTGTCGATCATGAGCCATCCGGTGGGCTAAGATCCGGCTAAGAGCTAGTTATCGGCTTCATTAGGCTTGGCACCCTAATGAATTCATTAAGTTACCGAGTGGTGCATGATTCCTATTTGTTTATCTATTTATTTATTGATGATTGCACACACTTTTTGCCCAATTTAGATTGATGTGGCTCGGCTTTATCTTTTCGTTAGATCTATATGTCATCAATGCTTTCAATGTTTATCATTAGCTTGTCATTAGATCTATACGTTCTTTCATAGCCGAGCTTAGATCAATCTAGATTGTCACGTGTTCTGCGGGTTCTTGCACGTTTAGTCATGAGTCGTGCGGCAAGGCTAAGGTTTTACGTGTAAGTTTCTTCTTCATGGACCCTGGATTCGGCAAGCTTGCCGAACACTGATTATGTGTTTACTTGTATCTTGCATGTGCAAGTCTACCTATCGTTAGAGTCTAGTCGGCAAAGTTTGTATCATGCGGTGGATTAGCTTGTTGCGGTGTATCATGCGGTGGATTCTTTGTTAGGACGAAGAGGGTTTAGAACGGTTAAGTTTCGGCAAGCCGTATCATGCGGTGGATTAGCTTGTTGCGGTGTATCATGCGATTGGATTCTTTGTTAGACTGATCGGGGACGAATCTCGGCTTTGCTTTAGATTAGGTTTGTATATGTACTTTACTTGTCTATGCATACGGCGCTTCAACGAGCAATGAGTATTTATAGATCTATTTAGATGTATGCATGCTTTTTAGCTTATCATGGTTAGATTGTATCATGCGCGGTGGATTGATCTAGTTGTGGTAAGTGGTTTATATACGCAAGCAAGTGGTATCATGCGGTGGATTAGCTTGCAAGGGTTTAAGCTTGACGGGTTTAGGAAAACTAGGCGTGCGGCAGACTAGTTGGATGAAACCTCTGCATGTGTCATTTAGATTAGGTTTATATTTATGAGTTACCTGCTTTTGTTCCATGTTGTCAATTAATTCGATCCATGCAATAGAACTTTATGATGTCATATCATGGTGATCGACTTTACTTGTTCAAACATGTCTTCTATGATCATTTGGCAATTGTTATTACAATTACATCTTTTTCATGCTTACCGAATGCATTCATTATCTGTCGACAGATAGCTCTCATAGCTATATGTCTTTACATCTGGCCTTAGAGCCATACATGCGGAACTGTCTTGGTCTCACCGGGCATGCATGTTCGGATCTCACGTTTACTTCCTTGTCAATTAACAGGTCAAATTGACCGGCACGCCTCAAGACGCTCGGGCGGCCGAGTAAAAGCCCGCTATTTCGGCTTGGTCGTGTGCGCGCCGCACAAGGAGTAGGATTTTTGTGCCTACACACGCCCGGTGGGACACGTCAAGATCAAAAACACGATGCCGACAATGTCGACAAGAGCAATGTCATTCAGCTCGGATGGATGACCTTCCACCTGACCTAGAGGCCACGATGAGAGACATGTGCGCGACCTTCTCTCAAAAGTGCATGTCATGCTTCTCCAAGAACAAGAGCGACACAATCATCCAAAAGACAGATCTTCCAAAGATAGTGATGCCCGGTGATAAGGAATATGCTCAAACAGTTTCGACACGTAAGAGAGGGCAGGAAAGGAAGATGAGGAACCAAGTCTGAAGAAATCCGTCGGATGGAGGAGATTGTTTGTATTTGCCGTTGGGAATGCAATGACCAATCACAACACGGCGTTCTTCAACACTTTTTTTCGTGACATCATGAAGGCTAGCTTTGGACCCGAAGTTTGATCAACACTTTGAGGCTCGGCTTGGTGAGCTTTCGGGGCCAAGATACATACATACGCCTAGGCCATCACCAACGAAAGGAGCTACAAATCAAGAATGCGGAGGAGAGAACAAGACACCGAGAAAAACGGAGGGGATCCGGAGCCAAGACACATGGAGAAGCGGCGTTCGGTACACCGGGGAATCCTCCAAAGATACAACACATACTCAATAGCTCCAATGGCCGAGTGGGTTGCGAGAGAAATCCCTTTGGCCCCTGGTTACCTGAGTTCGTTGACTACTCCACAATTCATGCTATGCCAAATCCCTCGGGTATAGGCCACCGGCCGGTCAGGACAATCTCATGGACCACGAATTTAAATATGGACATACTCCCTAGCGAGGATGGCCAATATGATGCAACACCAATTTGGGATTAAGCCCAAGAATCGGCCCTATGTGTATCGGTCACCTTATCCTGATTGGTACAACAGAGTGGCGCTTCCTTCAAGATTGAAGCCTCAAACCGACTTGACCAAGTTCTCTGGACAAGATGGCACTTCTACTACCGAACACATCAGTCGGTATCCGATTCAGTTAGGAGAGCTTGCCAATGATGAAGCATGGAGGATTTGCTTCTTCCCATCATCCCTTACAGGGCCGGCTTTCACATGGTTTGCTACATTGCCGGCCAACTCTATTGGAACATGGTCTGAGCTAGAAGATAAATTCCATTCATACTTCTACAGTGGTTCCAATGAAAAAGAGCTCGTCGACTTGATGGGGTTGACACGTATATAATGAGACACCACAAGAGTTCTTGCGCAGGTTAGGGAAACAAAGAATTCACGCTACTCTTTGAACTTGCCGGACCATCGATTCTTGCATTTGGGCCATTCGGGGAATGCACCCAGCCATCAGGGAAAAGCTAGCCGGCATGGAGTTCGATGACCTTGGGCAACTTTCAAGGCGCTTGTCACTTATGGCCAATCAGTTCCAGAGCATCAAGAAGGACACCCGTTTTTAGAAAGGGGGCAACGTGTCTTATCAGGCATACCACCACTTCCTGGAAGAGGGAGAAGATGAAGATGATGGCCAGGAGGACATAGCAGCTGCCGAATTCACTTAGGGCAAGGAGCCTGTCCAGGTCAACCAGCGTTGGATGAAGACACTCAAGGGGGCATATGACTCGGCGTCTCCAAGTTGGAAAAGCTCTTTGAGTTCTTAGTCAAGGAAGGGCGTATCAAGCTACCAGAGAATCATTCTATGAAGCGTCAGGATTGGGTCAAGGCGGCAAATATTGTGGCTTCCATGATATGATCACTCACAACATTCTTGTTGCCGAATCTTCAAGCAAATAGATTCGAGAGGGCTATACTGGCCAGGTCTCCTCAAGTTTAACAATAGCATGAAGGTGGATAAGGAGCCCTTCCCTGCAAACATGGTTGCTTTTGATTCGTGCATGGTTTCTGCCAGTGAGCCTAAGGGCAAAACCCCAATGAAAGTGCTGACTTCTGAAAGGGCAAAGCAAAGTGGTTCGATTGACCCTAGTCGGCAGGTGTCTAGTGTTGAGCTCCGGCAACATCGTGTTCGGTTCCCAAATAGCCAAACAGAAAAAGGGGAAACCTCCAAACCAAGGGTGACATCTCGTATATCTTCTTTGAACAAGTGGCAAAGACGGCAAGAGAAGCAATATCGTAGAGATCGCCAGTTTTCGAGTGGCAGCAGAGATATGAAGAGGAGATGTACCACCGAGAACGGGGAGGAGTACATGAAAGAGCAAGAGGAGTCTCATTGGGACTGTCCTTTCTTTAGGCATTTTTGGAATGAAGGCTTGAAGTTGCACGCTAGGAATAATTGCCCTCGAATGCAGTGGAGCAATACCACAATGGTACCGACAGACACGAGTCAACCGTCCTATCCAAGAAAGATCGGGGCACGTTTCCCGTGAGGATGATCGGCGCTTAAAAATAAAAGACAGTACACCTCACGTCGTCAGTAAAAAGGATTGAGATCAAGCATGGGCCGATGTGGAGGATTACGATGATGACATGGACTCTCCTCAAGAGTATGTGTGGCAAAAGGGACAGTGGTGCCCTCCCGGTCTAAGGAAAAGCCAGAAGAGAAGAGTCCAACGTCTCAGGAACAAGGAGCTCAAGGAAGCAACAGCCGAACGCAAACAAGAATGGCGCCCAAAGAAGAAAACTCAAGAAGCCAGTCATTCGGCAGAAGAGTATTCGACAAGTGGGCATTCGGCAGATGTTAGCATGGTGTTCTTCATTCCCATAGAGTTTGCAGCTCCTACAGAGCAAGCCACTAATGATCCAGAGGAACAAGATGCCTATTCAGATGAAGAGGTCTATTCTGATTTTGACGACAAAGAGATGATTGATTTTCTAGGATAGTTGGCTCTATCAAGACAGGCTGTATTCGACAGGCCTAGGAAACACAATCATTTGAAGCCTCTTTACTTAAAGGGATATGTTAATGGAAAACCTCTGACTCATATGTTCGTTGATGGAGGAGCTGCAATCAATATCATGCCATATACAACTTTCGTAAATTTGGGGATGACTAAGGAGGATTTGCTCAAGACAGACATTGTGCTCGGGGACTTTGCCGGAAATCCTTCGAGATACCCATGGAGCCGTTCACGTTGAGTTGATGATCGGCTCAAAGACTTTGATCACTACCTTCTTTGTGGTCGACGGCAAAGGGGTCCTACTGACTTATTACTTGGAAGAGATTGGATCCATGCTAACTGTTGTGTTCCATCCACCATGCATCAAGTCCTCATCCAATGGAACGGTGATGACGTCGAGATAGTGCAAGCCGATGATTCGGTAAGCATTGCGACCCACCGAACCATCGTTCGGGAATATGAAGGCGTGGAGTGCTTCTCGGGAAGAGAATGGGAAGAAGGTCCTGTCAAGTACTCGTTACAAAGACCGGCAGGCCGATCGAGATAGTCGGCTCTCATAGTAATTTCTAAGGAGAGATTTCGTGTCGGCTTTTAGAGAATCGTTATTGTCAAATGTGATTGGCCGACACATATGAATTTAATGGTTTTGAGCAAAAAGATTTGTTCTATTCATAAAGGATAGCCGATGTGTAAACCATCGCCTTTTAGCGTAAAAATACTCTATGGAATTGGAGAACAGCCGGTATAAATATTGTTATGTCGCCTTTTAGTACAAAATATATAAAAAACACCGATATAGAGACCAAGAGTCTTTATTCAACAGACTTCAAAAGGTTTGTTACAAAAACATTGCCGAGAATTTTCTACACTCATGGCATTGGTGAGTTTCTCGGCATGGCGGATTACTACTACCTCCGTAAGATCGAGTTTCTTGCATAAAGCGGATTGATTGGCCAAATAAAGTATTCTTTTTAGGGGTGCTTATTGGAGAAGTTATCACTACCCATTTCATCTTCCTCCGGACCGACATTTTTACCCTTGGTTGGTTTATTGGGAAGAGGAAAAGCAAAGATGCATTCAATACCACGAGCAAACAGTGTTCGTGAATTATCTGGAAGCTGGATTTTTAATATTATTTTAAGATTCGGCTAACGATGACGTCATCTATTCGGTAGAGGTTCGTTCGGTAAAAAACTCTAACGGAGATACACAGCAGGAGAATTAAGGATTCAACAAAAGATTTTATTGTTTGATTCATCCTAGATACAAACTAATCCTCCAAGAGGTTGAAGACAGCTTGCGGCTCATTGGACAGGACTACAGCAGTAGCGTGATCTTCATATACATCCATGGATTCTTCAATGTCGTCAACTCCGGAGCCTCACGAAAGCCAAACCGGATGGATGGAGTAGTCTTCACCGGTTTGAGTCGACAAAGCCGCCGACTCATGGCCGCTCCCGAGATGCATGCCTTGGATGGCGACATCGCCGATGCGGTTGTCCGCCACATCTTCAAGACGCTCCGCCACCGTTTCGCCTCGTGCCTTCACCCCGTCGGCAAAGACGAATGGCGGCCGCCGTCGACGCGTGCATTGTCAGCCTGCAACCGGGCGATTTCTGCTAGAAGCTGCTGGTTTTCTTCAAACAAAGCTGTGAATGACCAATAGAGCGTCGATAGAAAGGGTACAATGCAAGTAAAACAGAATTCAGATTTGAAACTAACCGGTGTTGGTCTTTGCAGAGCTGCTCGATGGAATCTTCTTGGTCAAGATTCTTGATACAGGCCTTCATGGAGTATTCGCCAAACTCCTTGATGATCTCATCCTTCTTCTCCTTCTCCTGAAGGTACCACAAGTCTTCCTCGGAATCGAGAGGTACTCCAATACGGGGGGAAGAAGGTTCTCGGTTGGGAAAGAGGAGAGCTTGGAGCGGGCATTGAGGAAGCGGGGATGAGAATCGGTCCGGCCAAGAGAAGGAAAGATCGAATCGAGGAGAACATTGGTCGATTGAGAAACAAGAAGATGAAACAGGACAGGCGGAGTCATTTGAAAAGGGGGAAATAAATTTTCTTACTCAAGACGTTGCCGACGAGGAACTCGGCTTCCACTTGGTTCGTCCTCGACCGGACGCTTGTCGCGGTTGATATCACCACCCGCCATGGATGCTTGTCAAAGATTGAGGGTTTTCTCTACTCGGTAAGGGAGAAGGTGAACAGATTGAAAAGCAAGAACGGTTTTGGTTTTGGAGTTAATGGAGTAAGATATTTTTATAGCTCTGGAAACATCACGTGGGCTTAAGAATATATGTTGGGCGAACAAAAATGGGCCAAAGCAATTTCAGGTCATTTAAGCTTTTACGGTCGTTTAGTAAGACAGGGGCAATTCGGCAACACCCAAGTCGAACTAAGACGACCCGGATTAAGATGTGCGAGATCTATTCATGAAGACAAGCTAAAATGATGAGATTGAAACCGGTTTTTCATTGAAGTGGAAGGAAGACATGATTGTTGCGGCAGGATTACATATCATCATTCACAAAGAGATTATCATAAACTTCCTTCAGCGCTGAATGCGGTCGTGCATCCTCATTGGGCGGTGGGGCCGGTGTCTCTACCATCCTAATCATCCGACGGGATGCACCGATCAAGGTAGCAAACCTTCCTAGCAAGCCTTCAAGAAGATTGAGAAAGGATGATAAGCGGAGGCTAATATGAGAAGTGAAATAACATGAGAACCAATTTTAAAGGCTTACGATTGAAGTTCCATTCATAGAAGTTCCGGGTTCCTTGCAAAGATGTCCGGATCCTCTTCAATGTCTTCCATGTCTTCGAAGCTTGCTCGTGTGCTTCAAGGCCCGGCTGAGTGCCTCCCTGATCGCTGCAAGTTGGCGGCGGAGCTCAAAGCAATCTCGGCATCACGAGGACTTCAAGATGTCATCGGGGAGAAGAGAGGTTCGATTCGGCATATAAAGCAAAGGAAGGTATAGATGGAAGAAAAACTTACTCCATTGCTCAAGGCTAGGGTTAGCCGAATGCTTCGTGATCCGAGAAAAGAAAGGAAGACGGAGAAGAAGGAGATTTGGATGATTACTGGAGGGGGTTTGCCCATATTTATGCAATAAGGAGGCCAAAGAGATCTAAAGTGACTAGAAGATTGAAAAAGTCTGCATTCGGTATTAATCTTGGGAAACGGAAGCGGCCCGGCTTGCCGATTTGCATTGGGGAATTCGATGACACGAGTCCCAAGAAGAAATTGAAGGGTTAAACAAGATTGTAGGAAGCCTAAGAAAATGGGCCTTGGTAATTTTAGCCCAGTTAAAGGGTTTGGCCCGAGTTTTGGCGGATCATGGTCAATTTCAGAGCAAAAGAACCTCTTTTACTCTAAAATTGAGGGGGCATATGTTAACACCAAAATTTGGTAGAGCCTGGATGACAGATAGGCCGGCACACGATGGTTCGGTAAGGGGTCATTCGGCTAGCGTATGGTGCCGAGTGGTACTATGGCATTCGGGAAGGTCGCCGTTATTCGGCTAAAGAGCCCGAGTCCAAGAAGGAGCCGAGCAAGAGATGGTTCGGCAAGCGTGGAGCGTCAAGAGGAATATCCGAGGATCGAGGGCCCACATCACCCGCAATTCCTACGACTCGAGAAGACTTGGAGGACAATGTATCTTAGCTAGATATTTTCGTTATTATTATTCGTAATTAGTTAGGACTCGTCAAGCCCGGGGTATAAATATGAAACCCCCAAGAATCGTAGAAACGATCTACCAAATCAAATACAACCAACCCGGCTCCGTGCCTTGGCCGGCCACCCTTCGAGTTCGGGCCGTGTCGCCGATCTATCATGAGAGGATTCATCGACCCGTCGACCTCCGTGAAGTACCGGCAACCTTGCACAATGTCTAGTATCGTCAGGCGGATTTAGATTATTGCAAGAAGTCTTGTTCACGCTTAGTATCGTCAGGCGGATTTAAGCTATCAGGGGCAAGAGGGTTCTTTTGTCGATCATGAGCCATCCGGTGGGCTAAGATCTGGCTAAGAGCTAGTTATCGGCTTCATTAGGCTTGGCACCCTAATGAATTCATTAAGTTACCGAGTGGTGCATGATTCCTATTTGTTTATCTATTTATTTATTGATGATTGCACACACTTTTTGCCCAATTTAGATTGATGTGGCTCGGCTTTATCTTTCGTTAGATCTATATGTCATCAATGCTTTCAATGTTTATCATTAGCTTGTCATTAGATCTATACGTTCTTTCATAGCCGAGCTTAGATCAATCTAGATTGTCACGTGTTGCGGGTTCTTGCACGTTTAGTCATGAGTCGTGCGGCAGGCTAAGGTTTTACGTGTAAGTTTCTTCTTCATGGACCCTGGATTCGGCAAGCTTGCCGAACACAGTTATGTGTTTACTTGTATCTTGCATGTGCAAGTCTACCTATCGTTAGAGTCTAGTCCGGCAAGTCTGTATCATGCGGTGGATTAGCTTGTTGCGGTGTATCATGCGGTGGATTGTTGTTAGGGACGAAGAGGGTTTAGAACGG
The DNA here is from genome assembly GCA_015847255.1 of Hyparrhenia diplandra. Classification (NCBI taxonomy): domain Eukaryota; kingdom Viridiplantae; phylum Streptophyta; class Magnoliopsida; order Poales; family Poaceae; genus Hyparrhenia; species Hyparrhenia diplandra. The sequence goes on from JADLZK010001274.1 coordinate 43,320, forward strand.
TTAAGTCCGGCAAGCCGTATCATGCGGTGGATTAGCTTGTTGCAGTGTATCATGCGGTGGATTGCTGTTAGGACTGATCGGGACGAATCTCTGGCTTTGCTTTAGATTAGGTTTGTATATGTACTTTACTTGTCTATGCATACGCGCTTCAACGAGCAATGAGTATTTATAGATCTATTTAGATGTATGCATGCTTTTAGCTTATCATGGTTAGATTGTATCATGCGGTGGATTGATCTAGTTGTGGTAAGTGGTTTATATCTCGTAGCAAGTGGTATCATGCGGTGGATTAGCTTGCAAGGGTTTAAGCTTGACGGGTTTAGGAAAACTAGGCGTGCGGCGAGACTAGTTGGATGAAACCTCTCGCATGTGTCATTTAGATTAGGTTTATATTTATGAGTTACCCGCTTTTTGTTCCATGTTGTCAATTAATTCGATCCATGCAATAGAACTTTATGATGTCATATCATGGTGATCGACTTTACTTGTTCAAACATGTCTTCTATGATCATTTGGCAATTGTTATTACAATTACATCTTTTTCATGCTTACCGAATGCATTCATTATCCGTCGACGATAGCTCTCATAGCTATATGTCTTTACATCTGGCCTTAGAGCCATACATGCGAAGCTGTCTTGGTCTCACCCGGGCATGTTCCGGATCTCACGTTTACTTCCTTGTCAATTAACAGGTCAAATTGATCGGCACGCCTCAAGACGCTCGGGGCGAGAGTAAAGCCGCCTATTTCGGCTTGTCGGTGTGCGCGGCACAAGGAGTAGGATTTTTGTGCCTACACACGCCCAGTGGGACACGTCAAGATCAAAACACGATGCCTGACAATGTCGACAAGAGCAATGTCATTCGGCTCCGGATGGATGACCTTCCACCGACCTAGAGGCCCACAGTGAGAGACATGTGCGCGACCTTCTCTCAAAAGTGCATGTCATGCTTCTCCAAGAACAAGAGCGACACAATCATCCAAAAGACAGATCTTCCAAAGATAGTGATGCCCGGTGATAAGGAATATGCTCAAACAGTTTTCGACACGTAAGAGAGGGCAGAAAGGAAGATGAGGAACCAAGTCCTGAAGAAATCCGTCGGATGGAGGAGATTGTTGCAATTTGCCGTTGGGAATGCAATGACCAATCACAACACGGCGTTCTTCAACACTTTTCGTGACATCATGAAGGCTAGCTTTGGACCCGAGTTTGATCAACACTTTGAGGCTCGGCTTGGTGAGCTTTCAGGGCCAAGATACATACATACGCCTAGGCCATCACCAACGAAAGGAGCTACAAATCAAGAATGCGGAGGAGAGAACAAGACAATTTAAAAACCGAGGAGGATCCGAGCCAAGACACATGGAGAAGCGGCGTTCGGTACACCGGGGAATCCTCCAAAGATACAACACATACTCAATAGCTCCAATGGCCAGTGGGTTGCAGAGAAATCCCTTTGGCCCTGGTTACACAGAGTTCGTTGACTACTCCACAATTCATGCTATGCCAAATCCTGGGTATAGGCCAGCTGGACAGTCAGGACAATCTCATGGACCACAGAATTTAAATATGGACATACTCCTAGCGAGGATGGCCAATATGATGCAACACCAATTTGGGATTAAGCCCAAGAATCGGCCCTATGTGTATCAGTCACCTTATCCTGATTGGTACAACAGAGTGGCGCTTCCTTCAAGATTGAAGCCTCAAACCGACTTGACCAAGTTCTCTGGACAAGATGGCACTTCTACTACCGAACACATCAGTCGGTATCCGATTCAGTTAGGAGAGCTTGCCAATGATGAAGCATGGAGGATTTGCTTCTTCCCATCATCCCTTACAGGGCCGGCTTTCACATGGTTTGCTACATTGCCGGCCAACTCTATTGGAACATGGTCTGAGCTAGAAGATAAATTCCATTCATACTTCTACAGTGGTTCCAATGAAAAAGAGCTCGTCGACTTGATGGGGTTGACACAGAAGTATAATGAGACACCACAAGAGTTCTTGCGCAGGTTCAGGGAAACAAAGAATTCCCGCTACTCTTTGAACTTGCGGACCATCATCGGTTCTTGCATTTGTGGCCATTCGGGGAATGCACCCAAACCATCGTGGAAAAGCTAGCCGGCATGGAGTTCGATGACCTTGGGCAACTTTCAAGGCGCTTGTCACTTATGGCCAATCAGTTCCAGAGCATCAAGAAGGACACCCGTTTTAGAAAGGGGGCAACGTGTCTTATCAGGCATACCACCACTTCCTGGAAGAGGGAGAAGATGAAGATGATGGCCAGGAGGACATAGCAGCTGCCGAATTCACTTAGGGCAAGGAGCCCGTCGTGTCAACCAGCGTTGGATGAAGACACTCAAGGGGGCATATGACTTCGACGTCTCCAAGTTGGAAAAGCTCTTTGAGTTCTTAGTCAAGGAAGGACGTATCAAGCTACCAGAGAATCATTCTATGAAGCGTCCGGATTGGGTCAAGACTGGCAAATATTGTGGCTTCCATGATATGATCACTCACAACATTACTGACTGCCGAATCTTCAAACAGCAGATTCAGAGGGCTATACAGCAGGGTCTCCTCAAGTTTAACAACAGCATGAAGGTGGATAAGGAGCCCTTCCCTGCAAACATGGTTGCTTTTGATTCGTGCATGGTTTTCGCCGGTGAGCCTAAGGGCAAAACCCCAATGAAAGTCTTCGACTTTCCGAAAGGGCAAAGCAAAGTGGTTCAGTTGACCCTAGTCGGCAGGTGTCTAGTGTTGAGCTCCAGCAACATCGTGTTCGGTTCCCAAATAGCCAAACAGAAAAAGGGGAAACCTCCAAACCAAGGGTGACATCTCGTATACTGCTGAACAAGTGGCAAAGACAGCAAGAGAAGCAATATCGTAGAGATCGCCAGTTTTCCGAGGAGCAAAGAGAGAGATATGAAGAGGAGATGTACCACCGAGAACAGGAGGAGTACATGAAAGAGCAAGAGGAGTCTCATTGGGACTGTCCTTTCTTTAGGCATTGCTGGAATGAAGGCTTGAAGTTGCCTGCTAGGAATAATTGCCCTGAATGCAGTGAGCAATACCACGGGTACCGACAGGCACGAGTCAACCGCCGTCCTATCCAAGAAAGACTGGGGGCACGTTTCCCAGAGGATGATCGGCGCTTAAAAAATAAAGACAGTACACCTCACGTCAGTAAAAGGATTGCAGATCAAGCATGGGCTGATGTGGAGGATTCTGATGATGACATGGACTCTCCTCAAGAGTATGTGTGGCAAAAGGGACAGTGGTGCCCTCCCGGTCTAAGGAAAAGCCAGAAGAGAAGAGTCCAACGTCTCGGGAACAAGGAGCTCAAAGGAAGCAACAAATTTAGCATAAACAAGAATGGCGCCCAAAGAAGAAAACTCAAGAAGCCGGTCATTCGGCAGAAGAGTATTCGACAAGTGGGCATTCGGCAGATGTTAGCATGGTGTTCTTCATTCCCATAGAGTTTGCAGCTCCTACAGAGCAAGCCACTAATGATCCAGAGGAACAAGATGCCTATTCAGATGAAGAGGTCTATTCTGATTTTGACGACAAAGAGATGATTGATTTTCTAGGATAGTTGGCTCTATCAAGACAGGCTGTATTCGACAGGCCTAGGAAACACAATCATTTGAAGCCTCTTTACTTAAAGGGATATGTTAATGGAAAACCTCTGACTCATATGTTCGTTGATGGAGGAGAGCGCAATCAATATCATGCCATATACAACTTTGAAAGCTGGGGATGACTAAGGAGGATTTGCTCAAGACAGACATTGTGCTCGGGGACTTTCTTTGGAAATCCTTGAGATACCCATGGAGCCGTTCACGTTGAGTTGATGATCGGCTCAAAGACTTTGATCACTACCTTCTTTGTGGTCGACAGCAAGGGGTCCCTGACTTATTACTTGGAAGAGATTGGATCCATGCTAACTGTTGTGTTCCATCCACCATGCATCAAGTCCTCATCCAATGGAACGGTGATGACGTCGAGATAGTGCAAGCCGATGATTCGGTAAGCATTGCACCACCGAACCATCGTTCGGGAATATGAAGGCGTGGAGTGCTTCTCGGGAAGAGAATGGGAAGAAGGTCCTGTCAAGACTCGTTACAAAGACCGGCCGATCGATCGAGATAGTCGGCTCTCATAGTAATTTCTAAGGAGAGATTTCGTGTCGCTTTTTAGAGAATCAGTTATTGTCAAATGTGATTGGCCGACACATATGAATTTAATGGTTTTGAGCAAAAGATTTGTTCTATTCATAAAGGATAGCCGATGTGTAAACCATCGCCTTTAGCAGAAAAATACTCTATGGAATTGGAGAACAGCCGGTATAAATATTGTTATGTCGCCTTTAGTACAAAATATATAAAAACACCGATATAGAGACCAAGAGTCTTTATTCAACAGCTTCAAAAGGTTTGTTACAAAAACATTGCCGAGAATTTTCTACACTCATGGCATTGGTGAGTTTACTGGCATGGCGGATTACTACTACCTCCGTAAGATCGAGTTTCTTGCATAGGCAGATTGATTGGCCAAATAAAGTATTCTTTTAGGGGGTGCTTATTGGAGAAGTTATCACTACCCATTTCATCTTCCTCCGGACTGACATTTTTACCCTTGGTTGGTTTATTGGGAAGAGGAAAAGCAAAGATGCATTCAATACCACGAGCAAACAGTGTTCGTGAATTATCTGGAAGCTGGATTTTTAATATTATTTTAAGATTCGGCTAACGATGACGTCATCTATTCGGTAGAGGTTCGTTCGGTAAAAAACTCTAACGGAGATACACAGCAGGAGAATTAAGGATTCAACAAAAGATTTTATTGTTTGATTCATCCTAGATACAAACTAATCCTCCAAGAGGTTGAAGACAGCTTGCGGCTCATTGGACAGGACTACAGCAGTAGCGTGATCTTCATATACATCCATGGATTCTTCAATGTCGTCAACTCCGGAGCCTCACGAAAGCCAAACCGGATGGATGGAGTAGTCTTCACCAGTTTGAGTCGACAAAGCTGTCAGACTCATGGCCGCTCCCAGATGCATGCCTTGGATGGCGACATCGTCGATGCGGTTGTCTGCCACATCTTCAAGACGCTCCGCCACCGTTTCGCCTCGTGCCTTCACCCTGTCGGCAGCACGAATGGCAGCCGCCGTCGACGCGTGCATTGTCACCGCAACCGGGCGATTTACGCTAGAAGTCTGGCTGGTTTTCTTCAAACAAAGCCGTGAATGACCAATAGAGCGTCCGATAGAAAGGGTACAATGCAGTAAAAACGAATTCAGATTTGAAACTAACCAGTGTTGGTGCTGCAGAGCTGCCTGATGGAATCTTCTTGGTCAAGATTCTTGATACAGGCCTTCATGGAGTATTCGCCAAACTCCTTGATGATCTCATCCTTCTTCTCCTTCTCCTGAAGGTACCACAAGTCTTCCTCGGAATCAGAGAGGTACTCCAATACAGGGGAAGAAGGTTCTGGTTGGGAAAGAGGAGAGCTTGGAGCAGGCATTGAGGAAGCAGGGATGAGAATCGGTCTGGCCAAGAGAAGGAAAGATCGAATCGAGGAGAACATTGGTCGATTGAGAAACAAGAAGATGAACAAAGGCGGTACCGAGTCGCTGAAAAGGGGGGAAATAAATTTTCTTACTCAAGACGTTGCCGACGAGGAACTCGGCTTCCACTTGGTTCGTCCTCGACCGGACGCTGTGCCGCGGTTGATATCACCACCCGCCATGGATGCTTGTCAAAGATTGAGGTTTTCTCTACTCGGTAAGGGAGAAGGTGAAGCATTGAAAAGCAAGAACGGTTTTGGTTTTGGAGTTAATGGAGTAAGATATTTTTATAGCTCGGAAACATCACGTGGGCTTAAGAATATATGTTGGGCCGAACAGTAAATGGGCCAAAGCAATTTCAGGTCATTTAAGCTTTTCTGGTCGTTTAGTAAGACAGGGCAATTCGGCAACACCCAAGTCAGAACTAAGACAGCCAGATTAAGATGTGCAGAGATCTATTCATGAAGACAAGCTAAAATGATGAGATTGAAACCGGTTTTTCATTGAAGTGGAAGGAAGACATGATTGTTGCAGCAGGATTACATATCATCATTCACAAAGAGATTATCATAAACTTCCTTCAGGCGCCTGAATGCGGTCTGCATCCTCATTGGGCGGTCAGGGCCTGGTGTCTCTACCATCCTAATCATCCGACGGGATGCACCGATCAAGGTAGCAAACCTTCCTAGCAAGCCTTCAAGAAGATTGAGAAAGGATGATAAGCGGAGGCTAATATGAGAAGTGAAATAACATGAGAACCAATTTTAAAGGCTTACGATTGAAGTTCCATTCATAGAAGTTCTGGTTCCTTGCAAAGATGTCCAGATCCTCTTCAATGTCTTCCATGTCTTCGACAGCTTGCTCGTGTGCTTCGCGCTCCAGCCTGAGTGCCTCCTGTACTGCTGCAAGTTGGCGGCGGAGCTCAGCAATCTCGGCATCACGAGGACTTCAAGATGTCATCAGGGAGAAGAGAGGTTCGATTCGGCATATAAAGCCAGGAAGGTATAGATGGAAGAAAAACTTACTCCATTGCTCAAGGCTAGGGTTAGCCGAATGCTTCAGATCTGAGAAAAGAAAGGAAGACTGGAGAAGAAGGAGATTTGGATGATTACTGGAGGGGTTTGCCCATATTTATGCAGTAAGGAGGCCAAAGAGATCTAAAGTGACTAGAAGATTGAAAAGTCTGTTCGGTATTAATCTTGGGAAACGGAAGCGGCCTGGCTTGCCGATTTGCATTGGGGGGAATTCCGATGACACGAGTCCCAAGAAGAAATTGAAGGGTTAAACAGTATTGTAGGAAGCCTCCAGAAAATGGGCCTTGGTAATTTTTAGCCCAGTTAAAGGGTTTGGCCCGAGTTTTGGCGGATCATGGTCAATTTCAGAGCAAAAGAACCTCTTTTACTCTAAAATTGAGGGGGCATATGTTAACACCAAAATTTGGTAGAGCCTGGATGACAGATAGGCCGGCACACGATGGTTCGGTAAGGGGTCATTCGGCTAGCAGTATGGTGCCAGTGGTACTATGGCATTCGGGAAGGCCGCCGTTATTCGGCTAAAGAGCCTGAGTCCAAGAAGGAGCTGAGCAAGAGATGGTTCGGCAAGCGTGGAGCGTCAAGAGGAATATCCGAGGACGAGGGCCCACATCACCTGCAATTCCTACGACTCCGAGAAGACTTGGAGGACAATGTATCTTAGCTAGATATTTTTCGTTATTATTATTCGTAATTAGTTAGGACTCGTCAAGCCCGGTGGTATAAATATGAAACCCCCCTAAGAATCGTAAAACGATCTACCAAATCAAATACAACCAACCCGGCTCCGTGCCTTGGCTCCGCCACCCTTCGAGTTCGGTCGTGTCGTCGATCTATCTGAGAGGATTCATCGACCCGCCGACCTCCGTAAGTACCGGCAACCTTGCACAATGTCTAGTATCGTCAGCGGATTTAGATTATTGCAAGAAGTCTTGTTCACGCTTAGTATCGTCAGGCGGATTTAAGCTATCAGGGGCAAGAGGGTTCTTTTGTCGATCATGAGCCATCCGGTGGGCTAAGATCTGGCTAAGAGCTAGTTATCGGCTTCATTAGGCTTGGCACCCTAATGAATTCATTAAGTTACCGAAAGTGGTGCATGATTCCTATTTGTTTATCTATTTATTTATTGATGATTGCACACACTTTTTGCCCAATTTAGATTGATGTGGCTCGGCTTTTTATCTTTCGTTAGATCTATATGTCATCAATGCTTTCAATGTTTATCATTAGCTTGTCATTAGATCTATCTGTTCTTTCATAGCCGAGCTTAGATCAATCTAGATTGTCACGTGTTGCGGGTTCTTGCACGTTTAGTCATGAGTCGTGCGGCAGGCTAAGGTTTTACGTGTAAGTTTCTTCTTCATGGACCCTGGATTCGGCAAGCTTGCCGAACACAGTTATGTGTTTACTTGTATCTTGCATGTGCAAGTCTACCTATCGTTAGAGTCTAGTCCGGCAAGTCTGTATCATGCGGTGGATTAGCTTGTTGCAGTGTATCGCGCGGTGGATTCTTTGTTAGGACGAAGAGGGTTTAGAACGGTTAAGTCCGGCAAGCCGTATCATGCGGTGGATTAGCTTGTTGCAAAGTGTATCATGCGGTGGATTCTTTGTTAGGGACTCGATCGGGACGAATCTCTCGGCTTTGCTTTAGATTAGGTTTGTATATGTACTTTACTTGTCTATGCATACGCGCTTCAACGAGCAATGAGTATTTATAGATCTATTTAGATGTATGCATGCTTTTAGCTTATCATGGTTAGATTGTATCATGCGGTGGATTGATCTAGTTGTGGTAAGTGGTTTATATCTGTAGCAAGTGGTATCATGCGGTGGATTAGCTTGCAAGGGTTTAAGCTTGACGGGTTTAGGAAAACTAGGCGTGCGGCGGACTAGTTGGATGAAACCTCGCATGTGTCATTTAGATTAGGTTTATATTTATGAGTTACCCTTTTGTTCCATGTTGTCAATTAATTCGATCCATGCAATAGAACTTTATGATGTCATATCATGGTGATCGACTTTACTTGTTCAAACATGTCTTCTATGATCATTTGGCAATTGTTATTACAATTACATCTTTTTCATGCTTACCGAATGCATTCATTATCTGTCGACAGATAGCTCTCATAGCTATATGTCTTTACATCCGCCTTAGAGCCATACATGCGGAACTGTCTTGGTCTCACCAGGCATGTTCCGAGATCTCACGTTTACTTCCTTGTCAATTAACAGGTCAAATTGATCGGCACGCCTCAAGACGCTCTCGGCAAAACCGAGTAAAGCCGCCTATTCCGGCTTGTCGGTGTGTGCGTGGCACAAGGAGTAGGATTTTGTGCCTACAGCCATGGGTATGTCGTTGGGGTCGGCCAGGATTTTGAAAGGCTTCCCGGTCCCCTACGAACGATGTACTCCACTTTGTCGTTTGGAAGCGGCACGGCGGTCACCGTGCCCTCGAAGGGCTTCTTCTCCTCGACCATCTCACGGGATGCGGAGAACTCTCCGCCTCGGGGACGACCCCGTGCCCCGGGGCCCAGGCGTAGAGGAGAGGCTCCGTAAGGTTGGCGCGCTTGAGGAGCTCCACCTTTCGGGCGACCTCCTTGACCTGATGCGACAGGTTGGCGTGGGGAAGCTCCCTCCACAGGTTGTCGGAGTCGAGGAAGACTCCGCCGGTGAACCGTGGAAGGGGTGCTCCTCGTCGTTCTTCAGGTTGGCCCGCCACTTCCACCTGAGCCCCTCCACGCCCTCGCGTGCGCGCCACGTGGCGAAATGGGAGGTGAAACGCCGGCGCGGTCGATGCGGTCGCCCTAACGATAACTTCCCAACGGTAACTTTTCCCAGCGGCTCTTTTTTTACTACAGGCGAAAAGTCCGGCGAACTCGTCGCCAATGGTCATATCTCCAACGACCTCACCACGACGTCGAAGCTTACAACGGTCGAACTCCGGGTTCGAAGGTGGCTCTTACGAGCTCGAAGGCCGGGGGACGCCCGAAAGCAAGGAGTGCGGCGGTGGAAGGGAATCGACGGCTCGTACCCCCACGCATCCACGCGGACTCGGGGGCTCCATCCAAGCCACGTTTGAGTCGCCCGGTGATCGCGAACGCCCTCATCGGGTCATCCTCCGCGGTGAGGAGGCGCGACGAGCCGCCGAGAGCCCCTCGGGACCTCGGTGACTATAGAGGACGGGTCTCGGAATATGGGGTTGGCCCACAAGCGACGAGAGCAGCTCGCCCCGAACGCAAGCTCGGACCTCACTCAAGCAAATCCGCTTTAAAGCTCATAAGAGCGCTTGACTTCGGCCTACGCGGTAAAGTCGGGTTCGAGCTCGCCACACCCTTCCCAAGGGAACCTAAAAGGCACACAACAAAGACGAGCATTCGTCATAACAAGCCTCCGCGAGGATCGCACGTCCTCCCGCAGCCTCGGGGGGCTACACCCGCGGGTGCGCCGCGCGCACCCCAAGCGAAGAAAAATCCGGGTCCCTAACCTAGTAACGGCAACACAAGACAGGCGCGCACAGGGGGTCCGCTCCCCTCTCGCACTCGGGGGCTCTTGTGGGGACGCAGATATTCCGCACCAAGTCAATCATCCCAATCCGTCCCTAACAAAGTGTTACAAGGAGGGCACGCTCGTTAGCGATGGGATATTACCCACGATAAAAGCCGAGACCCGACGAGAGCATCTCCATCTCAAACGAGAACTCACGGGACGCAAAGGCCCGGGGACGAGCTCGACCTCGCCCGGAGAAAACTTCCGCCTCGAACGAGCTCCCCGAGGAGCGCGGAGATATAACGAGCTCCGCCTGGACAACGAGCTCTTTTCCGTCTCGAATGAGCTCCCCGGCACCAAATCCAAGGGCGATCGGGAGAATTCGGGACGCGATGATTAGGATTCGAATCACAGCTACGCGGCGGCGGGTGCCAAGAACCTACGACCCAGATCTCATCCGCTGCGCAAGATCATCGACGGCACGCGCGGCATGGGGCTGTCAGACCACGCCCAATGACGACAGGCTCAAGGGACAACCACTACGTGACAAGAATGACCTCGGCGGACATAGTCGAGTTCTCCGTCGAGCTCTCCTGGCCACACGTTTCCCTGCAACACCAAGTACAGACATTTAAGGCATGGCGGCGCCTTACGACCTCGCCCGCGGACACCGGCGCGTGCCTGACAGACGGTACGGCGCAGGGAGTACGGCGGCGGCGGGACGAGCTCATTGTTCCCCTCCCCGCCGACCAACGAGCTCCGAGCTCGACATCCGTACGTACTCCGTATCGGGATACGAAGCCACCTCTACTACTACGCTACGGCGACTGGCGAGCGTGCCAGGAAGTAGGGCGGCGGCCGCACACGCACGCCGGACAGCCCAGCGTGCCCGACATTGCAGAGGGACTTTTCCTCTTCACCCCCCAAGACTTGTATTCCTTCTATTTTTAGGTCCTCCACCTGGTGACCCCTGTGAGCTCCCCTTGTAACTATAAAAGGGAGGGCTCGGCCACCGGGAGAGGACAAGCTCTCTTGCACACTCAAATCACACACACACACACCGCCCGATCGCATACGCACCACTGAGACTTGGGAGCTCATCTCCCTCTCTCGCTAGCTTGTATTCGCCCCGATACGAGCAGTTTGAGCTCTGATAGTGCCACACACTGGACTAGGGTGCTCGGTAGCCCCGAACCAGTATAAATCCCCGTGTCATTGTTCTTGAGCTAGGCCATCGTTGCACACATTAGCCAGTCGGTTACTGTGACCGTGGTATACGACCACGACACCGGGGGGATTTAGATAATTTTCTATACACGTGGATGTGGTGTCCAGGTTTATAGTAATCATCAGAAATGTCGGCATCCCACGGTAGTGAGGTAGGGGGCAGGTGGTGACAGCCCTGTTCCGCCCAATGTATTGCTCCACGTTCGGATGTTGAGTTGGAGTTCTGAAAGTGTCCATCGGCTAGCAGACTAGCTGCGGGCATCTCCTCATCATATGATCGTAATCCCATCATGATTTAGCCTCCTCATATGTAAAACTAGAGTTCACCCATGTGCACTATTTAGAACCACCTTCTCATTGTAGATTCTCTTTTATCCTTTTCTTTCCCTCTAGTGGTGTAGTAACTCTTGTGTGTTTGTCACTATCCTGAATATCATTCTTCTTACCCCTGCACTTGACTAATGGTTATTTATAAATACATTATGGATCATCATCATCATTATGCTAGCTAACCACACAAGCCTGTCTTCCTTTGGGAAAATATAAATCACGATACCCGAATACCACCGGGTGAAATGCTACAATGATAGATCCGTGCGCTTGCGGATTGACTAAAGTAAACACATGAATCCATCTATCATCTGATATCTCTTAACGTGATCTCTGAGAATATTATTTATTCTTAGAGATTGCACTATGAAATGCCAACAAGCATTTTGTTGGGTGAATGTTCAACACAACATGTTATTGATGATGATATGGTCTACAAAGAGGCCATTCAACATGGTCATTACAAAGGATATCAGGGGGTATTTATAGGCCCCCCCGACTTCGTATCTATACAAAATTACTAAGAATCCTGAAACGAGTTTCTACGATGTATCTTTCTCGCGAAGGTGTAATCCTTGTCTTCGCGATGCTCTCGGACAAGATTTCCTCCTTCGCTATGACCTTTATCTTTCTTAGAAGAAGTTTACGCCAAGTTTGTAGCGAAGCTTCTACGACCATCTTCGCTTGAATCCTTGATCTTGGTTTTTCTATGTTCCAACTTGTTACTCTTTTTTGCGGCCGATAACTTGCTAAGTCATCTTCGAGACGAAACTTAGCTTCTATCTTGAATATCCCGAAATCTTCAAAGTTTGGGACAAAAGTTTAAACAGAAATCAAAGTTAGATCCCAACAAAGCCCCCTCGTGGGGGCGAAGGCCGACTTCAAAGGCGTGAAACCCACGAATCACAAGTTTTTCTTTAAACTTTGTTTCGATCCAAAACGCCGCCCCAGACTTTGAAGTTGGACTTTGGATTCTGATCCTGACTTCGCGAATATCTTCGCTGTTTCTGTTTTTTCTGTTTTTTTTAATGGATAGTTTGACCGTTTGACCGAAGGGGTCTATAAATAGCGAAGGACCCCCCCTGTTTTCTTCATCTTTTCGAAGAGGGGCCACCTTTTTGAATTTTCTCACAGTGACGCGAAGTCAAATTTTCTTGTGAAGTGAGAACTCTTTCGCGAAGCTAATTCTCCTGTGAAGTTTAGAGCTTTGACGCGAAGATCTTTAGTATTTGTTAGTCAGGTATGTTTTCTTTACGAGGTTCATTTTGTTCCTGTTTGTTAAACTTCTAAGTGTTACTTTTCCTTTGGTTTAGAATGGCTCTTGTCGAAGATGTCCCGACTGACTCTCAAGGTCAAGAGGTTGATGAGGAAGTTAATTCGCAACAAGATAACTCAGATGAAGGTCTTTCAGAAGTTTCTGCTTCAGAATCAGAGTTGCTTCCAGATGATCGGATTTCATTATCATTTGGTCGAAGCAAGATGACCGATGAAGATTTCAAAAAGATGGTAAAAGATGGCATGCTCAGAGTGGGTCAATATAGGCCAGCGGAGCCTGATGAGAAGATTCCAAAGCCTAAGCCAGATGAGTGCAATGTTTTCAAAGATCTGTTCACCGCAGGTCTTCGTATGCCTCCCCAGGACTTTCTTGAGGAAGTGTTCAAAAAATACAACATCGAAATGCACCATCTAACTCCAAATGCCATTGTCAAATTGTCAGTTTTCATTTGGGCTGTGCGGAGTCAAGAAGTGAGGCCAGATATTGATGCATTTTGTGCTTTGCATGAATTGCATACCCAATTTCGGTCTCGAAAGATTGAGCAACGCATGCTGAAGCCGTATTTTGATGTTGTAGTTTCAAGATCGCCGGGGCCGAAGCAAATTTCTCCTCGCATCAAAGAATAAATGGACTGATGGCTGGTATAATTATTGGTTCTATCATAAAGTTCCAACGGTGGAAGAGAATCTTGGTAGAAAAGGTGTGGTGAAAAGTTATCCCCTGGCTTCGCGGATGCATAGGGATAAGTTTGATTGTAAGCCCAGTTATACCAAGTCAAAAAATTGCTCTGAATGTTTAAAAGCTTTTGGCAAAGTTGTTTCTCAACAGTCTACTCGAGACTTAGTTGAAGAGTATGTTGCTGCTGGTATTTGGCCACTTCGTGCCGGATGGGATTTTCTTTGCTATCACCAGAAGAAGATTAGAGAGATGGATTATATTTTCCCGAACAGGGACACTGTGATGCCCTCGAAGTTTAAGACCGAGGAAGATTTTGTTTCGCTATTGAGAAGAAAGCCGTTGAGTCGCTTGGAAAGTACTTACATACAGAAAGAAAGTTTATGGATGATATTATCGGAAAAGATTATGTTAGGCTAAATCGGATTTTTGATTTGGCCAACATAACTTATAAAATCTGGCCCACCTCCCGCTTATGCCCGTGGAAAGAAGGATCAAGATGATGATAAGGGAGGTGAGAAAAAGTCGAAGAGGAAAAGAAATGATGTCGCGAAGACTTCTTCTTCTCGCAGCCAAGGCTCCTATTTGTCTCAAAAAGGTCGTTGTTACATCTCGAAGCCTCATGAGAAGAAGGCTAAGAAAGTAGCCGTGGATTTGATTGATAATCTTGATCTTACCGATAGCGAAATTGATGCCTCAACGCTTGAGGGCTTGAGTTTGGCACTTCTCTTCGAGATTTAGAGGTGAGGGAAATTTGCAAAGCTTTTGCTCCTACCGGTCTAACTCCGCATCTACTTACTCCGCTAGCCGAATACTTACAAAATTTTGGGTCTTCGCAGAAATTGGGTACTTCAGGTACTGCTGGCGAAGACGCCGATGTCATTGTGACAGAAACTTCTCCCACTGGTACTGCATCTCCTTCTTCGCCTAGATTTAAGCTCTCAACCCTCGAGTTTCCAAATGAAGCCGATTGCTTCAACTTTCGCTTCATGTGATGACCATAATTGTCTTGACTTAGCTAAGTTAGCCAAAAATATTCATATGAGTCACTTGTTAGTGAATCCAGAAAATCCTTCCTCGGTACCCAATGTCGAAGCTTCTGAGAAAAATGAAGGTGCTGATGCTGCTGCGAAGTCTCTTGCGGAGTCTGTTTCAGAACCTGTTAAGGTTTCTGAAAAGGTTGCTGAAAAGACAACCGGTATGCTTACATGAATTTGCTTGCGATATGTGTCTTTATAAAAAAATTTCGTTCATTTTTTTTTATCCTGACTCGTCCTTTGTGCAGAACCATCTTTGAAAGAAAGAGCCTATGAGGCCGTTGAAATTGTGAAGAAACAACTTCAAAAGAAGGGGACTAGGACTGCCAATTTTTCTTTTGATGACTTTGATGATGTGGTGGATGAAGAGGCTAAAGCAGATCAGCGGAGTCGATTGTCGGAGTCTCTAGTAAATGTTGAGGCTCAACAGAGGGTTCCTTGCCCTTTGAAAGAAGGAGAGAGAGTTGGTAAGTTTTTTTTTTTTTATGTTGTCTTCGCTAATTTTGCTTTTTATGATTCCATTTACGAGGTTTTATTCTTGTTTTTCAAAGACAATTTTTCCCTCGATGCTTCAACTTCATCTAAGGAGAAGATCGGTAATGTTGGCTCCATGAAGGATGTTCTTGGAGATCAACCAACTCCACAGGTTGCCGCTAGTGCTCAAGAGATTTCATCCGAAGATGTTTCAAAGTCTTTGGAGAACACTTTGAAGTTTTGCTTTGAGAGCGGAGTCAATTTGGACTCCTATAAATTTGTTGGAGTTGGAATAGATAAGCTTCAAGTACTCCCCAAGAAGCCGAGAAGCAATTGACGAAGTGTATAGATGATGCTTTCTGCGGTTCGATGCCGGCCGAATTGGCGAAGATGAACCCACTAGAGTCGGCCGATGCCGGTATCAATCGATGTATAAGGTAAGTGATGTGACCATGACAAGGCAATCTGATATACATTCAAGGTGAAAGCTAAACTTGATTCTAAATTGTTTACATTTCCACCTACAAGGCTACTACTTGGTTTGTATGATTACAGATTCAAACACATTGTTTGTGATGGAAGAAGGGTATCGTGGATGTTATCATAAGACTACAAGCCAATCGGCTTGTACAATTATTTCAACAAAAGTCGAGTCGAGGACGACTCCTTTTCAAGGAGGGAGGATGATATGACCACGCCAGAGTCGGCGACCTCATCGACCACCTTGGTGACTTCTCCGACCACTACAACAATCGCAAGAAAGTCCTATCTGAGTCGAGCTAAAAAGCTACAACAAGAGGTGCACGCGCTTTTCTCAATTTCAATTAAACATTAATGAGAATTACATGCTACCTAAGTCGTGCATGTTTACATTGCTTAGGTTCACCAAAAAGAGGACCCGAACACATCAAGGATGGCACACAAAGAAGGATCAAGCTCGAGCAGGACTAGGCGCGGATGTAACCGTAAGAAAGAAACAGTCATAACTTTTTGGCTCACAAAGGTATGAAGTCAAATGAGCACTTGTTGGAAAGCTCATCAAGTCTACTTTCCAATGGTGCAAGCCACGACCCGGTGTGGATACTTCATCAAGGCGTCCGACCAGATTTAGTGCTGACTGGTCGGTGAGTCGCCAGCCCGCTTGAAGTCCAAATGTTCGTGCCAAACCGTACCAATCTACAACACTTCATGAAGCAAGATATACATGGTGTGAAAGCTTATCAAGTTAGCTTTCAAACTCATCAAGTCGCACAACATTTGAAGTTCCCTTGAAGAAATTATGATTGAAACATTGAAGACTGCTCAGAAGTCAAACGATCACGCTGAAACAACTCGAGAAGGCCATCTTGGGAGATCCTTTCACACTAGCGACGTAATCAGTTTGATTTCGTGTTTCCACCCACCTAGGAGGGTTGTTCCTAGTATAAATACCCCCCCATATGTAAGCTATCAAGAGATTTTGATGAATTGAGATTAATCCAAGTGATTTCGCAGCCGAGCTGCCTGAGTGTCTTACTCAACCCTTGTTCTTCCTTGTTCTTCCTGGACTCGTGAAGAGATCCCTCTGGGATCCACTACTTCATGCTCTACGGCTTCCGTTCGGCTGCGCCGCATTGTGTGGATTAGCTCCGGATTGTGGTTCGCGGTCGTTTGGAGATCGAGTCGAAGTCTTCGCGGTTTCGGTGCCTCTCCCCCGTCGCTGGTCGCATCCAACCTTGGCCGGGTATAAAGCTAGTTATCCGCCGATCTTCGCCAAGTTATCCCCGCCGCCATCTTCAACAAGGTTATCTCCGCCGCCCAATATCAAGTTATCTTGTTCGTTGACCTCTTCGCCATGAAGATCGGGCCACCTTCGCATCGAGATCGGTTCGGTACCCATCATTTGGTATCGAGCTATCGTTGTCACGGTAGGTTTTGTTATCATCCCATTTTATATTTATCCTTTCATCTACCATCAGTTTTGTTTTCCTCCATCATATATTGTGTTTTTGTTCATCTCCTACAGTCGACTAAAAAGCCACAAAAAAAATACCTATAGCCCTTTGACGGTACTATTATCTTGTGTTTTGTGTGTTCTTCAAGTTGCTAGTCACCACCGTTATATACATATCATTTGTTATCCATTGTTAGTGTTATTAAAAAAAAGGGATCAAAAAAAAGAGAGAGAAAGAAAAGATTCAAAAAAGAGAAAGAGGAAAAGAAAGATTGAAGAAAAAAAAATTCAGAGAAGGAATTGTGTTGCGGTTGTTTGAAATTTTCAGTTTACATATTCAAGTGGTGGTAAGTTTTGTAGCTACAACTTTACATCTTTTGAGCACATCAAACCACTTGGTTTTCAGTACCGTAGCCCTCCTTGATTAGCCACCTATAGATCCACCAAGAAACCTGAACCGGGACATTCGAATCGTAATCCTTACGACCTCTCTACCACCTCCGTTGAAGCTACCCGCATCAAGACAATCACGATCCTTGAGGCAAGAACTTGGGTAAGTAAGTGGTGAGTTTGAGTGTTTCCACAAATACTTCATATTCCACATATTTCTTGCTGCCCCTAACATGCCAGGATCAAATTTGAGAGTTCATCATGATCGTCATCTAGAAGAAGCTCCTGCTACATGGGCTGAGTTGCGTCAATTTGAAAACTCACTAGTGAAGGCCATGGAGAGGATGTTTGATGAACGTCTTCTACACATCGCGAGATTATGGAGCTTCCACCAAAAGAGAAATTCAGCGAGAGAGTGAGAAACACTTTCGAAAGTGACCCACAAATATAGTGAGAGAGTGTTTCCAAAGCCACATAAAACCCCACAGCCTCAAAGACCCCCAAAAACCGGGAAAAGAGGGATTAGTTATGAGGGATAGGAAAAGGAATTCAAAAGAATTGAGTGAACCCAATGCCATGTTCTCATGTGAGCTCTTTGGTAATGAAGATTATTGTGTGCCCCCAACAAGAAAAGTTCAAAGAAGAGAGAAGGTCCTATGGACAGCCATACTCACATGAGAAGGAGTGCCACCAATCAAGATTGAGTGTGAAAGTACAAAATGAAAAGAAGAGAGACTCCACTTTATGTGAGGAAGAGTTCCACCAAATACATATGAGTGTGAGAGTTCAGCAAGAAAATCTGAGAGATTCCACCAAATGTGAGGAGAGCCAAAAAATTCAGTGTGAGAGAGATTCACAAAAATTGAGTGAAAAAGAAGAGGAATTATGTGAGAAATTATTTACTACTAACATGATAATGCCTTCTTCTAGTTGTGTTTCTTGTGTGACGCAGGTTCATGATGAAAATGATGCGATTAATTATGACCAGCCCCCAACATTTGATGAGGAAGATCAATTGATGGCCATGGACATGGATGCTGAAATTTCAGTGTGTGATGTGCAGCCTCAAATTGAAGGCAATACCATTGCAAACTCTCTCCCCTTAGGTGATGCAAGTTCAATAGCCTTTGAGGAGGCTTCAGCTCTTCATTCTTTTGCAACAATTTCGCTCCAATTCCATTGGAGAACATTATGAAATACGACACATATGTATATGTTCCTTCACATGATGTTGAAGTGATTATGAATCCAAACCCATGTGAGGATGAGGGCTGCATAGCCAAACAAGAGAGTGATAAAAGTGAGTTGTGTGATTCCACCCACTTTGACCATGAGAGTATCAAAATTGAGAGAATGAGGGATACACCACGTAAAAATAGAGATTTAGAATGCAAGTCATGTGAGGATATTTTTTTGAAACTAACACTCTCATATCTACTTCTAGTATTGTCCTTCCAAATGTGCAGGTTTGCAATGAGAATGAGAAAGAGATGGATGCTTATGATGCTACCATACTTGTTGAGGGAAGTGAGACGGTTGCCATTCCTCCGAACCAATTGTTTCTGCCCCCGACATGAACCATGATGAGGAAAGTGGTAAGATTTCAGAAGAGCCATCCATGATACTTGCACTACCACAAAGTTTAAAAGGTACAAAAAAATATTTCAGATCTAAATTTGCAAACTATATTGGTGAGAAATTGTGATGAAGTACATGTTTCTAATGAAATTGACTATGCTAGTTGTGTTGATTTGGTAGTGTCACATGATGAGACCTTTGCTAAAATTTTGCAAGTTCATAACCAATGTTTAGTTATGAATGATCTTTTCTATGGTTTGATATGGTTCATATACATGATGTTTTGCACTCATATATCTGATACTTTGGATGCAAATAAATTTGGTAATGTAGAATTGGATACCCATGATAATATTGTTTCAAAGCAATAGAACATAATCAAAACCTTTGTGCTGATTTGATAGAAGGCGAAGTTCACACAACTACGGCATTTTGTTTTGATAAGAGTCTTTGTGCTTTGAAAGCTCCTTGCAAGACATCATATACTAATAATTTTTGGAATGCCATGAATGCACAACATCAATTTGATCGAAAGTTTGACATTGCAAAGATGAAATATGATAATATGAATCAAATTATTGGCTTGAAAGAAATTTTTGTGCTTCCATCTTCAAAGTTATTTGCAGGTTTGCCCAGGTTGAGAGAATATCCCAAATCTGAAAAGGTTAATAACATGAATATGAATTGTAACGGAACAAATGGACAAAATAAAGTGAAAGAGTATCGAATTATGATGTACATCCACCCTTTACTTTTTCTAGACTAATTTCAGGTAAACAAAAGTCGAGGATGACTTTTCTTCAAGGTAGGGAGGATGATGTGACCATGACAAGGCAATCTACATTCATATATCCATTCAAGGTGAAAGCTAAACTTGATTCTAAATTGTTTACATTTCCACCTACAAGGCTACTACTTGGTTTGTATGATTCTGATTCAAACACATTTTGTGATGGAAGAAGGGTATCGTGATGTTATCATAAGACTACAAGCCAATCGGCTTGTACAATTATTTCAACAAAAGTCGAGTCGAGGACGACTCCTTTTCAAGGGAGGGAGGATGATATGACCACGCCGGCGTCGGCGACCTCATCGACCACCTTGGTGACTTCTCCGACCACTACAACAATCAACAAAGTCCTATCTCGGATCGATCACTCGTAGTCGAGCTAAAAACTACAACAAGAGGTGCACGCGCTACTTTCTGAATTTCAATTAAACATTAATGAGAATTACATGCTACCTAAGTCGTGCATGTTTACATTGCTTAGGTTCACCAAAAAAGAGGACCCGAACACATCAAGGATGGCACACAAAGAAGGATCAAGCTCGAGCCAGACCAGCGTGATGTAACCGTCGAAGAAAGAAGCAGTCATAACTTTTGGCTCACAAAAGGTATGAAGTCAAATGAGCACTTGTTGGAAAGCTCATCAAGTCTACTTTCCAATGGTGCAAGCCACGGCCAGTGTGGATACTTCATCAAGGCGTCCGACCAGATTTAGTGCTGACTGGTCGTGAGTCAGCAGATCTGCTTGAAGTCCAAATGTTCATGCCAAACCGTACCAATCTACAACACTTCATGAAGCAAGAGATACATGGTGTGAAAGCTTATCAAGTTAGCTTTCAAACTCATCAAGTTGCACAGCATTTAAAGTTCCCTAGAAGAAATTATGATTGAAACATTGAAGACTGCTCAGAAGTCAAACAGTCACGTGGAAACAACTCAGACGGCCATCTCGGGAGATCCTTTCACACTAGCGACGTAATCAGTTTGATTTCGTGTTTCCACCCACCTAGGAGGGTTGTTCCTAGTATAAATACCCCCCTATATGTAAGCTATCAAGAGATTTTGATGAATTGAGATTAATCCAAGTGATTTCGCGCGGCCGAGCCGCCTCGAGTGTCTTACTCAACCCTTGTTCTTCCTTGTTCTTCTGGACTCGTGAAGAGATCCCTCTGGGATCCACTACTTCGTGCTCAACGGCTTCCGTTTCGGCCGCGCCGTATTGTGTGGATTAGCTCCGGATTGTGGTTCTCGCGGTCGTTTGTAGATCGAGTCGAAGTCTTCGCGGTTTGGTGCCTCTCTCCCCGTCGCTTGGTCGCATCCAACCTTGGCCGGTATAAAGCTAGTTATCCGCCGATCTTGACAAGTTATCCCCGCTACCATCTTCAACAAGGTTATCTCCGCCACCCAATATCAAGTTATCTTGTTCGTTGACCCTCGCCGCCGTGAAGATCGGGCCACCTTCGCATCGAGATCGGTTCGGTACCCATCAGTAAGTTTGTTTATTCGTGAACGAATTTCTATGTATGCGAAGTTGATAGTTCATGATTTTTTTCCTGACTGTTTTATTTTGTATGAATAGGGTGCTCTTGTCAATCGTGGCCTTAGGAAATCACTTGAGAATAGTGCAGCTGCTTTTGCTGTTCGTGAGAAGTCGCTCTTGGGTGAGATTGAGTCTTTGAAGGCTCAACTTGCTGAAAAAGAGTTGGAGAGGGGCAAAGCTGTTGATGACTGGCATATTCTTGATAGATTATATCATGGTGCTTCGGACACTATTAAAGAGAAAGAGAGTGAACTTTCTATCGCAAAGACTACCATTGATACTCTTAGAAAAGAGAAGGTATCTCTAGAGAAGAAGAAGATTGAAACTGATGAACTTTTGAAGCGAAGGTTTGATAGGACTTGGGAGCTATGCAAGAAGGCTTATGAGAGGTGGGGGCTATGCCTGAAGATCCTTGTTGGGACTTTGGAGAATACGACCCATTTTTCAGCTGGCTCTGTAGGCAGTATGAAGATCTTGGTGTCGTTGTACAGGCAGCTGCCGATACCAGCATCATGTATTCGACTCGTGCCCTTTTGCATCTTATGAAGGAAGCCAACGACCCATTATATGATGTCTTCGCTGATCCTACCTTCAAGTTCCCAGGTGATACTATTAACCAAATTTCCCCCCGTACTCATCTTCTTTGCAAGAAATTCTTCAATGAGTACTGGTGCAAATGCGGTCGTGAGCATTGCCTTGAGAAGGTTAAAGAAAAACTGAAGAAGGTATTTTTGCTAATTATGTTTTTGAGTTTGGTTGTTTTTTGATTTTGTTTCGCATGCTGATTTTCGCTTCTTACTAGCTTGAACTTCATATCTTACAAGAAGAGGAGGCCCTTAGGAAGCAAAGCAGATGGAAGAAGAAAGGAGGATTCGTGAGGAGGAAGAGAAGTGTCGTAACGATGTTAGTGAGTGAAGAGCTTGATTACATGGATTAGTTTCATTTTGTCTGTTTTGTGAGGAAAGAGAGAGAAACATGGTGGCAAAAAGTGTTGTAAAACTTGTTTAAGTTGACGACTTATGTGATATGTGTTTTTATGACTTCGTGAAGTTGTTATTATTGTGTTTGTGATGATCTTGCCAAATTTTGACTTTGGAATATCCTACGCGGGTTTCTCAAGCGAAGCTGCGCAAGATATCGTGAGCCGTGATGCCTCTTATGATTGCTAAGGATAATTTTGTTTTTGAAACTTTGGAATTTTTGGAGGCTTACGGTAGTGCTTGATATTGGTGGGTTTATGGATAAATACCTTGGGAAGTCAAAAGTGAAGGATTCTTATAAGATGCCTCGGGTTGTTGATTTTAGTTCTATTGGACGGGTAATAATTGTGTTTCCCAAATATTTATTTTTGTTCTTTCCTTATTTTCTGGTGTTTTAAAACACATATTTCCTTTCAGTCATCTTGTTCAAGCGCATCCCCAAGCTTTATTTTTGGGGATATATTCAAGATACGGCGGATAAAATAATAAATGAAGTTGTTGAAGATATTTTGAGCTTAAGCTGCGACTAGTGTTGCTTCCGAGGAGTTTTGATTGTTTAACCTTTGTATGTTTGTGTTGTATGTGAGCTTGATAAAATGCTTTGTAAAATGTATTAATATCCTTTTATGTAAACTTGTCTTTTTGTGTATGTGAAGTAAAAATGAATTTTTGTTTGGAGTAATACTTCTTTTTTGTTTGTAAAAATTTGAAAAAACGTCGACCCCTTTTCTTTTTGCGAAGTAGGAGCGAAGACTTCGATTTGAAGCCAAATATTCTCCTTAGAGAATTTTGAAAATGTTGTCCCCTTCTTTTTTGCGAAGTGGGAGCGAAGACTTTGATTTGAAGCCAAATATTCTCCTTAGAGAATTTTGAAAACGTCGTCCCCTTCTTTTTTTGTGAAGTAGGAGCGAAGACTTCGATTTGAAGCCAAATATTCTCCTTAGAGAATTTTGAAAACGTCGTCCCCTTCTTTTTGCGAAGTGGGGAAGCGAAGCCAAATATTCTCCTTAGAGAATTTTGATTTGAAGCCAAATATTCTCCTTAGAGATATTCGTAGGTAATAATTTTAGTTTTAAACTCAAATTATACCTACTTTCTAATTATTTTGTGAAAACTTCTGGCCGATATCAAAGCATTTTGCTTTTTTGGCTTCGTAGTGAATGAAAGAATGATAAAGAATGCACAGATTGGCGAAACTACTTTCTCATTTATATTTGATATGAGAATTTACAATAGAGTCCGCCTCATTAAAAAACCACTCACCCTGAAGGGCTTCCCCGAGTGGAAAAAGAGTGCGACTCTTGATTGAAATGATAAAATGCTTCTAAGGAATTGAATCTAACTTGCTTATTTACAAAAATTTAAACAAAGTAAAATCTAGGGATAGTACTTGCGAAGATCCTTGATGTTCCAAGTATGACTTAACTCTTCTCCCTTGAGGTTCTCCAAGTGATAAGATCCTTGTCTATTTGATTTTGTTATGACGAAAGGTCCTTCCCACTTTTGCTGGAACTTTCCCACGGTGTCTTCGTTCCTTTTTCTCTTGAGCACGAAGTCTCCTGGTTGTAGTTCTCTTTTCACTACTTTCTTGTTGTACCATTTGCTTGTTTCTTCTTGGTATTTTTTGAGATTCATTACAACTTGGTTTCTTTCTTCTTCGAGCAAGTCTTTGCTTGTCTTTTGATCTTCTTCACTTGTTATTTCGATATTTGTTCTTGGGCCTTCGAATTGTATCTCTTCTGGAGTCATTGCTTCATCTCCATATAATAGCTTGAAGGGTGTAAACTTTGTTGATCTTGTTGTGGTTGTATTGTGACTCCAAACAATCCTTGGTAGTTCTTCAACCCATTTTCCTTTTGGAAGTCCTACTAGATTTTTTGAAATTCCACACATATTATGCCATTTGCTCTTTCGACGGCTCCATTGGATTGAGGATATCGACCGATGCGAAGCAAAGTTGAATTCCCATGCTTTCACAAGTAGCTTCTAAAGTCTTCGCTATCAAATTGTGTTCCATTATCCAATGTTATGTGTCTTGGGACTCGAATCCGCAAATTATATTTTGCCAAAGAAACTTTTTCATTGTTGTGGATGACATATTTGTGATTGGCTTCGCTTCTATCCATTTTGTAAAATATTCAACCGCAACAAGCTGGCGTATTGATGGTTGCCTTGAGCTAGAGGAAATTTTCCAATTATGTCTATTCCCCATCTTGCGAGTGGCCAAGTTGGTTCAATGTGATTAATTGGATTAGTTTGGAGCATTTGACTTGCTTGCTGAAATTTGGCAATTATGACAAGTTTTCACTATATCTCCTTGCTATCTTTTTGAGTTTGTTGGCCAATAGAACCCTTGTCTAAATGCCTTTCTTGCTATGGCTCTTGGGCCTGCATGATTTCCACATGTTCCACTATGTATTTCTTGTAGCAATTCTTTGCCTTCTTCGCTTAAAATGCATTTGAGTAGCGGTTCACAGATGCCATGCTTGAAAAGTTGATTATTGATGAGCTTGTAGTTTCTTGTCTTGTGCTTCATTCTTGTTTCTTCGGCTTCACTTTTCGGCTCATAGAATCCCCTTAGGAATGCTATTATTTCTAATCTCAGTCTTCGCTTTCAATGATATGTTTGTACTTTGGTTCTTCAATCTTTGTTTTTATCGAAGATTCGATAGTATTTGATAAAATACATTTGGTGGCAGTTTTGCTTTTTGAGCTGCTGCCTTCGCGATTTCGTCTGCTTCTTCGTTGCTTGTTCTTGAGATGTTTCGTCATCGTGAATCCTTCGGAAGTGTTTTCTTGATCCCGACACTTTGCAAATACTTTGCTAGCTCGGGATCTTTTGCCTTGTAATTTTTCTCAACATGGCCCGCCACAACTTGGGAATCTGTTTTTATCAAGATTTTTTGTACCCCCATTGCTCTTGCCATGCGAAGCCCCAGCAATACTGCTTCATATTTTGCGATATTGTTTGTGCATCGAAATTCTAGTCTTCTTTGCATATTTCATCTTGATGTCGGGCGGCGAAGTTATTATTCTTTGCTACACCGGCCCTGCGGAGCCCCATGCTCCATCACAATTCATTGTCCATTCTTGGCAAGACAAAGTCCACTCGATGATCTTTTTTGATCTTCGTAGTTTGTTTTGGTGTCCAATCTAAAATGAAATCTGCCAATACTTGTGACTTTATTCTTTGTTCTCTTCTCAAATTCGATGAAATATTGTGATATTTCATTTTGCCCATTTGCCAAGCCTTCGAGAAGATTTACAACTTTGGAGTACATCTTTGAGTGGTTGATTTGTTGGGATTCTTACTTTGTGCGCCAAGAAGTAACGCTTCAATTTTCTTGTTTCCATGAGTACTGCATATGCTATCTTCTCAATCTCTGAGTAGAACATTTTTGAGCGAAAGGGCTTCGGAGACAAAGTATATTGGTTCTTGTCTCTTCGCATGGTCTTTTTCTCTTTCTTGTACCAAGACTGCACTTACAGCTTTCTCGGATGCTGAGATGTACAAAAGTAACTCTTGATCAACATTTGGTGTTGTTAATGTTGAAGGATTTGAGAGATACTTCTTTATTTCTTCAAAGGCTTTTTGTTGCTCTTCTCCCCAAGTGAAGCTTGTCTTCGCTCCTTTGAGTGCTTGGAAAATTGGAAAGCTTTTTTCTGCTGACTTTGATATGAACCTGTTTAGCGAAGCCAATCTTCCTGTTAATTTTTGGATGTCTTTGATGTTCTTTGGAACTTCTGTTTGCATGATTGCTTTTATCTTTTCTGGATTTGGGTCAATGCCTTTTGCTGAGACTATACATCCGAGGATCTTGCCCTTTTGTACTCCGAAGGTACATTTCTCAGGATTGAGTTTGAGATTTGATTTTCTTAAATTTTCAAATGTTTGCTTCAAATCTTTGATGTGGTCTTCGCGTTTCTTGCTTTTTACTATTATGTCGTCAACATATGCTAGCAAGTTGTCTCCGATTTGATCTTTGAGTGCTACCAAAGTCATTCTGATGAAACTTGACCCGGCGTTGCGAAACCCCTCTGCCATTCTCTGGAAACAGTAAGTCCCAAATGGTGTGATAAAACTTGTCTTTTCTTCATCTTCTTTCTTCATGTAAATTTGGTGATACCCTGAGAAACAATCGAGAAAGCTTAGCATTTCACTTCCTGCGGCTTGATCGATAAGTGTGTCAATTCTTGGTAGAGGGAAGTTGTCTTTAGGGCAAGCTTTGTTGAGATGACGTGAAGTCTATGCACATCCTCCATTTTCCATTGCTTTTCTTCACCATCACAATATTTGCCGACCAAGTTGTGAATTGGACTTCTCTTATGACCTTTGCGTCAAGCAATCTTTGTACTTCAGCCTTCGCGGCTATTGTTCGTCTTCGGAAATCTTTCTTAATTTTTGCTTCTTCGGCTTGTAATTTGGATCAATATTCAGGCGATGTTCGATAATGTCTCTGCTGACTCCTTCTAGATCTTTTGCTGACCAAGCGAAGAGGTCTTGATTGCTTCTTAAAAAGCTTATAAGCTGTTCTTCTTCTCCTTTTGCTAGGTTGGTACCTATGATGACTTTTTTTGTCTGTTATCATTGGATCTAGCAAAACTTCTTTGGTTTCTACCTTGGAACATGTCTTCGCTTTCTTTTGTGACTTCGCAGTTTTCGTCTCATTTTCGTCTTGATTTCTTCGATGGCCAAAACATTTCTTTGAAATTTTGGAGTTGAGTCTTTCTCAATATTTCTTGCTTCTGTTTTGATTTCCATGGATTGATATTGGTCCATTGATTGCTGGAACTATCATGCATAAGTAGGAGTAGTTGATCACAGCCTCAAAAATATTCAAGCTTCCTCTTCCGAATATTGCGTTGTACTGGCTATGCATTTCAACAACATCAAATGCTACTTATTACGTTCTTGCATTGTTTTTGTGTCTTGAAGGATACGGCAATACAATTCTTCCAATTGAATTTATCCTTTTACCACGAAGCCAACTAATGGATATTACGCTCTTCCCAAGTTTTGTCTTTTGATTTGCATTGCATCTAATTTGATGCAAAGAGTATGTCAGCGGAGCTTCCTCCATCCACTAGGATTTTCGTAACATCCCATCCATCAATATTTGCTTCTATGACCATGGCATCCATGTGTGGATAGTCTTTAAGTTTCATGTCTTGCTCTATGAAGATGATTGGTTGGTGTGACCATCTTGTTTTCTTGTAAGGTCCCTCCATTGTTATTGCATTGACTCTTCGAAAATAGTTTCTTCTTTCACTTTGTTGGTTGCATGCTCTATCTTGTTCCCTCCACAAATTGTCATTATTCTTCCCTCGCTTGCTTTGTTGAAACAATTTGGTGAGCCATTGTTTTGAACATTTGGTGTGTTATTTGCCACCGAAGCTTTAGGTTGTAAACTTTGTATTTGTCCCCATTGTGGCGGAGCCATTGCCAATGGTTGACAATTGTATATTGGGGGTGGTCTGGTAGCGCTTGTTGGTTGTAACTTGGATCAAAGTGTGCCCGATTATGCGAAGTGCTTGCTTGTGACAAAAGTTTATTGATCTCTGATTTTCAATGATTTGCCCTCTTGTTGTAATTGCTCTATGCTTTTCTTCACCATTGGGAACATTTTTTATGTGTGGCCAGCCCCTTTGCCATGGATGATGCAATACATTTCTTCAGGCTTTAGAATTCTTCTTTCCCCAAATCTTTGGTTGAAACCTCCCCTTTGGCTATTATTGTAGTTTCTGTTGTTGTACTGGCTTCGCTGGTTATTTTGTGCTTGAATATTGTCTTCGCTTTGCTCATTGTTAATTTGGTTCACACGAAGTGGTGGTTGATATTGATGGTGGTATGGTCTTCGCTCGAAATTTTGTGGCCTGAATTGATAGTTTGTCTTCGCTTGATTTCTTTGTGCATTTTCTTCTTCGGTCTTTTTCCTGAAATCATTATCTGATCGTGCATATTTTTGAATTTCTTCGTATAGTTGAGCAACAGTTGTTGGTCTCTCTCTCTTTGAGATGCGAAGACAATTGTCCGGCTCTAAGGCCCCGATTGCAGCAATGATGACGACTTCGTCGATACTTCTTCGGAATTTGGGTCTTCATTTGGATGAATCTCTTATAGTATTGAATTATTGGTTCTTTCGGGTATTGCTTGATGTCGAACAAATCATCACTTGTTAAGCTTGTGTCTTTGGAATCCTTGGAAATCAACTAACAAAGTTGTTACGAGTTGTTCCCAACTTTTGAGAGATCTTGGCTTGAGCGAAGCATACCATTTCTGGGCTGGTCTTTCATTGCCATGATAAGTGACTTTGCTAGTGTTTTATCATCTCCTCCTCTGATTCAACAATTTTGCTTCAAAGCTCATTAAGAATTGCCTTGGATCTGTCAAGCCTTCATAAGTTGGTATGACGTTGAACTTGAAGCCTTTTGACCATTTTGCCATTTGTAAGTCTACCGATAATGGAGATTCAGGTCGATTGTGACTATTGCCTTTTCATTGCTCGATTTGTTTTGACTTCGTTTGTTATGATAACTTCGCGATCTTGATCATTGAGTTCTTCATTTAATCTTTTTAGCTCAGCCGACTTCCTCTATTCTTTGCTTCAAAGTCTTTTCTCTTGTTACGGCTTTGCAAGCCTCAAGTTCTTTTGTTTTTGATCAATTCTTCTTCTAGTTCTTGCAACTTTCTTGCTTCTTCGCTTTGATCTTCGTGGGGAATGACTTCTTTGGAGACGTTGCCTCCACTTGTTCTTGGTGCTTCGTTCTCGCTGTTGTTGTGTCCTCGACAACGCTTGCCGACTTGTTCTTGGGAGGTCTCCCCATGATTTCTTGATGGCCGTGGGATAGATCGCTGCTCACACAAACGGTGGGCGCCAAGATGTTGGGTGAATGTTCAACACAACATGTTATTGATGATGATATGGTCTACAAAGAGGCCATTCAACATGGTCATTACAAAGGATATCAGGGGGTATTTATAGGCCCCCCTGACTTCGTATCTATACAAAATTACTAAGAATCCTGAAACGAGTTTCTACGATGTATCTTTCTCAGCGAAGGTGTAATCCTTGTCTTCGCGATGCTCTCGGACAAGATTTCCTCCTTCGCTATGACCTTTATCTTTCTTAGAAGAAGTTTCTGTAAGTTTGTAGCGAAGCTTCTACGACCATCTTCGCTTGAATCCTTGATCTTGGTTTTTCTATGTTCCAACTTGTTACTCTTTTGCGAAGCCGATAACTTGTGAAGTCATCTTCGAGACGAAACTTAGCTTCTATCTTGAATATCCTGAAATCTTCAAAGTTTGGGACGAAAGTTTAAACAGAAATCAAAGTTAGATCCCAACACATTTCTGGTGCCGTTGCCGGAAATAGGTTATTATCTATTTCTAGTAATGTCGTTAAGAAATATCAACACTATACATACATCAAACTCAAGATTCCATGTGAGATCAACACTATAAGAAATGGCTCTTGGTCCATGTGAAATATGTATATGTCTAGCTACAACCTATGCATGCTAGTTATCATATCGTCAATCAAGTTCTATAACTAGCATACACCACATAAGCATTGCATATAAAATTTTAAAAACTCGTGCAAATGCAAGCAAGCACATGAATATGTACATATCAAATGCAATCAAACAAGTTCATGAGCTTGCTCCCCCAACTTGTGAGCTTCTCTTTTGTCTAAGAATTTTGATCCTCCTCTAATCTTCAATCTTGCTCCCTCTTGTTCTATGTCCATATTATCATCTCCTTTGTCATATATCAAAAGACACTTACATATCTTTGTCCAACTTCTCCCCCTTTGTCATCAATTTCCATAAAAGGTATGTCTCTTTTGATACAAAAGGTGGTGTTAGCTGGATGAGTCTTGAATCTTTATTTTTGATGGACACCACCATATGTTGGAATGACACCACTTGTAACTACCACATGTGGAAGCATGAAAACCACCTTGAAATGCCACATGTAGGTCACTTGTAGGATCCTTGACCTTGATACCTTATGTTGGGGCTCCTCCCCCTATGTCAAAGCATATGTGTAACACCCGATTTTAAGAATAAAACCAGATGATGCTATATGTGAGCCCTGGAAGTCAAATCTCACATATAGTTTATAAATAAATGATAGTATCAATTCACAATGCTTAAAATATAACGAACATAATATAAAAACAAATAACCTCAGCTAGCAGACAGCGGAAAGACTCTTCAATCTTCTGGTGTAGACTCCACAGGGACCGACTGACTGGTTGATCACAAGCCTAACTTCCTCCTGAGGTGGGGTGAAATAGCAAGGGTGAGTCCATGTCGAACTCCGCAAGCATAACATGGGGTTATGAGGCTCAGAAAGCTTGACACTGGTTTAACTGCGGTAAGCATTTTAGTAAGTCAAAATTTTAGCATTTATTTAGCAGTAGTTATGCTTAACCCATTTACCCACATTATAACATAGATATCGTTCTCATGACAGTCTGTCGTCATCGTTCAATTCCATCATCATCTCATGTCCATGTCTCAGTATCATCTCTATTCTGTGATGTCTCCAAGGCCGTTCATGACCGCGAACACGGCTGATATATCAGTTTAATTAACTCTGCGCAGAGGTGTACACTTTCACTACGAGTCATGATCCTCAAATGCATGGGTTAGCAAGGCCCAAAACATCCAAAAATCATATAAAGCCTTTCAAAGGTTCCCCTAAAAATATTAGTGGCCAACAAAGCTACAACCCCGTTTCTCCCAATTCGGCAAACCACCAACAAAGATAGGCAAAGCCCTTGAGCGACTAAAGCCGAGCCATGTAGCCCCCATAGTTGTCTTGTATATCCGGATGATCACAACAGATAAGTCCTTACGGAGAGTCGAGCATCATGAAAAAGCATGAGCCCGACTCTGAAGTCATGTTGCCAACATTCAAGTCTTAACCATCATATTATATATTCATTCATATCATCATTATTTATGTAGAGCACTAGCAAAAACTACCCATATGCAATAACCCATAGGATTCCATGAACAAGATAATAACTGGCTAGGATGTCCTTAAGGTTGACAAATTAGACACATGCATATGATTAAATGATTAACAGTGAATAGGTAACAAGGATAGTCCCATGCTATACTTGCCTTAAATTTAGATCCTTTCTTCAAGTCCAAAGCTTCAAAAGAATTCCTTGACTGCAAACTTCTTCTTCGTCACCAACTTCTTCTAGATCATCAACGTAAAGCTCACCGTCTACTCATTTCCAATCAGCAACAGACAAACATATGGGTCCAATCATGCATGGCAAACAAGGCTACAATTAGAATAGTACACCAACAGTGGAAAAACAGTTTAAAAAGCTTATAAAACTATTCTACACGTCAATACGATCACACAGACGTAAAGATCACCGAAATCGGAGCTACAACGGCGAAGCTACGCATTTTACAAGATTTGTATGAATAAAATAATAAATTAAATACTTGATTTCGAAATAAAATAAATAAAAAGGAAAATTTGATTTCAACATGCTGAAAGACGATGAGAAGTATAAGAAAATCTAGGGTCATAGATTCAATGATGGAAGATGGCTCAAGATAGTTAAATGGATATGTGTATTTGCATTGTATTTGAGGATTTATTTTTGTTAAGGAAAACGGCCACAAAACATGTCTGTGTCATCATGATGTCATGAGCTAGCACCGATGACATCAACACTTGGATCAGCTAGGATTTCACGTGGATCAGGAAGACACGCACGGTGCATGCATGGTCAATACATGGACGCGGCAGCGTGCTGGCACATATGAGTGCACAAGGAGAGCAAGGAGCTGCACCTGTGCGCCCATCTCAACTATGGGTTGGGCAAAGATGCCAGCCAGAGTGGTGTACGTCCATGGCCGGCGATGAACAGAGCTCGCCAGAGAATCTCGTTTCAGCGTTACAGAGCGTTAAACGGCACATGACTTGAACCAAACGAAAGATGAGATCAAGTCGATCTTACCAAGGCAAATCAAAGCGTTGGTGAATGGACGAAGATGACGCGAGCTGCTCGAGATGGCGGACGGCGGCAAGGCAGCAGTCGATGAGCACCGCTCGCCGGGATTGTGGACAACTGTCGGGAGGACGGCCGGTGGTGAACCGCAAGGTACGGCGATGCATAAAGAATCAAGTTAACAAAGCAAAGGAAAAGGAAGACGATGCAGGAGTCTTCACAGAAACAATGGGAGGCTCATCGAGATGCTTACGACGTTTGCAGCAGCAGAACGGAGGAATCGCGAGTGCAGCAGCGTCGTCTAGGGCTTCGGCTCCTCGGCTAGATTCAACTGGACAGCAACTCAAGCTAGGGGGCTTGGATGGTAGGTTCTTGGCGTCGGAGGAGGCGGCGCCCGGCTTTAAAGATGGCTGCAGCGGCGCGCAAGGGTGCAGCAAGGGAGGCAAGGCCGGTTTTAGGGGCAGCCGGCGGCGCTAGCTGGTAGCTAGGTCAGAGGAAAACAACTCGGCGGCTTGCTGCATCAGTTTGGACTAATTTGGTTTTAGGGTTTAGAAGAAAAGAAACGACGATCCAAGCTTGCTATTTATATAGAATAGAAATGGTTATATGGCAAACGTGCTGATGAGGATCGAGTTCAACTTGGCTTCTTGATCTGTTGCATGGCCGGACGTGTGAGAGACCAAAACAGAGAGAGTTGGGCCTGCACAAGAGGTCTGCTGGGCTGCTGCAGGCGAGCGGCCAGGAAAAGGAGAGGGAACGACTTGGGCTGAAGATGAAAATAGGAAAAGGAAAAGGAAAACAGCTTTTCTTTTATTTCAAGAGCAAAATTTCAAATCCTTTTCAAAAGAAATTTGAATCAGTTTTGGTTTCGGATCAAAGTCACTCAGTATAATAGACAAAATGCACCAGCATGAATGCACATACATGTGTCTAGCTCCTATGATAGATTTTTATTTAACAAAAATATTTATTTTCCTACATTTTCATGAGCACTAAAATACATAAATAAATCATTTTATTCTATTTTCAAAAGAGGCAAAATTTGGGGTGTTACAATATGTCAATCCATTGAATAATTTGATCTCTTGTTGTTGAGGGTAGCTTTCTTGATTTGAATTGATCACTTAAAGTTGATATCCAGTATCAACATAATGCCAAAGATAATTTATGACAAGATCCATGGTGCTCTTTTATCATATACAACCATGTGCTTGCAGCTTGCGAGATCAATCGATCATCTACCCCAAGGGCATCCTCGATGATATTTGCCTACGAGTTGGCAATTCATTCGTGCAAGCGACTTCTCGTCATCCTTGACACCGGAGGAGATGATAGATCAACCATCATAGTGGGCCGACCATTCTTGACTACGGCCAAGGCTATCATCTACGCTCCACAAGCGAAAATCTGTTTCAATATCAAGGGGAGAAGGGAAACCTTCCACTTCAAAAAACAAGATGCATGAGTATCTTGCTCATCCTCATACAACCCCGAGATTGAAGAACTTGTCAAGAAGAATGATCCTAGCTCTAGAAGAAGGAAGAACAAGAAGAAGCAGCCACACACGCACATGATCAATGCGGTCCCACTTTCGGGAATAGGACTATGTTGCTACTTCACCGTATTTTGCCTAAGATGGAAGATCTAGGTAACCCTGAAATCGACATTTCAATCAATCAGCTAACCTTCATGAATACTATCTGTGATACAGTCTCAAGAGTCAACATCATGCCTAAGGTAAATATATGAGTTTATATTTGGTAAACAACCCCTGTATGAAACCTATCTGCTAGATTCACGGATGGCAGATCAGTCCTTCAGGAGACCGGAAGGCATAGCCAAAGATGTACCCGATCCATTCGAGACCACGCCGTACATACAAACTTCCTTGTCCTAGACATGCAAGATGAAGACATCAATGCACCCATTGTGCTAGGAAGACCATTCTGAACACGACCGTGCTAGGAAGAAATGCACTCCCACTTGTCAATCCCACTCTTGGGCGCCACACCCCTCTCTAGGGAGAAGTAATTTCACCAAGAACTATCCTTGACACTCACTTGAATTGAATTTTATTGGTTGATTCAAGTGATGGACTTTTATATGATGAGTAACCTTGATTCTACTTTAAGTCCTTTTCTTTCTTCTAAAGATATCCAATGATCATTTGAACTCAAACTTGTCTCTCTATGCGGAGCTTAGCCTTGTACTCATAGCTTTTTCATTCTTATAACTCAATTCAAAACCAAACTTAGGTGCCTTAAATGCTTATAAACATGTTTCCAAGTTGATGATCTTTCAATCAAAGTGACTCTTGATCCATCCAACAAATGTCACTTTTCCGCAGATTTTGTACATCTCAAAGAATGAACCATATCTCACAATGTACATGTTTTGCCACGAAATTTGGTGGAGATGTGCAACATTAAGTCATCTAGCAGCCATAAAAATTTGAGCTTCATTGTCCTTGTGGATTGCTACCAGATTTCACATCTTCACACACTACTACATGCTGTAAACTGCTGCAATATAGTTGACAAGTTCCACTCCAAAACCGAAGTATCTCTTATCCTCTCATCATAAATTTTTACAACAACTTGTACCATAAATATAGAGCATGCATACCAAATTTCAAGCCATTCCAATAAGATTTGGTTATACAAACATGGCTAAGATCTCAGCTCACTCAGATTTTGCAATAGTGGACAGATTTGAGCAATTGAACTATGCTTCATCAATTTGAATCAAACTTGATGTTAACTTGTTTGAATACTCTCACAAGACATATATCCATTCAAACCACTTACTAAATGCCATCTCATGATCATTTTCATTCAAACCAACTCAAATTTGACTACTAAGCAGTTAATCCATTCAAGCATCTCATAGCAAGCAACATATGCATATATATCCAATTCAATTAACTCATATGCACCCAAATATATATGATCAACTAGGAATATACCTTTGTAGTTCATGATCATCAAATATCAAGCATCAATCAAAATATTTTGCAAGCCTTCAAATATTTTCAATAAGCCACCACAATTTGAACATGAGCACTTGTATGTTGTAGCTCACTTGGACTTCACTTGTCATGACTTGGCATTGGGATATAATACCACTAAGCTTCATTACTTGACTCAATTAAATGATGAACAATATGAACTCAATTAAATCAAGCCTTCAATGCTATGGTACCTACACACAATCATCCACTTTTGATGGTACCCAAACTTATTTGGGTCCTCTCAAGTTAGGTGCAACATACTTAGGCATTGCCTTAGTATGGATAGCGGGATGTTTTGCAATAGCAACTAAAGAGGTACCATTGTCATCCTTTCTAAGCATAATATTATTATCAATTGAAATAGGCTTAGAATTGTTACCTAGGGGACATGAATGAGCCATGTGTCACCTTTCCCGGCACAAGTAGCATCTTCTCTTTTTGTTGAACCTTTTTCTTTCTTGCTCATGTGATGCTCCTCATTGCCTTGCTTCAATTTGTTTGCTTGAGTCTTCTTCTCAAGCTTGTTTGAATAACCCGAAGCTAGGTGGCCCAATGTATCACAACTATGACACTTGATGTGAGCATGCACATTTTTCTTTTGAATCTTGCTCATCATATTGGAATCTTGGATGTGAGTTGGATGCCTTGCATAAGCTCTTCCACCCCTTCTTGTTTTCTTCTTCTTCTTCATCAAGTCACAATCATCTTCATGGTTAGTCTTGATTTGATCTTGTGGGCTTGTGGTTTTAGTTGAGGCTTTTTTTCGTTGCTTCAACTTGAGCTTTTCTTCATTTGGCAAGCTTTAGCAAGATGTCCCACTTCATGGCATCGAAAGCACATGGAGTGAGATAGCTTTTTCTTTGTTGAAGCCTCTCTATCTTCTTTGCTTCTTTGGCTTTTCCTTTTCTTTCGGCCTTCATCATATTCCTCTTAAACCCAAGGCCATGCTTGTCACCATAGTATCTTTGAGACTTCAATATTTGCTTAAAGGTGACTTTTGAATTGTAGCACCTCTCAATCTTGGCCATCAAGTCCTCCACTTTTTTTAGCTTTTTGTTCTCCTTCAAAGGTTAGTCTCACAAGACATAGAGGTAGAACAAGCATCTAAATGTGAAGAGCATGATATATTAAGTAAATTATCACAAGAGGTGGATACATGCTTCTTGCTTACATCACAAGGTTAGACATATTTTGCAATTGATCATTTAACCCATGTGATGAGCTCTCACTTATTTTAGATTTTTTATTGGAAAGCATATTAGTGAGAAGAACATGTTCTTATACCAAGTTATCATGAGTAACACTAAGTTTCTCATGAGCCAATTTTAGCACATCATGTGAACAAGTAGTAACATGAAGTAGATGCTTTTGTTGTTCACATGATTTCTTTAGAAAAAGAGTTTTCATTTTCAATTTATCATTTTTAGCTAACTCATTTTCTAAAGCCAAGGCCATGATAGCTAGTTTACTAACAAGCTCATCATATGAATCGACATGATCAACCATATTTTTATTTTGTACCTTTGTGTCACCATGTGACATAGAGCAATGTGGTGACATAATGGATATGCTTGTAGTAGCAATGTCAACCAAGCATGAACCATTGCCTTCTCCATCAAGTGTGCTTGGGATAGACTCATCACTTGCAACACTTGAGGCATCATCATCAATCTTGTCAAGTGAACTTCTAGTGGATCGATCACCTTCACTTTTCCATGAGGTGGAGCAATCCTTCATAACCACCAAGTTGTGGTCATGCTCAACGTCCTCATGTGCCAACACCTTGAGCTCATCATCATCATCGAAGGCCGCACCATACTTGTCATTGAGAAAACTCCAAATCTCATGGCGGTTTTAATGTTGATGATCTCTCCAAATATTCTATCATCAAAGATCTATATAAAATGTTAGTAGCTTGGTTCTCGAGATCTAGGCATTTCTCTTGTGCTTGAGTTAGATCATTTTCATCCAACGCATAAGAAAATCCCACATCTACGATTCACCACATTTGAGGGCAAATAAACTTAAAATTGCATATCATCCAATTTTTCCATTGTGCAAAGTGTGTGCCATCAAAATGTGTGGACACTCAACATCTAGCCCATAGTCCGCCATCCTCTCGGGATTAGGTGAAGACCACCAATGAGAGCAGAGCTCTGATACCACGTGAAGGGTCGAGATGGGGACTAGAAGGGGTTGAATAGTTCTTTTTAAAACTAGTTACGCCGGCTAAATGAATATAATGCGGAATTAAAACTATTTGCTTAGCCAAGACTTCACCTCTCTATCTAAGACCCAAAATCACCTCACAAAAAGATTTTACACAAGATAAATGCGGTGACAAGCCTAGATTGAGCTCTTAACCAATTCTAATGCAAGGTTACACAAACTTAGCACTAATACTTTAGCAAGCGGGAAGATCCTACACAATTCTAGTAAGCAAAAGCACAAAGCCTCTAAGCTCACTAGATTCTCAATGACAAAGCTACACAAGACAAACCAAGAACTCAATTTACTTAGCTAACACAAACACAATATATATAAATGTAAATGTAAGCTTCTCCAACCAATTGACAACGTAGCAAAAGCGAAAAGCATTGTCACCCTTTTTTGTTTGTTTATGGTAAATATTA
Organism: Hyparrhenia diplandra; assembly: GCA_015847255.1. Taxonomy (NCBI): domain Eukaryota; kingdom Viridiplantae; phylum Streptophyta; class Magnoliopsida; order Poales; family Poaceae; genus Hyparrhenia; species Hyparrhenia diplandra. The sequence continues at coordinate 81,269 of JADLZK010001274.1, forward strand.
TCCTACCATGGGGTAACTAGGCTTAAAAGTACTCAGGACATCCATCTTTTAACAACCGTCCCCAACCAATCTTTTTATGTTGTGGGTGTTTGCTTGATGATAGTGGGCCATTTTTCGGATTCGTTGGTGGGCTATCGACGGCTCAAGTCCTTTCCCAGACCAGGGCATGTTGCACCTACCGCTCGGAAGAGCTATGTCAATGGCGAGCATCTATTTGGAATTAGTATCTAACGCCTTTAGTAAAAAAAAAATAACATGGTGTGGTTAGTTCAAAACTTTTCTCTAAAAAATTTGAATTCTCATCACATTGAAGCATTAAATGCATTAAGACGGATGTCAGTATAAAATATAGGTAAACAAAATAACTAATTGTACAGTTTAGATGTAAGGTGACACAATTCTTTTGAGCCTAGTTACCCCATGGTAGGATAATATTTTACCATAAACTCATGCTTTTCATCCCTTCTGATGTCAATTTTCGTGATCTAAACACACCCTAAATCAAGTATCCTATTTAATTTAAAATTGGTTTGCACCATCCCTTTGCTTTCAATAATAAACTCTTAAAAACAAGACCTCACATAGATACGTTTTGATAACTTTTTAACGAATATTTATCTCATGATGAATATGTATTTAAAGATAACCATCGAACACCACTAAATACATAGTAGAATATCCGTATATAGGAATAAATATATCATAAAACATCACATGAACACTGAGTCAACATTTTGGATGCACCATAGAACATCACGTGTATACTAAATAAAAGCATATTCAAATACACCATATAACAACACTATATAGGCGTAGTACGTGAAGAGCACTAAATACATTCTAGAACATCACATGTATACTAAACGGCTTTGTGCCAAGATACACCATAAAATAACACTAAATACATTACTAGAACTTCATATTTAGTTAGTATATATGTGATGTTCTATGGTACTGCTCTGAATGTTCCTTAGTATATACATGCGATGTCTATGGTGTATTGAGGAAGTTAGTTATATACATGTTATTGACTCAAGAACACTAATTACTAGGCCCACCTACTTTTGTCTTTGTCTAAAGACCTATGACAACGGTGTAGATACGCAATAACTCAGAAGCATCGAGATTGTCATCGGAAACTCGATTACACCTCATACCAGGATCAACAAAGGAGTAGCTAAACAAAGCATAAAACACTTGTTACAAAAAAAAAATATGTACCCTTTGAAAGCGGAAGAAATAAATACATTAATTTTTACAAAAAGGTGAATAAGTTACATTTGAGTAAACTTAACTTAATTGGCGGAAGTAGAGCAAAACTATAGGGGATAACTGCACTATGTCGAGCCCAATCCACATAATCAGAGTTAACAAAGACGAAGACACAGAACAAGGGTCGAAAAAACCTCGAAAATACGGAGTACCAACAAGACTTAAATCACCAAGAAAATAGGAAAAGACTCA
>JADLZK010001275.1:0-196914 GCA_015847255.1 Hyparrhenia diplandra
TGAAACCATGCACTTAGCAACAGTCACGTGAGATGCCACTTGCTCTTAGGTCAGTCGCTGTTCGAGTCTCATCTAGGTCTCCTTTTTGCAATAAAAATAGGTCTATATATACATATGATATAGTAGTGTATTTAAAGAGAGAGAAAAATAGCGTGCCATTTAGATAGAGGAAACTTTTCTCGATTTGATTACCAACTATATATGAGTCATGAAATTAAAATACTACTATGAAGCTCTAGAATGAAATTTTGCATTAAGAGTGGAAGTTTTGTCAAGTTCTCATTATCTTGCAGAAACTTTACATTAGAAAGTGGATGTTTTGCATCCGCTCATTATCTTGGAAACACGAGCGCCCAAACGTAACTAACCTCTCTAATACTGTGGCTGCAGGCTGCTAAGATACCAATGAATGAAGTCAGCCGTAAAACTGAAAAAGAAAGCCGTGCTTTATTTATTTTAGCAAGCACAAGTGGAAATAGGCTACACGGTCCGCGAGTGTCCATACTTGCGAGTCTTATCACTCTGTTTTTACGTGGAAGAAAATTAGGAAGAAAAAGGAAACTTGCACTAGGCTGTACGTAAACGAGCACACACCACGTAAGAGCCGACGGCAGCGCGGGCAATCGAGGCGATAAGGATGGCCCGTTATATCTTCCTTGGAAAAGTTCAACGCGCGGGAGTGACGATGAGGCTGAATATGGCGCGGCTCCGCCTGACGGCCCCCGCAGCCACGCCTGGGCGATGTCCCCGTACGCCGCCTCTGTGAGGTGGACGCCGTCCCAGTTCACCGCCGCAGACGGGTCGTCGGCGCACGCCGTCGCCACGCCGGGCTGTCCACCACCGCCGCGACGCTGTAGTCGTACCTGCCGCCGCCGCGCCCGCGCCCGCGCCGCAGCACACCACCAGCGTCGTGCTCCCGCTGAATCCTGCACCAAAATCTCCCTTAATTAGCTTTAATTGGTTTAGGCAGCCAACCTTGAATGCTATGGTGATGACTGATGAGGTGATCTCACCGAAGAGTGCCGGCGTCGTGAGGAACGCGAGGAAGGGCTGGTAGTAGTCGGCGAAGGAGATGGCAAACCACGCGGGTGCCTGATCCGGAGATCCTGACCTGGCTCCGGAGCTGCTCGTTATGGTAGCGCGCCAGGCGGTTGATCTCGTGCAGGCACCCGTAGCTGTCGTAGTCCGACGGGTTCGGGCTCGCGTACAGCGTCAGGATGATGGGGTAGGCAGCCCATGGGCACGTTCCCCGGCACCACGATGCGCCTGGCGCCGTTCTGGATTGAGCCTCTGGATGTGTACGCTTTTGCATTGGTCAAAAATACTAGCCAAAGAATTAGTGTCTGAATATATTGTCGTCCCGGTCCTGACCATACCTCGACGCCGTCGCCGATGGCCTTGACAATGGCTGGAACGTAGGTTTTTGGTCTGTCCCACGGTCTTGTTGGCTGCCAGGAGGAAGACGTAGTCGTTCCCGCCGAACTCTCCCCATGAAGAAGAGAGACTCTGCCCAGGTAGTCATACGTCGTCGCCGTCGTTGCAGACACGCGTGGTGGCGTTGCACAGCGACGGCTTGAGCTGCTCGAACCACCCGAGCTGGACGCTGAGGGAGGTGTTGAGCGGAGGCACCGTGGTGATGTTCTGCCGCTGGTAGTAGGCCAGGTCCAGCGCCGTCGCCCCGATCACCGCGAAGTTTGCGCCCGTGCTGAAGTCTTGGCCCTCGGCTAGGTATGGCGGCACGCAAGGCAAGCTCCCAGAGCAGCCGCTTCATGCACATACATACATGAGAATCAGTACGTTCGTGGTTCAGTGCTTGCAGGTGGCGGCGGATAGTACGAACTGAACGAAAACGACGTTATTACCGACGAGAGTCGACTAGCTTGAGGCGGCCGTTGCTGGCGCGGCCGGTGGGGTGGCCGAAGAACGCCCCGCCATAGGGTGGGCTTGCTGAACGGGGTGGACGGGATGAGCCTGACGAAGTTGCCGGGGTCAGCATACGAGTCGCCGAAGCTGAAGATGGCCGGGAACAAGGGCTTGGATGTGAGCCGCAGGACGGCGTCCGCGCCGTGGAGCAGACACGGGATGGTCAGCACGGCGAGGAGCACGGCGGCAATGAAAAATCCTCATGGCTGCCGTGCCGTGCTCGTACGTGCTTAGGAAATCCCAAGTTGTGTGCGTATCATGCTGGAACATGCGTCGTATATATAGGAAAGTTAGGCGGGATGGGTGATTTTTATTTCAAATAGAATTCTTTCGTTCCACTTGCTGGCCGGTCGCCGTCATATATATCATCACTGGGGAAGCTAGAGTGAAAACCGAGGGGTGCAACAATAAAGAAGAGATAAAATATATTTACAGAGAAGTCCAATAATATTTTTATTTGACTTGGTGTAGCTACAAACTAAATAATGACAACACGACGATTTATTCTTCAATATCATGTCTTCCCGTGATTGAGCAGCCTATAAGAAGAGAACAAATGATTTGTGACACAATTTTTAAGAAGAAAGAATGATCAAATGAATAAAAACATATATCACATTAAATTACCTTTAATCCTCATCATCAAACCACAGCTAATATAAGCTTTCACAATCTTCATGGCCGAGAAACACCTCTCAACTGGAAGCGGAAGATAGGGTAACACAACTACAAGCTTCAACAACAATCGAGCAAACCATTGATAACGACTGGCGTTTCTATTCTCCACCATTCTTTTAGAACTCTCAACAATAGTTTGTGATGTTGGGGAGAACCTATCATCACTTCTCACATCGATATGTAGAGGCCAAGTTTATGGCTAAGGTCCCTCACTGCCCAGATCAAAATCATGTGGATACAATTTCGCTAGGCTCATCAAATTTTCCATATTGAAATCATAAAATGAGTCCCTTGGACTAAAAGAAATACCAAACAAGCAATTGAGAGCTTGTCTCATTGAAGCTACTGGCTTATGCTCTTGGATTAACCAATCAATGACTTGATAGTAATGCTTATTTGTAATTCCAGATTTATGCCGCTTCTTGGGATCACGTATTCATCTTCCATTTCCAATTTGCAAATATCATTCTTGTAAAAAATTCTTGCAATACTCATCCAATATTTTTCCACTATCCCAGTTCTAAGCTCATCCAATTAGCTTCTTGTTTTTTTCACACATTTAATAGCATTCACTATATCTTGATCTTTTCATTGCAATGCTAATGACAAACTATTTGTAACCCTAATATAGTCAACATGAGATGCAAATAGAAAACAAAATCAAAAGACTGGAAGTATTGTAGAAGGTTTGATGCTTGATCTTTTAAGTTTCAATCCCTTTTTATCCTTTCCACAATTTATAGCACCTGACTATTGTAGGAAACATGTCAACCAAACTTTGAGAGTCTTATAGTGGAATTAACAAGTATCACCGGGTCTTTGAAGACTTTGTATATGATGTGATGAACAATGGAAAAGCCTATCACACCTCACATCTATGGGAGGTTGACTACATGACCCCTAACCTATGAACCAAGTCTTATCACCCCACTGAGCTTTCAAAACCGGTCCGAATTGTTTCTAAAGCAGAGTTTTGAAAAATCGTGTAAATCATAGAAAATCATAAAATAAAAACCAATTTGTGTTGGACTCAAAGATAAGTAGATCTACACAACGAATATATATAATGGTATGCTTTAGTTCATTTTTGTTGTTGTAGCTTTAGATCTATGCTTTTTCATAGCTGTGTAAAAAAAATGTACTAAAGCATATCATATTATATGTTTGTGTGTAAATCTACTCATCTAGAGTCTAACACAATTGTTTTTCTATTTTATGATTTTTCTATGATTTACTATGATGTTTCAAAATCGCTTTAGGTAATTTGGATCGGTTTTAAATTGTGTGGTGATGTAGACTATAGAAAGGGGGTTGTGTAGTCCACTCTCATAGTTGGGGGTGTGATATAAACTTTTTTCCGATGAACAATGGGCAACACCACAACTACGTACACTTGCGCTGATAGGTATACTCATATTAGTCATATGGTGGTTCTATTATTCCACAATACTTGTTCCATCCACAGAAGATGTACTTATGTGATTTGTGCAAGTTAAATTACCTCCATTTAACTCCAACTCAATGTACAATGAATAGTATTAACATTAAATCCCTACTATAATTTTTAATTGGTTGAACAATACTTCTTCTGAATAAGAAATATTACTGCTCTTTTTTTACATAACTTTACATCGTTCAAACTTCAAACCGTTTGTCTTTTTCATAAAACTCAAGAATATGCGTCCTTATGTGTGACAGACAGTGGAATAACTAAGTTCCATTGACTTTGATACATGCAAACTTATTGTCCCATTGTCCCATTGCTTTTATTTATCATAAATGGTTTATAGTTACAATACAAGTACACATGAAGACCAGTGGCGGAGCTAAAAAAATTTGCAGCAAACTAAATAGGAAAGTTGAAATGCAAAAAATATAGATTCATGATGCCACGAAAGGTTTACAGATTGGAAAGAGCTGGAACTCTTTTTTTTTTTTGGTGACTAAAATCTGGAACAGCAAGTTTCAACTAAATAACAATAATTACAAAGGTATAATTGTCACAAACCGGTTAGATTGGGCCGGCCGTGACATCGCCGCCAGGCAGCTTCCTTCCGTGCGTGGCGACGGGCGTGAGGCAGCGGTGGTATGGCGATCGGGCGGCGTGATGGCGTGAGACCGTCGGCGAACGGGCGGCGGGTGCGGGAGTGGCGGTGACCGGCGAACCGCCGGAACCGGCGGCGTTCAACGGGCAGCGACGGGCGTTCAACGGCAAGGCGCTGACCCGGGCGCTGCACGCCGGGTGGTGGCGCGGCGTGGGGAGGGGCGACGCGGCGGCGCTAGGTTGAGAGAGAGAGTATGAGAGACAAGAGTTGTTGGGTGTTACCCTTTAATTTTTTAATTTTTTGATTCCTCCCCAACTGACACATAAGTCCCTTGTATTTATAGTCCTCTGGGAGACTTGCATCTAAAAAAATCCCCGATTTATTTCCTATTTTATTCCTATCTTTATTCCATAAATATCTATTACTTAATGATCTAAGCTGATGACGACAGCAGCGGCGGCAGCCGGGCCACGGGGCCACCTGCGCGCGCCGGAGCCCTTGGGTCGGCGGTGGCGTTCTGGGGCCCATCTATTTTGGGCACATGACAATCGAAAAATTAAAGGGGTAACACCCAACGCTCTTGTCTCTCAAACTCTCTCTCTCAACCCAACAGCTCTTGGTTTATTGATTGCGAAGAAATGTTAAACAATTTCTATAACAATGCATGAGTTCTATAATTTTGATTTGAAACATCTTGAATATATCAATACTTTGGCAATTTAATTTTACATACTCAATTTATTTAAATGATACTTTAACACATATAATTCTTTGATAGTAAATTAAATATTTTTTTGCGACCAAGAATTCAATATTTTGATAAGTAATGTGGTGTTGTCTACCTACATATATCTTTATCAACATTGTTGATAAGGAAGAAAAACTATCGTATGGTGGAGCATGGGTTCATGGATTTCTATGACAAACATTATGTGAGCTCCCAAAAAGATGCATATGCATGGTTGGGGTCTTGCTGAAACGAGAGATGGTCTGCATATAGTACGTACTATATTTTTTTCTCCATTGCTCAAGATGGGCGCTCGCGTCAACTTTAGTGTAAAAACCAAAAATTATTTTATTTTATTTTATTGATAAAAGGAATGCAGATATAAATTTCAACCTTTGTTGCGGAAGTGCCGTTGTCTTGCTGAAAACCGAGATGATGAATGTCTGCATATATACTATATTCTCCATATTTCACAAGATGGAATTACACTCGTTGACTTTGGTGTAAAACTAAAATATATTTGTCTGTTGGATAAAGAAATGTAGATCTAAACTATACACCATTCTCCCATTATTGTTGTCGTTGTTTATAAATGATTAGACACACAATAGAAATTTGATCGCTTCATTAAAACCAAAAAAGAACCCCACACTGGAACCTTGAGAAGCATGCATACCATTGTACGTAGTAAGCTAAGGCTTAGCTCAGTTGAGGTTGAGTGTGTAACAACCGTAATAGGATGAACGATTGCTACGGGTAGTTTGTGGATTGAATAGAGGACCTAACAAAAATTCGGTTGGTAAGCTCGGTGTGGTGCGGCGGTCGGTCCTAGGTTCGATCTAAAATCGACCCAGGGGCCTCACCTCGGGGATTTATTCCTCATCTTCATCTGCAACATCTCTCGTGTTGAGCCACAAAGGAAGTGTGAAACACCCAGCCGTCTACGGAGTCAAGATGGTCGATGATCTAAAGGGCGCGATCTTTTTTTGATCATTGTGTAGGTCTAGTTGTGCACGTGTGGTGAGTGTCGTCTGTCGGGGTAGCGTGGGAGTTCGTTCGTGCATGTACACAAGATACTATAAAGGCTTAAAATTCAAAGTTCGTGGATTGGATAACTGGGAGTAGCGATTACAAGGAATTGCTCACCACCGGCGAGCTCTAGCCGCAGCTAGCTGCCTAAATGTTTCTTACCAGTGTGTACAAAAGACCCGTTCGAATGGCTCTCCTCTCGCTTAAATACGAAGCAATTACAGCCGTGAACAGCATTCGCCCAGACATAGCTGGGGTGCTAACTACTTCTTCCATGTTGGGCTGATAAACTTCTTGTTGGGCTTCCTGAGCCATGTGCTCTTGTTACTTGAGTCTTGTGCTCTTCTTACGCCAGGCTGGTTCTCATGCGTACCGTGACATTGAAGAGCTGCAGAATCGGCGGATCAGCGTAAGGCCCGTGCAGCCATCCCTGGGCGATGATGCTGTACGCGGACTCAGTGAGGTGGAAGCCGTCCCAGTTGATGGCCTCCGACGGAGCTCCGCACGCGGTGGCTCCGGGCATACCGCACAAGTTTTGGTTGTGCGGGCTGTGCGGGCTGCCGCAGCAGCTCACCAGGGTTGTACTGCGGTCGAACCCTGCAATTGGAATAGATTCAAACATCATCACCGGCCCCCTGCAGGTGAAAAAGGAGAACTAGAGGAGAAGCTCACCAAAATGGTCAGGGTGCTGCAGAAATGCGATCACGGCCCGGTATTGCTCTCGGCGAAGACGAGCCTTGTGTGGAAGGTACCTTCTCCGAGCACGTCGATGCGTCGCCGGAGAAGGGCGTTGTGGTACTGCGACAACCTGCTGTTGAAGCTCTTGAGGCAGCCGTACCGGTCGTAGTCATCCTTGTTGGGGCTTGGGCGCATCGATAGTGTGATGGGGTAGACAGCCCACGGGGGACGATGTCCGCCACGACGATGTACTTGGCGCCGTGATGGATCAACCTCTGCATATATATGCACCCAGCAGTTCGTCAAATGACCAGTGCTCGATGCATTTTTTCATCGATCGGAGCATATATGTACGTTGTTCTACTTCTAGTCTTCTAGAAGCTATAGTACGGTAGTAAGTACCTCGACACCAGCTGCAGCAGTGTTGACAATTTCCGGAACATACGATCTCGTTTGTTCCAAGGTCATGTTGGAGGTCATCAGCATGTTGCGGTAGTCATTTACTCCAAACTGCCCACGATGAATAGAGACTCGCCGAAGCAGCCGCAGGACGATCCACCATGTGTGGTTGCTGCTGCGGCAAAGCGATGGCTTCAGTTGCTCGAACCACCGGAGCTGGTCATTCAGGGAGCTGTTGACCGGGAGGTAACGCTGATGTTGTGCCCCTGCAGGTATAATCAGGTTCAGAGCTGTCGCTCCGTACACCGCGAAGTTTACGCCCGACGAAGTTCGCCCCTCTGACAACAGCACTGGGGGCACGAAAGGTAGCCCCCAAAGCATCGGCTGCACGCATGCATGCGTAACAAGGAAAAGATCAACCTCGTCCAGTTCATATACAATTACCGGAAAATACACGACCAACAGTGGCAATGCACAATGTAGATGTACCAATGAAGTCGAGAACGATGCGGCCATCGGTAGCGCGCGACCGGACGGGGTGGCCGAAGAATGTCTCGCCGTATGGTGGGTTGCTGAGCAGGTACTTGACGCTCTCAAAAACGGGGTCTTCCACCTCACCATATTGCCAGTGTCGGTGTATGAGTCGCCGAAGCTGATTATGGAAGTGAAGCGCTTTGTGCTCGCCGGGTAGGCGCTGCGAGCACGAGAGGAGGAGCAGCAGCAGCAGGAATGGGCGCTTGCGCTACCGCGGCGGCAAGATGCCTCATGGTTGGGCCGTTTGGGCTTGGAACACTATTGCTCAATTTAAGATGCTTCAAGTGCTTCCGTACACTGTATATAATGAAAGTGAGTTAGAGGCGTTGACTTCTTGCACTTCACTCATTCGTTAGGGCAACGGCCGCGAAACTACCAGAACTGACGGTTCTGGTATCTGGTTTCGCCATTGCTATTGTTTAGCTATGGAGGAGAGTCCCATTTATTTTTGAAGCTGCATCGACAATTATGAAACAGTATAAGCTGATTGTATCATATGTTTTGGATCCTCAGGTCTAAAGTTTAGAAGTCTTAACTTGACGGTTAAAAACTTTAGACCACTTTTTTAACTCGTGTGGTTCAAAGTTTTGTGAGATGGTCCAAACTTACACCATCACTTCAGAACTTTTGTTTGGAACATCTAGAGCTAAGGTGTTGTTGTTTTGGTTCCTAGGGACTAAACTTTTTTTTTAATCCTAGAAACTAATAAAAAATCCTTGAAGAGAGTCTTTTTTAGGGACTAATAGAGGAAAAGTCTCAAAAAAGTCCCTCCTGTTTTGGTTTGGTAGGAACTAAAATGGACTTTTTTTTTAGTCCAAAGACTAAAAAGTCTCTAAACCAAACAGCCCACTAAAGGTAGGCGCTCGAGGCAACTTGCTGCGACCACACGCTAAATTAAATTTTTGGTCAGTCCCTGTCTGCTAACTTTTCCTCAACATCCGGTACTGTAAAATAACCTACAACTCTGCCAAATGTGGGGGTAATAATGACAGATAATTTTGTATGAATGATACTAGCACAAGACGTCTATTGTATGGATGCCGGCCTCTACGGGTCTACTTGAGCAGCAAGGTTGGAAGGTAGTAAACTTTATTTAACAAGCACCAAGATGTAAACGGCCTACATTTGGGTGCATGCATCAGCATTAACTACCTCATGTGGTTGGAAAAGGCTAGGACTCACGGAAAATAATTGGATGCGGCAGGTCGTACGGACACCTACGTGATGGGTCCGTAGGTGCATGCATCAACATTAACTACCTCATGTGGTTGAAAAGGCTGGGACTCACGGGAAAATAATTGGGTACACGGCACCACAAGGCCTGGTATAACTGGTAGTTCTACTCTACTCCCTCTCCCAAAATCCTAAAAATACAATGCAAGAGTGTCTCTAGGCTCTCAAAAACACTCTCGATCTTTTTTTTTGTCAATATTGAAAACAAAGTCTCTTTACAACAACTATTTTTATTCCTACTCCTAATTTTTTTTTTGTACTTGGAAAAAATGATTGAGACATGTGAAAGTTACAATCCTATGGAATGTAGCGAGAGTAGGATATAAGAAAGTATAGGAGCTCACCAAAATGATCAGGGGTCCTGCAGAAACGAGACCACAGGCCGGTAGTGCTCAGCGAAGACGACCCTAGTGAGGCGGGTACCTATTCGGAGCACGTTGATGCGTCGCCGGAGAAGGGCGTTGTGGTACTGCGACAGCCCGGTGTTGACGCTCTTGACGCAGCCGTACTGGTCGTATTCAACCTTGTTGGGGTTCGAGGCCATGATGGCCAATATGCTGGACAGACAGCCCACGGGGACGATGTCCGCCACCACGATGTACTTGGCGCCGTGATGGATCAGCCTCTGCAGCATATATATGTATGGAGATCGATGCAGTTCCTCAAAATTACTCATTAGCAGATATGGGTTATGATTAGCTGTTGTAGCACGTGTACGTATATGTGTACCTCGACACCGTTGGAAATGGTGTTCACAATTTCTGGAACAAAAGCGAGCTTGCTTGTTCTAAGGTCATGTTAGAGGCAAACAGAATGTTGAGAATTCGTTTCCTCCAAACTGGCCCACGATGAAGAGAGACTCGCCAAAGCAATCGCTGGATGCTGCAATGCATGTGTAACAACGTCCCTTGACTAGCTTAATTATTAGTTATTAGAAGATCGAGGCGCTGAACTTTCATTTCAGTCCTGGAACATATATGTATATGTAGCTTTAGGACTCTGTTATGACACTTCAAAGTTAAAAATAACTATGAACCTTCAATCTAGATGGCTATATTCACATATCACTTCCCAAAAGATAATAAGAAAATTATTTTTTATTATTTGGAGAAAAGAAAAAAGTAAGCAAATTTTTTAGGTAACTATTTCTAACTCATCAAAACACTTTTATACATTTTTTTCTCTTGTACATTTGCATAAGGAATCATGTCTTTTTATTCTTTCCAACATCCTTCTACCTTATATTAGGGGTAACTATCTGCTCAACACTGGATCAATTTTTTCAATTGCCATAAGATTAGGCGTTGTTGGAGATGTCTTATATATACAAGTGTTCTTGGAAACATGACTGGTATATAATTTCCTTTAGAACCTGATATCAGTAATAAGATCTTAACAAAAAAAAACTTGCCCCTTTGTTTTCGCAAACACTGGTATCAGTAATAAGATTTAGTTTGTTGTTTTTCTAAATAATTTAATTAACTAGAAATTTGCTTAATGTTCTTTTAAAATATTTAAGGGACAAGTTTCTTTGTTAAGATCCTACCTTCTATGGGTAGCCGGAGTCTGCAGTATCTTAGCCAGCCCATAGGGGCCATAGCTTTAATCTACCTCGCGGGATTCGGCAAAGTGATGGCTTCAATTGCTCGAACCACCGTAGCTGGTCGTTCAGGGAGCTGTTGATCGGGGGGTCACGGTGGTGTTCTGCCCCCGCAGGCGGGCCGTCAGGTTCAAAGCCGTTGCTCCGCCACTTACCAGCGAAGTTTACGCCCGTCGACCCTCTGGACAGAGCCGGCGGCACAAAAAGGTAGACTCCAAAGCATCGGCTGCACGTACGCTTGCGTGGTAGAAGGATTATTAAAAGCTTAACACCATTGTCGGTTCATAATTATAGTACCAATGTAGTCGAAGACGATGCGTCCGTCGGTGGCGCGGCCGGACGGGTGGCAAGAAGGTGTCGCCGTAGGGTGGGTTCCTCAGGGGATGTTCTCAAGAAAGGGTTCTTCCCACCTGACCTGGTTGCCCGTGTCGACGTATCGAGTCGCCGGCTGATTATGAGGTGAAGCGGGCGCTTCTGCTCGCCGGAGGCGCCCGCGAGGGCACGAGAGAAGGAAGATAAGGAGGGAGCAGGGAATGGTGTCACAGCCACAGGAAGAAGCCTCATGGTTGGACCTCGCTTGCCCTTGATAAGTAGGAAACAAAACAAGCAAGTATGGTTGATCGAGCCTCATGCCTTGAAGATGTTTCAAGTGCTTCCATATAAATAGGGAGTTTAGAGCATGTCCAAGAAACTAGTTAAAAGACTAGCTAAATTTATTGTTTAGCTACCATTTAAAAAATAGAGCTGATAATAAAAATAGTAGAGTACTCCAAGAGACTATGTATATAAGATAGGGTAGGTTCTTAAGAAATAGAGATTTTTTGAAGGGATGGAGAGCTAGCCAATTTAAAGAGTCATGTAGAAAATCTATTGGAGGATATATATTTTGTTAATAATAGTTAAATTTTAGCTTTACAAAACTATTTGGTTAGTCTCTTGAACACGCTCTTATATATCAGCGAGACAAGGGCAGACATACAAATTAAAACTATTTTTTCACGATCGGGTATTTTACCTTTTTTTTATTAAAAACCAAGGCCAACCGACCAAGCCAGCATAAGAGACACTGCTTATACCTTGCATAAGAGACACTGCTTACCAACCGATCGAGCCAGCAAATTTAAACTACGGAGAACTTATATTTGTTTTTGCTTTTGGTAGGTATAGAAGGCGCATGTAAGATATATAATAGAGACACTGCTTACCTTGCTGACCGCTACATCAGTTTGTAACATTGTATCGCTTGGGGATAAGACGCATGAGGCAAGTAGCTGCCGCCACACTATAAAGTATAAATGTTAATCAATCTTTGGCTGCTAACTTCCCTCAACACACTCGGTACTGTAAAATAACCTACTGTTCCAATGTGAGGTTGTAGTGGCAAATAATTTATTGAATAACAATATACTAGAGCTGTCTATTGTATAGATGGCGGCCTTTACTTGTTTACTTGAGCAGCAAGGTTTTGAGGTAAACTTTAAGCATCAAGTTGCACTCCCTACATGCATCAGCAGTAACAACTCCATCCACCTCAATGGTGGAGAAGGTCAGAACTGTCTGTTCGATGCTAGCTAGTATTTTGTACACATGGTCATCAGTAAAAAAGTATTTTGTATATGTGGATTATTCTAAGCATTTTTTCGAAAGCGGACTCATCAAAAGTATATATACATAAAAAGTATTTTGATCATCACTAATCCATTTTTTTATTTCAAGCATCAAGTCAAGGAATAATACAACCATAATTACAACATAATGTCCATATGTATATATACATAAAATTGTATCAATAGCTGAGTATTCATTGGCTGGAAACAATGGCAAACCTGTTGACCCCCCAAAATTGTCCAATGGTATTTTTGGTAATTTGAAGATGATAAGAAAGCCATGGACACGTTGGAAATCAGACGACATCGCTAAAAATCAAGAAATCGACCCAACCCGAGTAAACCGGCATGGCTCCTGAAACCGGCTCAGCTTTCTAGCAAAAAGTCGGTTGCCGACCCAGCTAAGTTTTTCAAAAGCAATAATGGACTTCACCATTGTGTTCTCTCGTCGTGCTGATCGAAAAACATATATGGTTTTGCCTCATTTGGAGTCGAGGGTGAATTAATTTATGAATTTTAGGAGATTAATCAAAAGGACCCAAGACATGTGTTTGTACGTACCAGAGATTTTCGTCTGTGCGCACCAGTGAGACCACTGACATGTCTATGCATACCAGTAGATTTTTGTTTGGACCTTCCAGCTGGAGTTGGTTTATGCTGATTCGAATCGATTTGATTCCTAATCGGTTTTTGGACGAGAGTTTTATGATTGGAAACGCATCTCAAGTCGATTCCTATGAATAAGACCACCTCCCCTCTATAAATATATAGGGTTCATGGCCGATTTGATCCCATCGACGCCAAATCGACAAGAAACACAACCTATTCTTTTTCCCTAATTTTCTCCTCTCCAACCCTAAACCTGCTATCCGCGACTTTCTCGGCGAATTTCATGAGCATCCTAGGCGGCCTTGCCGGGTCCTAGGAGATCGCGGCGTCGTCCTCCCGACGGATCCTTTCGGAGGGCATTCGAGGCGTTTCATCACTGAGATCAAGGTCTACATCGCCTCTCTTTGTTCCCTAGATCGGTTGGGGCGATCAAGTTGTGATCCTTGCTGAACGTACAGGTTGTGTTTAACCTTGTGGGCGTCCAATGCCATACCGGTGTGTTGGTTGTGAGCACAAATTGTCAACAAAGCCCAACAAGATATAAAGGCCCATGATGTGCACAGATCACCTCGCCCAACGAGATGAGCAAGTCTGTTAGCACACCCGCTCACGCCGCCTTGGTTAGATTTCTTCACTAAGCCTATGAGTTGTCTTAACCACCGAAAACAGGGGGTTGTTTCGGAGTGTCCGATTCTTTGCCGAGTGCATTCTATCGGGCACTTTCGGCAAAGAAGAGCTATGCCAACGACCACGATGAGGAACACTCACAAAAGCTCTCAAATCCGGTAGTGCTATATCTAGTGTAGGACATGTTTGGTTGTTGTTGCCATGGAAATCGTCCGGCTAGGCCGAATCGTACCCTTAGCTTGTTTGGATGGGCATATGAATTAGCTTGAACCATCCACAATGCAGAAAAAAAAGTTCTTTGGATGTATATGCGTGTGGATTTGAGAAAGACCTAGCTAAAGAAAACAACCTTATATAAGATCACTTTATATATCATGGACTTAGAAAAGACATTATATAAGAAAAACCCTTAGAAAAGACCTAGCTTCGACCAATGATCACATTTTAAGTTATATATCATGGAGTTTATATAAGAAAAAGAAAACGTTGAATATCAAGTTGGCTTCATGCAAACAACTAATCAAACCTAAACCTAAAAACCTTTAACAAAAGAGGAAATGGTCTAACCTAAAAACCCTAAGGCAAAGGAAATTTAACACTTCTGGTGAGCCCTAAAGCCCTAACCCTACCAAAGGGGAGAAATATCGTAACCTTCTTCTTGCCCAAGCATGACACAATCCACCGGTGACAGCCTTTGGGAGGCATCTTCATTGTCGGTGTTGACATCGCATGGCCTTTGACTCGGCTTCTCGCAAAGCTCATAAATTTCGCTTCTTGTTGGCGACTGACACTGGATCCATCTTGTTGGTGGCGATTGACGTCGCCGTGCCTTTGCTCTAGCTACGGTTATGGTCATCTGCAATGGGATCCACCCCTCGATCTGCTGCCACTGCGCACGAGAGGGGCAAACTGGGCACCTCGTTTTTGCGTGTTGGCGTTGAAGCCATCGACCACTCGACATTGTTGCGGTACACAAGGTCCATTGAAGTGATGGGTTTTAGGAGCAGAGACGATGGGGATTGAGAGAGGAGGAGACGGAGTGTGCAAGGGGCTTGTCCCATACTATGGTATAGAAATTACAATTATTTATACGAGAGGCGGCTCCAAAGTCAGCTGGCCACGTGCCCCTACAAATGGTTCTGTAGAAATGGTTATATTTGGAGCCGTCTCCGAGGATGCGTATCTACAGGCGGATTGGTTCTCCAGCCACTATAGAGGAGGCTCAAAATTGAGCCACATCTGCTTAAAATCGTTGATGAAAATCGATTCCGTATTAGTGCGCCTAAGTACCTATAATTTCTGGCTTGGTCCGTAAATGAGCTTTTGAGCTCAACAAAATGCATTGTTTGGGTCTTTGCTGAAACGAGATGGTCTGCATATAGTAGCGTATATGTTTTTTCTCTTTTTCCACAAGATGGTTGCACGTAGACTTGGTGCAAACCAAAACTATTATCTTTTTTTTTTTTTTGAAAGATCGGTTTCCCGGCTTTGGTTATATTAAGAAGAATAGAGTTTACAACACCACCACCCACATGCGGAGCTATATTTAGGGGGCAAATCACCCGTTAACAATAGAGTGAAACGACAACCCAAATAAGAAGCTAAGTCCGAGAAGCCAAGCCTAGTCCAACTCCACAACAACGCCCTCAGCAAGGTTACGACGCTCAAAACGCCGCCGTCTCTAGTCCAATGGACCGGTTTTCACCCGTGGAGCAAAACTAGGGACGCGACGCCCCAACAGCGGAAACGGGTGCCGCCATCGCGTCGCTAGGCTTACTCGCCTGCCGGGACCCCAGTTCGGACCTCGCTCGGGATCTCGGACTTAGGAAGTCGCCGCCGCGGTCGCTGCTAGTCGCCCGCGCCGAAACCTTCGCCCGAGGCATCGACGCGCCCGGCGCGCATCACAGCCGCAAGCTGCGTCACCCACCCCCACCGCCAAAGCGACATGCCAAGAACCAGCCATCACACCAAGCGTTCGCTGTGTCCACACAGTCGCAAGGCAGCGCCTCTTCGCCTTTGTCTTGTCGTGGTCACCGCGCCTCCTCCCAGCGCGTCTTCCTCGTGGAGCACGAGCTGGATCGCTTCCTCACCGGGAACCCCGCGACTACCCCCACCCTGTGCACCGGAAATGGACCTCCGCCCTGTGGCATCACCGCGCCATGAAGAAGACTGAAGAAGAAGACAACCGCCGCCGGCCCCGTGGCGCCGCACTGCCTGGTGAGCACCGGATCTCGAAAGGAAGAAGGAGGAAATCCAGGCCCCGAGCCCGCACGCCGTACCACCCCGTCACAGCAGCACTGCAGAGCCACCCCCAGCCCCGGGCGCGCCCTAATCCGGCCGCAAAGAAGATCCGGCCGCCACCGGCGCCAGTCCTGCCGCCGGCGACGGATCCGGCCGCCCGGTCCGAGGAGTGGCCCACCGCCCCCGGCGCTCGCCGACAAGGAGAAAGAGGAGGGGAGCCGAGGAAGCCCGCCATCGCCGCCATCCTCCACCCGCTTCGGGTTACCGGCGACGCCGGCGCTGACCGAAGGCTATTACCGCCACGCCCACACGCAGTGCATCGGCGAGGCGCCGCTGCCGAGCCGCACCGCTCGGGCGCCGCCGCACCGAAGAAGGAGATGGAGCCCGCCGCTCACCATCCCGTAGGCCGCTGCGTTTTGCCGGCGCCCGCCCGCGGCGCGGCAGGGAGGGGAGGTCGAGGGAGGCGCCGGGCGGGGCGGCGGCTAGGTTCCTCGGGTCGCCCGCGCGGGGGCGACTGGGGCGCCTTGGCTTTGCCCCAGCCTCAGAGTGAATGGTTTCATTATCTTTTTATTTTTTTTTTTGATAAAAGGAATTAGACCTAACTTACAAAAATTCTCCCTTTTTATTGATTTTGTTATTCATACATGATTACAGCACACAACAGAAACTGATCGTTTCACAAACGCAAACTTAAAAACCTTACTTGAACATCAAGATGGACTAAAGCTAAGACTTTCTCAATTGAGCAGTTGTAGAATCGGTGGATCAGCGTAGGGCCCGTGCAGCCATCCATGGGCGATGCTGCTATACGCTGACTCGGTGAGGTGGATGCCGTCCCAGTTGATGGCCTCGGACGGTGCTGCGCACGCGGTGGTGGCTCCTGGAGTACCGCAGGGTGTATTCCAGATTTTTTTCGTTGTATGGGCCACCGCCGGCGCCGCAGCAGTTAACCAGAGTTGTGCTGTGGTTGAACCCTGCAACAACGATTTCAGAAACGTGCTTTCAACAAAGAAAATACATACTCTAGTTCGTTTTTTTTTTTTTTTCTGTCTAAAATAGGCCGGAGCTTACCGAAATGATCAGGGTCCTGCAGAAACGTGACCATGGGCCGGTAGTGCTCGGCGAAGACGACTCTTGTGTGTGGGTACCTTCTCCGGAGCACGTCGACGCGTCGCCGAGAAGTGTGTTGTGGAACTGCGACAGCCTGGTGTTGAAACTCTTGAGACAGCCGTACCGGTCGTAGTCACCTTTGTTGGGGCTCGAGTGCGTCGCCAGTGTGGCGGGCAGACAGCCAACGGGGACGATATCCACCACGACGACATACTTGGCGCCGTGACGGATCAGCCTCTGCAGGCACGCAGATGATGCAGTTCGTCAAACGTTGATGAAGTCGATCCTATGCAGACATGATAAGTTCATGCGTATGGTGTTCACTTTTTTGTAGCACATACCTCAACACCGATGGAAATGGTGTTGACAATCTCTGGAACAAACGATCTCGCTTGTTCCGGGGTCATGTTAGAGTCGAACAACATGTTGATGAAGTCGTTTCCTCCAAACTGCCCCATGATGAAAGAGACTCGCCGAAGCAATCGCTGGATGCTGTATTTAATTAATAGCATGTGACACTAGACAAAAGCTTAGTTACTGTAACTAGATTAGATGTGGCAGCGCTGAAGTTTTAGTATTACCAGTACCAGCTGGTGTGTTGCGGCAAAGCGATGGCTTCAGTTTCTCGAACCAACGAAGCTGGTCGTTCAAGGAGCTGTTGATGGGAGGGACGACGGTGACGTTGTGCCCCTGAAGGTACGTCAAATTCAGAGCCGTAGCTCCGGCTACCGCAAAGTTTACCCCCGTCGAGAAGTTCTGCTCTCTAGACAGCACCGGCGGCACGAAAGGTAGACCCAAAGCATCGGCTGTAAAGATTTTATGTCAGTTCATATATAATCACTGGGTTCAAATAAATAAAACAACGGTGACAATACATACCAATGAAGTCGAGGACGATGCGGCCATTGGTGGCGCGACCGGACGGGTGGCCGAAGAACGTCTCGCCGTAGGGTGGGTTCCTCAGGTTGAGGCTCTCAAGGACGGGGTCTTCCCACCTGACCAGGTTGCCGGTGTCGACGTACGAATCGCCGAAGCTGAGTATGGAGGTGAAGCGCTTCTGCTCGCCGGAGCAGGCGATGCGAGGGCACGATGATAAGAGGAAGAGGAGGAGCAGGAATGGTGCCACCGCCGCGGGAAGAAGCCTCATGTTTGGGTCGCTTGCACTTTGAACGCAAGAATGGCCTTTTGCTGATACCGAGTCGATCTGATCCTCTGCGTGGTGCTTGGGAAAACTGGGAGCTACCTAGTGCTTAATTTGAAGATGTTTCAAGTGATTACATATAAATAGTGAGTTAGAGATGTTGATTTCTTGCACATCACTCCCAATTCCTCAAAGGGCAACGACCGCGAAACTACCAAGAACGACGGTGGTTTTCTGGTATCTTTTTTTTTTCTTTTTTGAGGGTGAAGTTGAGGAAAGTCAGCAGCAGCCAAGGATTGACTGACATTTAGTTTAGCGTGGTGCGCGGAGTAGCCGGCGCTCGCGCTGGTCAACGCGAGGCACGCATGCCATTGGTCCGCGACGCCGAGCACACAACGCACGCGGCGTCCGCGTCCTCCAGCGACGGTAGCGCGGCCACATAGGCCATGGCCTTGTTGAACAACGGGTTCTCGGCGCCGTCGCACCTGCACCTGGCCCCGGTGAGCGCGAGGGCGGCGTACACGGGCACAACGGTGGCTCGCAGGCGCTTATCTGTGTGGACGCGGTTCCTCGCACGCATGCTCGCGGCAGTGGCGGCGGTGCTTGCTCGCGCGCCCGTGCGGCGACTGCGCAGCCAGCCCGCCCACGCTCACCCGCTCACGCACACTCGTGGAGACGGCCGCCGGCACCAAAAGAGACGGCAGCTGCGAGGACGCGACGGCGTGCAGAGCACGCCCATGGCGGTGGCGGTGGCATGCACACCCATCACGCCGTGTTCGGCGCCCGCTGGAGCACGCGTGTGTGTCTGCTTGAGCCGGAGCAGGGGTGGGTGGCCTGTGTGGTGGCCGGTGGGTGCGTGGGCGAGCACGCGTATGAAACGCCGGGAACGCAAGGAGGTTCCAGAGCACCCCGTCTGCCGCAGCCTACGCCGCCGGGGTGCCGCTGCTGCACGCGGCTAGGAGCATGGCCAGTTGGCCACCTCGCCATGCGCAGCCACGGCAGCCGATGCATCACGGTCGCTGATGCCAGCAGACCCGCGGCAGCAGAGTGCGGATGGTCGTGCGGTTGACGTCGACGTTGGTGAGTGAGGCATCGAGGATAGCGGACCCTCCCCTTGCTGCGCCCTGCTCGTTCTCGCCGTGGCCCATTGCTGGCTGACCGGAGCTCCAGCCCCTGTTCCACCACCTCGAGACGTCCTTACGGCGGCAGCGGTGTCCTGGGTGCGTGAGGTGCTGTTTCTGGAGCCTGAAGAAGACCAAGCCAAGATTGGGGAGAGGGTGTCTGTGGGTTTTTTTTTTTTTTTTTTTTTTTTTTTTTTTTTGAGGGTGTCTGTGGTTGAAACTTGAAAGTGAGGAAAACAACGTTTTTTTTTTTTTTTTTTTTTTTTTGATAAATTGCAATGACCTCGCCCTTCGATTGCCACTGTGGCACGGACACATTGGATGTGGCTGCTGTGGCTGTGGCTGTGGCTGCTTCTGGACTGTGTGTGCTGCGAAAATAGATGAAGGAACTGGATATTCGTTTTTGAAAGTTTGAGTACGCAGATGGGAAGAGTCAAATGGTTTAAGAAATCAGGGTGTATTTTACTCTTTTCATGAGATTTTGTTCCGTAGATGTTATTTTTTCTATAAAATTACGGATTCTAAGAATTGATTTATTTGGTGATGGAGGGAGTAGCGGTGGGATTAGTGCCCTACATGCATTTTCATGATCCTCTCAAACCGTGTATAGGTACAATTGTATTGTATCTAACCATCTATGGCTGAGTATTCATTAGCTACTAACAACGACAAGCCCAAACAGTAAAAAGGCCCATGATATGCGAAGATCATCTCAGCCCAACGAGATGAGCAAGTCTGTTAGCACTAGCTCTGCTCACTTCACTAGGAGCTGAGCCGAGGGTGTGACATACACGTGTGTGTATGCTAGCTGTTGGTGTTTTGAGCATGGGGTCCTAAGCGACCAACTAGTGAATGATGCCGCGTGCTTCCTGCTTCCTGGGACACAAGAAAAGACGAGGGTTTATCCAAGTTCGTGCACGGATGCCCTATGTCCGCCAGTTCTAGGGATCTCGTGTTATCCCGCACGTGATGTGTTCATAGTAGGGGTTACAAGCATGTGAGAGAGGAGTCGGGCTCTAGGTCTCGTGAGAACGAGAGGAGGAAGAAAAAAAATAGGAGGGTGCGGATGGCGTGCTCGTCCCAGTTTTGGGACCGGTGCTCCCCCCTTTATAGTCGAAGGGGAGAGGCCCGGTCTTACAATCGTGATGACTTCCTATCCTAGGTATCGTCGTCAAGCCCCGTCCGCCCGCGTCGCCTGGCGTTCTTGCCGGGGCGGTCATCATGGCCTCCTTGTCTCGATGCGGGCGCCGAGGGCGCTCGTCCCCGATCCGAGGCTTGCTCTATGCTTCTAGTGGACCTTTGGTCGCCCTTTGAGGTTCTCCCGAGGTCCCGTGGCATGAGGCATGACCGGGACATGTCGTAATCGTCCTACCATGGCAGACCCGGGCAAAAGGAAAAATGATGTTGAGGTGATGGTGATGCAGTTCTCGATTTGGATAGCGTGTAGTCGGCCCGAGGTGTTTTTTTCGCGATCGAGCCGTTCACCCGTATTTCATTAAGAGGAGGAAAACCAAATCCAAATACAACAAACCCCGATGCCGAAGACATCACGGGAGAAAACACCAACTAAAACCTTAAACAAAAACAAAAGCAAGAAAGCGAGAGGCGGGGAACCCTCCACCAAACAACCCCGGCAAGCTACGCCTATACACAAGATAACTCAACACCTAGTTAGCCGGTAGTGATCGGAGCCGTAGATGATACACCTCGGCAACAAAGCATCTGCCGGAAAAGACAACGACATCGGTGGCAAAGCATCCACCGTAACCTCCTTGACGGCCAAGCATCCGCCGCGAAACACGACACCGGTGGCAAAGCATCCACCGTAACCACCACGGCGGCAAAGCATCCGCCGAACACACACTGAAGCTCCAAATGCTCCTCCGAGTCACATCAAGACCACGGGCGAGGAGGACATAGATATCGGCGGCAAAGCATCCACCCAAATCAACGACGGGACATAGATATCGGGCGGCAAAGCATCCGCCCAAATCAACTACCACAACTACGGCTACAACAAACACCAACTAGACAAACACAAGTGCGAGAGACACGCCAAAAGCTGAGAAAGGTGCAGCAAGAGGACCCAAGCGACCCACGGGAGGACGGTGGTCCGTGGGAGATTCTTCAAAGAACGCCCTCGGGGGAGGTAGTTGACGCCAAAGACGCCATCGCCGGCTGGCCTTAGAGATCTAAGGCGGGCTTTTCGCCCGTAATCGGTGCGGTGAATGGGGCAAGAGACTCCAAGACGACGCCTCCGGGGAAGGGTGTGGCGCCAAATGGCGTCACCGTCGTCCGCCAACCACCGTCGGGCGAGCTTTAGCCCGGAGCTCCATGGCACCAAGTCACGGCAAAGGGCGAGGTCGGCGCTCCACGCCACCATCGTCGAAGGACGCCCCGAGCCGCCCCCCGCACCACCACGATGCAAGACGGCGTCGGCCATGCCAACCCAGCACCCGCCCGCGACCGCCCCGAGTCGGGCCACGGGGACTCCCGCGAGAACACCGCCCGCCACGCGCCGCGGTCTAGGGCGGATGGCCACCATAGGGCGCCGGAGGGAGATCCCACCCGGGAGGCACCGCATCGGCCGGCCGCTGAGCACGCGAGGTCGCTTGAGGTTCGGACACCCGTGGAGGTCCGCAACTGGATCCATGAGGCATGACCGGGACAGGGGTCGCCGCGAGCCGGAGGGCCGGTGCCGGCGAGTAGCGACCAGATCCGGTGGGGGGTCGGGCCCGATCCATCCACCGGGGCGCGGATCCGCCCGCCGGCCGCCATCCCGCGGAGAGCGCCGGAGAGGAGGGTTGGTGGAGGGTGGGGGGGAGGGAAGAGGAAGCCTGCGCGGGTTTATCCATTTCTTGGGGCCTGGCTGGCCGAAAAGCATGGGGGGCAGGCGGCGGCGGCCGGGAGGTGGAGGTGGGCGGCGCTTAGGCCGGCGGGGGGAGTTCGAGCCGCCCGGGAGCGCTCGGGGTGGGGAGCTGTTTCAAAATCATAGTCGCCCACAGCATGTGTAACTATTGAAATGGGCGCTCAGTCAGCGAGGTGTGATGGGATCAAGTAAACCAAAGTTGTGCCTATGGAAAAATTAAGACAATTTAGAGTCAATCTTAACCTTGTTAGCGGCTAAGGTTGAGGGAGAGTGTTACTTAGAAGGAATTCCTACTTAGAATAGCTAAATCTATACCTTTATTAACACGGAACCGTGAACCAAGGTAGGTATCCTCGTTGACTCAATTCTCATCTCTTATCATGGACTGAACTCAAATAGGCAGTCAACTCTTCCTCTTGTTTGTTCATGTAAGTATAATACATATTTTATTGTGCAAAATCAATTTGTTTATTGTTATGCAGTTTGATGTTGTTGGCCGCAACTAACGTGATTTGACGACACGATCAAAAATAATTTTCGGGTATTAGTATCGAATCCAATCAATTGATCAGGATCCCAAACGTCAGGGATCAGGAGAAGGCAATATCCATCTACACTGCAAGGTCGGTAGCTCAAGAATATCATTACTTGCAATGTTGCACAACGACCTTTTCATCATACGAACATCCTAATGATTCACACAGGCAACACGGACGACGACAACCAGCGCCTACCAAAGATCCCACGGGCGCCTTCTCGCACCAGTAGCACGCTGGAACAACAAAGATAGCACAAACATGACATTCTCTCTAGCTAGAGACTCATCCACTAAACACAGTCAGCGGCACCTGCCGGTGAACCAGTAACTGAAGTGCCTGATGAACCAATTTCACGACACAGCCCACACAAAGCACAAGTGCACGCAAAACTCCCACCATTTTAGTTACGATTACGAGTTACCCTTACTCCAAACAACGTCACACTAGTAGTAGGAGTACGTACAACAGTCGTTTAATTACAACAGCTAGCAGATCACGGCCACATTCTTGCCACCACTACAGTCTACAGGTGAGGTGAGCTGCGGCTGCCGCCGTGCCGATGGATGATGAGATGAGCTTCACCACTGGCATTCGGATCAGAGAAGCCTGGGGCTGGTGTAAGGGCCGTTGAGGATGCTGTCGGCGATGGCGTGGTAGGCGGCCTCCGTCAGGTGCACGCCGTCCCAGTTGGCATACGCCGACGGGTCCGTGCACACGCTGGAGCCCTGCACGCCACAGCTCGCCTTTGGGTTGAAGTTGTATGGCCCGCCACCACCGCAGCATGTCCGCAGCGGCCCCTCAGTGAACCCTGCATCCATCCAGAGAGTAGTTTAGATTCAGTCATTCAGAACACCATGTCTTCTTCTCTTTTTTTTTTTCCTTTCGAGAATTCCTGAGCCAATCTGTTAGAATGAGAACAGGACGTTCACAGAAAAGGAGCAAAAAAAAAAAAAAAAAAAAAAGAAAAGGCGAACAAAAAAGAGAAGGCCAGAAAAGGAAAAGGAAAGAGATGCTATAGTAGTGATATCAGACCACACATCACCCTGCAGTTATCCACTAAAAAGTCTGCCAGGCTGCAGCTACTGCATCACCATGTTTTGGATAGTTGTCTGATTTCTTTCCTTCCAAATACTCCACCACACTCCGTCAAATCCCTGTATGTCCTGTATTTGGATTCTACTTCTGCATTTTAGCCAGTGCTTGTTGGAACCTCAGAACACAATAGGCAGCGTGAGAAGAACTTAATTTTTGAACCCAAACTCTAGATGATTAGAAGAACTTTTGTTGCTACCATGCAGGCCTGTTTGGACACTGAATCTGGATTCTTAGGACGTAACATGAATTGAGAAAAGAATTCAAAATTCTGCAGAAGAGTCCTCATTCCATCCCAGTTGTCAATTGTCCATGACTAGTCAGGTCGTTATATCTGCACATACACAAGACCTAACTGAATTCTGGATGGAGCTGTCATGTTAGGGGAACAGTTGGTGGTTACTGTCCAATTCTCCAAACTGACATTGAGATATCGTTTTCATTTCCCTATATATAGGACAAAACATACCATGATATGATAGTTCACCAAGCTGCTAACGAACTCATCAATAAAGCTAAATAAAAGATTATTGTCTTGTCAAGAAAAATGAGGCAGATTTCATTGGACTGACAGTGGCATCTACTAGTACTAGGTGAACTTCAAATCAGTTTACTGGTGTGTGCCACATAAATGCTCATAAGAATAGGATGAAAGAGTCATCAGTAGACTTCTGCTTCTGCAACCTCAACAACAACATTTCTGGATGTGCCCTAACAACCATCTGAATGTTAGCAAGGAGTACTAACTATGGGCAGAGACTGAGAATCCAGTGCCCAGATTTCATTTTACCTGGATGGAAGGATCACTGCCTAGATCAATAGTCTAAAAGAAAGAAACGGATTTTTAATGCTGTCATTATCTAAAAAAACGAAATGGGTTTTAGCAGTCCAGGGGAAAGATATTTTTTTCGTTTTTTGGCAAGCTCGGCAGGTGCTCTGACCTTTCAATTCATTAAGCACAGAAAGCAGAGTTACCAATTTACAGTAAAAGCCGCTCAAGAGTTAAGATCCAATTTTTCACATCCATGTGTTAGCCACTGCAGTCTGAACATGACTGACCAAAAGGACCATATGCCTTTCGTTGTAGCAGAAAGCAAGCAATAAGGAGCAAGACATAGCTCCCTTTTCTCTAAAGGAGATTGCCGAACAGGTGACTTCGTTAAGCTAGATCCGCCCCCCAACAATTTTTTTTTGTTCTTCTGAAAGAGACACGCAATCTGGACTCCAATTGGATGGCAGATCGTGGCGGGGACATCTTTAGTCTACTAGCTCAGAGTAGTGACCATTCCGTGTCACTTTCAGTCTAGCCGATCAGTTATGCGATGAACACATTTGATGTCGAATTGGAAAAGCTCATCCAGAAACTGGATCGCGATATGAGGTGGGGTTGAGCAATTGCACTCACCGAACTGCTTGGGGTTCTTGGCGAAGGACATGGCGGCGCCGTAGTAGTCGGCGTACATGATCCGTGCCTGCGGGTACTTGACCCGGAGCGCCCGCAGGTTCTGCTGGAGCACCGCGTTGTGGTGCTGCGCGAAGTCGTTGTACGTCTTGAGGCAGCCGGCGGCGTCGTAGTCGCTGCTGTTCCGGCTCGGGTGCAGGGTCAGGTACGCCGACGAGCACCCAATGGGCAGGTTCCCCGGCACCACCAGGTGCGTGGCGCCGGCCTTGATCAGCCTCTGTCCGTTGTCGTGGAGAGCGGCCCAAATTGTTTAGTGCGAAATGCAGGGAATCAGAGATTCAGAGATAGAGTAAACAATGGGGTGAGATTCGGTGAGCTGACCTCGGTGGCATCGGTGACCGCGGCGGCGACCGTGGGGACGTAGGTCTTGGCGTCGTCTAGCGTCTTGCCCTTGAAGAAGGCGTAGTTGTAGTCGTTTCCCCAATCTCTCCGACGAGGAACAGTGACTTGCTGAAGTACTCCTTGCACTCTGTTGTCTCAATCCATTCAGATTTCAGAGCAGAAAAAAAATTCAGAATCCCAAATGCAAAATCCGATTTGAGTACTGAAGAGAAGAAGGCATGCAATGCAAATAAGCAATGCAATGCTTGTGACGGACTTTTGGGGAGCTGCAGAGTGACGGCTTGAGCTGCTCGAACCAGCCGAGCTGGACGCTGAGGGACAGGTTGGTCCAGAGCTTGTCGGACGCGCCGATCTCCTGGAAGAAGGGCGGATCCATGGCGGTGGCGCCACCGACGGCGAAGTTGACGCCCCGGCGGAGGTCCTTGCCTTTGGACTGCAGGTACGGCTGGAGCAGCGGCAGGCCGAACGCTTGTGCTGCACAACAAGTCGTGTCAGAGAACGATTGGAACGAAATGGACACCACTACTGAAACTGAAAGCAGCAGCCAGCAAATGGGCGGCGCGCGCGCGCACGCAGCAGTGGACGCACCTAGGAAGTCGACGACGAGGCGGCCGTCGGAGCAGCGGCCGGTGGGGCGGTGGAAGTAGGTCATGCCGTAGGGGTAGCGGCCGACGATGTGGTTAGAGAGCGGGCTGGACACGAGCAGGTTGCCGGTGTCGGTGAGCGAGTCGCCGAAGCTGAACATGGAGGTGTAGTTCTGCGGCCGGCATTGCGCGAGGGAGCAGCAGCAGCAGAAGCAGAGCAAGACGGCAAGCAGCCCGGCGTGGTCCGCCATGGGAGGAATGCGATCGCACAGCGCCGCCAGGGGCGGCAGGGTGAAGCAGTGGTGGCAAGCGCGAGCAAAGCGCCCAGCCGCCAAGGCAGGCAGTAGCGTCCGTCCGTCACTGATTGATAGCCAGCCACCACCACCACCACCACAGGCAGGATGAGCTTTGCTAGGTAGGTAGAGAGGGACGGACAGGGAGTGGTGTCGCTTTGGCGTTGCGAGCTGCGATGACCCGATGGGGAGGGAGGGAGGGAGATGGGCGATGGGGCTCAGTAATGGCGGATTGCCTGAGATTCTAGGTGGGGGATAAATGCCATGCCGGCCGGCCGATGGCAAATCTGACTAGGAGGTGGGTGGTGGTGGAGGGGGCAGCATCTCAGCTCAGCTCGGCCACTCCAGTACCACGTCCACAGTAATTGTGCCGGGTCCTCCTGCCGCCTCCCAAAAACCGTCCTGCGTTCCTCACTCAGCGGATGTCGCAGCTCAGCTCCAGGGCTTCACGCGCCAGAGGCCAAAGCTCAATTATTCCGGCCGGCGGGCGGCGGCCCCGGCCACAGCGAGCGACGCGGTGCTCAGTGGTCGACAGATAGGCGCACACGACGTGACAGATTATTACGATGATGATGCACTAGCACTGATGAACCGTTAATGCCTGATGCAAATGCTCGTAGCAACCGTCCATTCACGGATAGACTGTTCCATTTTGCTAGTCCTATCGATCGTGGAATCATCTCGTTTACTGCTGCTCATTCATGGGCGGGCATTCAGTGCTCGTAAATGACGGTTTGGTAGTAGCTCCAAGTTCAGTTTCAGTTCAGTCCTCCCCTCCAGCCAAGTCAAGTGCACCTGCAGTTTGCATCGCCCCAACTGTCAAGGGCGATTGCTCAGTCACGCTACTGTAACCCCAACACTAGATGATGCAATGCTTAGCGAGGATCTCACCAACATCATCATCACGAGTACTAGTACTAGTCGACAGCCCGGCCCCGGGCGATGTGGAGGATGCGCAGCTTTCAATATCTTATTTTTGGGCTGGGCCCTTTTTCCCCACACGCGAGTACTCCCTCTGTTATATAAAGTTTTTTTTTTGACTTTTAAACTTAATGTTTGATCATTCGCCTTATTCAAAATATTTATATAAAAACATAAAATAAATTAATCAATATTTAAGTATCTTTATTGATAAAATAAGTCGTAAAAATAAATTAGGCGAAGAATAAAAAAAATGAATAAGGCGGATTAAAAAAGAAACGACAAACTGGTGATTGAGACGGAAAGAGAGCCCAGCCACTTCTAGGGACTTGGGGATGGATGCGCTGCATTGGACGACAAGTTCAGTCACAGTCAGCACCTTGCACGGGGCGATTATTACAGTCTGCAGATGCAGTGCAACAGCAGCAATCGTACCGTCCGGCGTCCGTGTACCGCCGCTACGCTACAGCAATCCTCCGTGTCCTGCAGCTGCAGTCTGCAGACGCCGCCGGGGCTGCCGGCGGCATCCCGGCCCAGTCCAAGGTTCCTTTGGGTCCAAACGAAGCGAGTTGGGCTAACATAGATATGGTTGAGCACGGCCCAGGTACGGTTGGATCTGGACGGCCTCACTGCCCATTTTACAATTTTGCACACATGGCGGCCAGTCTTGTTTTCTTTTATTTACTTCTTGCTTATCAATTATTATATATAGGAAAAAACTGTAAATTCTCTCTTTCAAATTTAGCATATGTTCAGATGACGTCTATTCGTGCGACTGTTTCCAGCAATGTCTCGGTCCTCCTTAAATTAAATTCAAAAACGTCCTTACGCTTTTTCTTAATGAAACGTGTCACCGGACATGTATATGCATAAGTAAGTTATCGGAAAATCACGAATCAGACAAAAAAACTCAGGCAGGATTATTTACGTGATGACTACGGCCGCAAAGGAATAACAAAAGACTAATCAATGCATCTCATCTGATCTGCATCGCTACGCCTACGCCCCGGTGAGAATGGGCGGGTGGGCGTAGGGTCCCCTGAGCCACCCGTCGGCGACGCGGTTGTTCGCCGCCTCGGTGAGGTGGACGCCGTCCCAGTTGACGTAGGCCGACGGGTTGGCGCAGGCGGCGACGCCGGGCATCCCGCAGGCCGCGCTCAGGTTGAAGTTGTACTTGCCCCGCCGCCGCCGCAGCAGCCCCCTCAGCGCGCCCGCCGCGCCGTCGAAACCGAACCGTCCCGGCGCCGCCGCGAACGCGATCACGGGCGCGTACAGGTCGGCGTAGGTGATACGCGCGCCCGGGTACTTGCCGCCCAGCGCCGTCAGCGCCTGGCTCAGCTGCGCGTTGTGGGACTTGGACAGGTCGTTCAGGCCCTTCAGGCACCCAGTGTCGGGCTCGTAGTCGTTGGCCCCGTTCTGGCTCCCCAGCAGCACCAGGTTCCCCGGCGCGCACCCCATCGGCGAGATCCCGGACACCACGATTGCGGTGGCGCCGTCGTTGATCAGCTTCTGCAATGTATGCACACACGACGACACGATAGTACGTTGTGGAGTCTGGTCAGCTTGCCGTGCATGGATCATACATGTATGTCAGCTACAGTGGTTAGTACAGTACGTACCTCCGTGGCAGCAACGATCGTTGCGACAATCCGTGGCACGTAGGATTGCGCTTCAGCGACGCTTTTGCCGCCGACGAGCATGACGCCATAATCGTT
The DNA here is from genome assembly GCA_015847255.1 of Hyparrhenia diplandra. Taxonomy (NCBI): domain Eukaryota; kingdom Viridiplantae; phylum Streptophyta; class Magnoliopsida; order Poales; family Poaceae; genus Hyparrhenia; species Hyparrhenia diplandra. The sequence goes on from JADLZK010001275.1 coordinate 29,120, forward strand.
CCAACCAAGCTCCCCGACGACGAACAGTGCCTTGCCGAAAAACTCTTTGCATGCTACGGAGCATACAGAGCACGTACGTCAGCAATGTATGTACAGATCGAAAAACTGACATGGACACTGGACGAATTGGTTAGGTACCTTGGGGTGATCCGCAGAGCGTGGGTTTCATGGCATCGAACCATCCCAGCTCGTCACTGAGTGAGATGTTATTTGGAGGAGGCTTGTTGGCGGCGCCGCCACCGCCGGCCTGCGGGTAGAACGCTAGGCTCGTGCTCGTCTTCAGCGCCGTGGCGCCAGCCACCGCGAAGTTTGCGCCTTGCTTGAAGCTTTGGTTCTTCGCCAGCGAGGGCGGAACGAGCGGTAGTCCCAGTGCCTGGGCTGCAGTACACCACACCGTACGCCAAACATGCGTGAATTAATCCATCAGGTAAATACAGGTGCAGCTAGCATGCATGCCGGATTGCCGGCATTACGACATTGCCGGCGTCGAGATAATAAGGAGCAAACGAAACTAAGCTCGACGTGGAAGAAACATACCGATGAAATCTATGACCAGTCTCCCGTCGGAGAGGCGGCCAGTGGGATGTCTGAAGAAGGTCATCCCGTACGGCGGTTTGTTGATCAGCAGGCCTGGCGTCGTCGGGCCGAAGAGGATGACTTTGTTGCCGGTGTCGGTGTAGGAGTCACCGAAGCTAAAAATCGAGCTGTATTGGGCCTGCATCGAGTAGGAGAAGCTGGAGAGTAGCAGGGAGATTTTCAGACAAAGAATTACGTGCTTCATTGTTCTTTGTGTCCTGACGATCGACCAGATGTGTTGACCCTCTTCTGAATCTAAGTCTCGATCTCAAGAAAAGAAAGAACAGTACGTACTACCGAACCTAGTATCTGAGGCCTCTTTTATAGAGAATATTTGGCGGATCATCAATCGTCATTGACTCGATCTGTTGTTACTATTTGGGCTGATGCCAAATATAGCATCAAATAAACGGAGAATAAGATCTTCTGTGCATTTTTGGCATCTGATTTCTCCTATGAATATCTAGATCTCAATTAGGTGTAATCAGAAATTGTATACACTCATTAATTACTATAAATAATATGTACATGAACGCAAAGATTATAGCATTTACAAATTATATTCTATAATATCTCCCCTGTAGATTTATTATGACTTTCTCTTCCTTGTTTACTTCTTTTAGAAAACTTTTAACAGCAAAGTTTTAATTGAAAATTTTCAGCTCAGTATCTAGAACTCAATATCTTTCTCGCTAGTACGAGTTAGGCCCAAATTACCCTCTATGCCCAACTAAAACCAGCAAGAATGCATGATTGAGCAAAAAGAGGCCGTTAAATTGCCCAACATTTATGTGTAACTTAGGTTAAATTGCATAAGTTAATGTACATAAATTGCTATTAAAATAATAATAATAAAATAATCTTCAAAACATATTCAAGTGGGATCTAGTTTTGTTCGTTTTCGTCGCGTAGAACACACCAAGTGCAAACGGAATTAAAAGCGGATACACCGCTCAAAAATTATAGCAATTTAAAATAAATGTTTTACTTTTTTTCGTTTGCATTAGCGTTAACATCAGCGCATAAAAAAAAATAGAAAAGGGAAGGAGAGCCGGTGGCCTGGTGGGGAAGCAGCGCGTGTCGACCGCAAAACTGGAATTGGGCCAAGAAATTTGGTCCAACTAGTGCTAGTATGGTGACATGTAAAATCCACACTCACCAAGAGTGCTTGCTTGTAAAGAGTCGTTGGCTATATTGCTATTTATAGTGTCCAAGTGCATGAGGAAAGGGACTCGCTTCCCCATTCATTTGATTGTCTCAAAATCCTAATGTATTACACTCAATCACTGCTGAAATCATTTCTCTGTACTCTCAATCGCCGAAGTCGCTTCTTATCTCTACTCTCCCCTTCTATTAAGTTCCAACATCTTAGGTGATTCTCCCCTTCTATCTGTTCAAGTTCCAATATCAAGGGTGATAAAGTGAAATACAACCAATCTAGATGGTTTCTCTTCTAGTCATTAGCCTCTAAGAGTTGTTCTAGAGAAGGATGTTTATTTGAAGTATATTTAGATTAAAACAAAGAGTCTGATCTCTATGTAAATTAAGAGTGGTTTTCTATGCCTAGACGTTCTGTCAAATATGATCTCAGTGAGAAGATTTGGCAAAATCTAGGAAGCACTTATTTGTGTTCTATTATTAATTGTTTAAGCATATAGTATAGTATAACATTATTATGACAAATTGATATGTATACTACTGTTATAAAAACGTTTTTAGGAAGTTAAAAAGTTTTAGATTGATATCAAGTATTTGTTGCATGTTTAGATGCACAAAGTCATCATTGATGATAATTCTAGAAACGAATGGTTCTATAGTAGGTTATTTTGAGTTTGTTCTAAAAATAAAGCTAAAGACAAAGCTCAAGATGAAGCTTGTGCAAATCTAAATGTGTATAGAATTCCGGTGTTATCGGAAGTACAAAAGATTAGATTGATGGCCAACTTTATTTTGATTGTGGAAAAAAAGAGTATGTTTCATAATTTATTTTAAACGAATTTTTATGAAAGATATAAGTGTATATTGATAAAAGAAAGTGGATTTTCAGATATGGCAACAAGGTTATTACTTAAGTATATCTATGTTTATACAAAACTTCCAATTTATGATTTTGTTGATCCTAGTCCACATGGAATCGATATATTATCATTTTAATATCAAAAGTGTTCGTGCTTTTGCAACAGGGAGAACCAAATATCAAATGTTTAGTACATTTGTATTTATGTTTTCCTCCTTTTAATAAAAATTTAACAACTTCTCTCTCGTATTTCTATCTTTCTTCATGTTGTCTTGTCAATCATTCAGACACCACTTTTTCTAGTTTTTCTTTTAGCTTCTTCGATCGCTATGACATCTCCTTAGCAAATCTTGTGGTTGTTGCTACCCATCTTGCTCCAACCTATGTGAGTTTGGCTAAGTCTCAGACAAGACACCGTAAATGCACAATACAACAGGGGCTATGTCTTCGAGGATGTTTGGAGACTTCGGGGTTGGGTGGCATAGTCGTACCTCTCCAATGCGGTGCAAAGCACATCACAATGACATCCACCGGCCTAGGAGTTCAGGCCTCATGGCCCCAGCATCGCCACGTCCATGCTTGATGGGCCTCAAACTCTGGCTGCATGTGTCCGGCGTGTGGTTCATCTTGGCACCTCGAGCGGCATACAGTCCATGCCAGGCACTTTGATTGGGTTCTAGCTCAGAACCTCTGGCGACGATGACGTGTTGGAGTGATAGAGCACACCGATGATCATGGTGAAGCGGCGATGGCCGGCATGCTCTCGCCGATGAATAGGGGTGTCGGCATGGCGGACGCTTCTCCTTCTCGATCTAGCCGTCCGAGCGATACATGGTAGTTGTGGTGTGAATTACGTGAAAGCGAGGGCGGCGACAAAGCTAGTACACCTCAGTGATGTTGTGATACGATACCCACACATCACTTTCGCAATAGCAAATGGGTCGATTGGAGCATCAATGGTTGAGATCGACCATGGAATGAATCGGTCGCAAGATTTTCTTCCTCAGATTGAATGACACAATGGTGCGTGCTTGACAATGCGGCAAAGTGATCCCTCGAAGCAAGCAGATTATGGGGTTCTAAGCATATGTGAGTTCAGTTCTAGAAACATAAGCCAATCCGGATGAAGAATGAAATTTGGACATGTACAACATTGGTGCCCTTTTGGTTTTGCTTTGGAGTTCATTTTAATTTATACATTTGGTTCCATAACATGTTATATAACATAATGGATGCTTACTTCTCGATATGACTAAATGAAAAATAACAATGTTAGAGAATATATTAAAGATGTATCATTTGGCTAAGCATTTGAAAGCGAAGAACAAGCAATACAAAAATTGATTAGAAGAATGATAACAAGAAATATAAAAGACATTATTTAAAGCATTCTACTCATTGGACATTGAAAATGTAAGCAATGTATTGTCTCCGGACCTTGTTAGGTAAGAACCTAATTTCTCAAGACACTTATTTTTAGTTAATTGCTTACCTTGCCAATTGTTTGCATGTTTTAATGGATTATTAATATTAATATAATATTTACTTCAACTTGATTAAATTTTTAATTAATTGCTTACCTTGTTATTTGGTGGTCTAATGCCTTAGTATTAATATTATCTTTTTAGGAGTAGCTAATTTAGTGATGAAATTGTATTTTATTTTTCTCCAACTCGATGGAATGAGATTAAAGCCCATGACAACAGGACACAATGAAGGAAACAATAATTGAAATTATGTTGGGAATTTTAAGGATGTCTGAAATTTAAAGGCACTATGCGACAATGATGTAGGACACAATAAGAATAAAAAACAATGATGTGAGACACAATAAGAATCAAAAGTACCGGTTACTAAACTACTTTGTTTTTATGGTTTATTGGTGACTAGTGATGCAACCTTTTCTTGAAGTAACTAATATGTCCACGTTTTACTTTTATCCTCTTCAAATGATGATGATGGTGAGGTAGGACACACACAATGAGGCTCTCCTCTCCTCACAGAACTTTGCAAAGTACAACTTTTACTAAACTACTTTGTTTTTATGGTCTATGGTTTATTAGTAATGTAATATTTTCTTGTAGTAACTAATATGTCCATGTACTACTTTTTTTTCTTCTTCAGATGATGGTGATAATGGATGGAGATGATGATTAGTAATGGCTGTTTAGATCCTCCTGCTCTAAACTTTAAAGAGTTTAGAGGAAAGGATCCAAACAACCACTTAATGCAACTATCGTAGTACTATTCTAAAAAATTATGATTATTATGATGAAAATACTATTCTAAAAAATGGTGATTATGATGATGACGATGATGATGATGAGTTTTGTGCTAGGTGTGTCATGAGACTATAATTGTATTGTATTGTGATGTGTTCTAGTGTACTTCCTCCATTCTAAAACTGTAAGCCATTCCAAAAATCTTGGAGAATCAAAGCATTTTAAGCTAGTTTGACCAAGATTATAAAAAAATTACAAAGATTTGTAACATCTAATAGGTATTACTATGAAAATATAATTAATGAAGAATCAAATGATACTTAGTTGACATTGTAAATGTTATTATCTTATCATATAAATTTGGTCAAACTTAAGATGTTTTAACTTTCTAAGATTCTTATAATGACTTACAATTTAGGATGAAGGGAGTATAATTTACTGTTATGCCTTATTAACATTTAGAGAATTTGATTTAGTATCTATGAGGCAACACCTTTTTATTAACTTTCAGTTGTGGCGTGCTTTGTTGCGACATTGCTAAGACTCACAGTATTCTGATGCATCTTGCTTGATTGATGTTATGAGGGTAACTTATGCATATCATATCTTAATTATGAGAAGCATTACAACTATGCTAGTGCAGTAGTATCAACAAACAAGTACTAACGAACATCGCGATGTATCCCTAAAACAAAATAACAGAAACAACACAACCTATGTGTATGTAGACCAATTAATCTGAACAACCACCTAATCTGAACAGAGCGCCGGCCTTATTGTCCTCCCCCCTGTTTCGATCATTTTTCGTTCTCTCTACAGCAACCAATCAATATGCAGGTCGATCGTGGTGTCCCCGCCCCGGTGTCCTGTGCGCAGAGACAAATTAATCTCTATATTGGCCGGCCGGATGCCGTCCCAGCTCCAGTGGTTGGAGGGGTCCGGGCACGCATACGCGCCTGGCTCGGCGCACCTGGACGTCAGGTTGAAGTTGTACTCGCCTACGCCCGGCGCACCGCAGCAGGGCCGCAGCGTCTGCTTCAGCATCCCTGTGCAAAAAGGAAAGGAAACGTCCATTAGAACATGTGGCTGAAGCCCAGGTGAAAGAGAAGAGCAGATGCCGGAGCTACAGGGCTTGGGCCGAAGCCTTAGGGCTCGATGATCGAGTCTGTGGACCTGCTGCCGTGCTCGGCGTTCGTCGAGTACTCCTCCGTGTCATCGTGCATGTGTGTCAGTGTGTGTGTGGATAAGATTATGATATCACGAACGTGAAGCATTGCTGGGTCGTTGAATTGAATGTTATGTTTGATTGATGATTCGTTCCAGTTCGAAGCCGGATTGCGCGGATCACCGAGTATCACTCTTTGCTATTCGATGCGGCGACAATATATATACAGCTTGGAAAAATAAATTAGCAATATCCTTTTTTGTGAATAAGATTAGCAATACATTCCTGACAGATCGGCATTATACCGCGGCGGTATATATATACTACACGTCTTGTCCTATGCTAAACGTCCAAACTTGACGATGCAGTAGGAGTTCAGGCACGTTGCATCAGCACACACAAGCATGGGGGGATTGTTTCATTCATCAGCTTGAAACACCATATATGATGTGGCAATCATGGAAACAACCAAAGGACACTATGTATTGGAGCCTTCTGTTTCATTATTCACGCCTCAAAACGTACACTCACTCTAGACGATATGACACTGTTGGAAATAAAAAGGTAAAAAAATTACACTGGGATTGTCCCAAGATAATAGATTGTCAACATCATTGAGTCCAAACATGACCGAAACAATCTCATTTGAATTTTTAGAACTAAATCAAATAAAAAAGGCAAAATCACTATATAGTCATATAAGACCCAAAACGCACCTTGTCTAAGGTTCCTCTGGACTCTTCTTTGAAATGAAGCGAGGATGTGGTACAAAAAGTGTGTGTCTAAGGTCCCTCTGTCCTCTTTAAAAGGATATGGTCCGAAAAGCCGGGGGATGACACACGCGCGCGCGCACATAGCCCTGTGCATGGGTCATTTGACCCATCCAATCCACCCATCTTGGCCCATTTAAAACCATGAAGAAAAAAAAATCCATGGATTGGGTTGGATTTTCAGGCCCACCCATCTAATCTCTCTGAACTTGGGTGGGTACGGTTCCCATCCGAGGCTCCGTGGTGGTTCCTCTCCGCCAGCGTCCGCCGCCGAGGGGGCGAGGCCGACCCTCCCCCGTTGGCCGAGGCGGAGCACGCCCTTCCGGACCACCTCCCACCGGGGGCAAGCGCCGTCGTCGTCCTCCTTCGCTCTATCGGGATGGCGTCCAGTGGGGATCCGCCCGGATCTACTGGTGAGCGCTCTCCCTCTCCGCCTTGCCCCTCGTCGGTGCGCGAGCTCTGAGCTGAGCTTTCAGTTTGAGATGCCCTGATAGCCTGATAGCCACTAATCTGACTTTATTCTGATGGTCTGGTCTCCAATGCGCGACGGATCATTTGATCCGGTAGATAAACAAGCGGGGCGAGACGGTGGACGAGAAGATCAAGAAGCTGGACGAGGAGCTAGCCAGGTACAAGGAGCAGATCCGCAAGACCCGTCCCGGCCCTTCCCAGGAAGCCATCAAGGCGCGCGCCATCCGACTTCTCAAGCACAAGCGCATGTTCGTACTCTAATCCTTGTCTCCCCTTTTCGGTCCCTTTCGATTTGTTCAATCATTTTCACTTTTCATATTGTCATGCTAGTTGCCATGTCACCGGAAAGAGTAGAAGCAGGCAGCCATTATCCATCCATTTGTACTATACCAATTCGAGATTGCTCGTTTGCCTTTCAGGTACGAGGAGCAGCGCAACATGTTGTACAACCAAACCTACAATTTCAAGAGTAAGCACTACTACTACCACACTACTTTAGTACTAATAATAATTTGGGTGTCTCCGATTGACTAACAGATTCTGTTCCATGTGGCTGCAGACCTCCTGGCGTCGCTGCCACGGTCGACGCGGCTCAAGATCGCCAAGACCTCCTGGCGTCGCTGCCACACGCTCAAGATCGCCGTCGGCGTGGCCAAGGGGCTGGCGTTCCTGCACGAGGCCGAGACGCCCGTCATCTACCGCGACTTCAAGGCCTCCAATATTCTTCTCGACTCGGTAAGCAAAGCCTTACCAATTCCAATCTGTCAATCTCTTTCTCGCTCAGCATGAACACTCAACAGCTAGCATACAATCTGTCAATCTAGATCCTTCTTGTCTTCTTGCTGCAATTTTCACTTTGCTGACAGACTTGTATAGCCAATTTGTATGGAACAGTATTGTCCTGTTTAAATTCACTTTGCTGACAGACTTGGCCAATGGCTTTCAGTTGTAAGTAAACAGTAGTAAGCACTTATCCAGTAGTAAGCACTTTTCCAGTTGTAGGTAAACAATAGTAAGCACTTAATTAACTGAACTTTTCTCAGAACAGTAGTATGCACTTAATTAACTGAACTTCCAGTAGCTAGCATACAACACATTTTATATTTGTAAAAGTTTTCAGTTGCAGTGCTTTATGCATATCTCTTTTATCCAATATCTCTTTTACACATTTTATAGGATCTGAGATAAGGTATCCAAGCTGCCTTCAACGGCTTGTTTTTGTGGGTCACGGTATCTGAGATGCAACGCAACTGAAGCACATCCCCAAATAACTGAAGACACTGCTCAATATCTTCTTGCTACAGTTGAAAAAAACAAAGACTCAATTACAAAAGTCAAAGTCAGACATCCAAGGCTGCCTTGGTTGCCAAGACAAAGAAGAGAAAGCTTTTTCCATGAGTTTGTGAAGACTTACTCAACAAGCTTGTCAATGGCAAAGAAGAATATGTTAAAAAAATAGTGGACAGAGCCCTAGCTGTTTCTGAAATAGCAGCAAGGGCAAAGAAGAGACAGTTTAGTAAATATTGGGAGGATAGACAGGACCTAAACAACCTATGGAAGATGTTTGTTGCACCTGTTATAAGAAGATCATCAGAAGGACCCGCTCAAGACATCAGAGGTCTGGAAGTTTTTTTTTGAGGGGATGAGAATGATCCTAGAAAAGCAAAATGTATTGTTGGAAACAATACATGTGCAAATCATTTCATGGCACTAGCAACCTTTGGAAGCATCTCAGGTTTCAATGCAGTTCCACTAAAGGATCAAGATAGCAGAAAGAAAGAGCATGGGACACCAAGCCAAAGCTACAGTTATGAAGAATCTGGATGAGCACTTGTTGAGATGATCATAATTGATGAAATGGCATTTAGAGCAGTTGAAGGACAAGGGTTTCTCAAATATTCAAATACAGTGCAACCAAAATTTGAGGTTCCATCTAGAACCACAGTTGCAAGAGATGAAAAAGTTTTCAGTTGCAGATTTTGATCTGCTACTGTGGTGGAAATGCAACTCAAACAAGTATCCCATCCTGTCTAAGTTGGCAAAAGATGTCTTGGCTGTACCTGTCTCTACAGTAGCTTCAGAATCTACATTTAGTACTGGAGGAAGAATTGTGGACTCCTTTCGCACTTCACTATCACCTAGCACGGTTGAAGCTTTAATCTGTACCCAAAGTTGGCTGCGCTCTCCTTCGGACGTTGTGGACTTGAGAAAATATGTTGAAGAAATTGAAGCCTATGAACAAATCGAAGAAGGTACCTTTGTTTACTTTTATTTGTTGTAGATAGATCGTACCACAGAACTTTTGGAAGCATTCACTAACCCTTAGCTTCAACTTCTCACAGAAATTTTGGAAAATGACTTCATGGACAGGAGGGCATGATAATTTTCATGGTAATCCAAATGTAAGTATACCTCTGCTCTTCTTTGTGAGGACGTTGTAGAAGCATTTGTTTTCTTCTGACCTCTCTGGCTTGTATTCTGAAACTGAAGTTTGATGAGAAATATTGGAAGGTTCTGAAACTGATTACATAGTTGAACTCACTAATTTACTGACCATATGGATAGTGCTTGCAGTTCTGAAACTGTAAGGGGTTTTATTTATCTTTATTATTAAGCATTGACCTACCCTTTTTGTTTGTCATTAATCATGATGATGGTGATGAATGAGTTTTCATCAGCTGTTGCCTCTGTCTCTGCTCTGGAGTAGTACTAGAATCTCTGTTTCATCTGCAATAGTATTAGAACTCTTCTTCTTTACTGAAATGCAGTAGTATAGGTTTTGTCAGTATGTTGCATGCTACTAAATTTGTATCAGACATCTATATAGTATTCATCTCCCTTAGCTCTAACAGGAGTGATGTGTATCAATCAACCAATGGTCCTGTGATATCTTCTTCAGTTGATGCAGAGTTGGTGTAAACATCAAAGACTGCTGGCTGTTGCAAAAGTTTGTCTTGTCCTTGCTCTGTTGTTGCTTCTTCTCTGGTGGAGTACACGAGAGAAGTTCACACATATAGGCAGATCCTTTCAGCTGTTTCTATGCAAGGGATTTCAGAGATTGTCCTGTTCAGACTCAATTGCAAATGCTGCTGAACATTTTGTTCATAAGATAGTTCAATATATGTCATTTTATGTAGAAATTTTGTTTGTTTTTTTGTTACCTTTTCTATACGTTATTTTGTTTTGTTTTTCTTATTTTAATTATTGGATGGAGGAGCTTTTTTAGGGAATGGTAAAAGTATTTATATTTTTTTATATGTGAACATAAGCATAGCTCTTTTGCTGGTACCAGTTTAACAAATGATGGCGAATCTGTCCGTGCAGTAAAGGCTTTTGTGCATCGTGCAGTGCAGTAAATGGATGGACCCATTTAATCCACCCAACCAATGAACAACCCAACCCGTTCAGAAATTCTAACCCATTTTATCCACCCAAAAATGGAACCCAACCCAATTAACTAGCTGCACCAAACTAACCCAAGGACCCACCCATAAAAGCCATGTTCACCCACCCATGCACAAAGGCTTAACCCACTAGACCCATCCAGACCCATCTTAACACACACATGCACACGCTTAACACGCACACGCACACGCACACTCTCTCTCTGAAAAACGAAGCAAGTGTTGCTGAAGTGGACGTACAATTAAGTATAGTTTTTATGTAGTAGTACTCCATACCTTTATGTGATGCTTTCGTCAGTGTCAATGAACTCCGATGAGAATTCTGTGTGACACAGCCAGTATGCTCAGGCTCTGACGTACATGTTTCATCCTTTGCTTGGCCGAAAGGAAGCTGCGAGGGAGAGCAAAGAACATACCAAACCCTTCCCGAATGAAACACCATGTATTCCATTCCCATGCATGGTTGCCACTTCATTGATCTTAGCTTCTATATAAGAGTACGTGCGTATATGGAGTACGAGTAATAAATAACTTGTTATGAACCTCCTAGTACTTATTATCATCATATCAGTTAAGGCGGTAGCAAGCAAGCGCCCGGCCAGTCGGGATTGGTAATAATGTCCTTCAGCGATGATGAGGCGCCGGCTGCAGGTCTCGATCGTCCCCGTTCCATTCAGTTCTTCTATGTTTCCTGAACATCATTTCCAATAATATATGTTTACCTGATGCATGGTTGCAGGGCCCAAAAAGGCAGTGCCCCCGGGCGACCGGGTGCGGCTGGTGGCGCACTGCAACGACAAGGCGCCACTGGAGGCGAACTGGCAGGAGGTGCTGGTGGAGGTCGTGGACACGTCCTCCGCTAGTGAGCGCTCGGGGCTGGACCTCGTGGCTGTCCTGGACGTCAGCGGAAGCATGGAAGGCGACAAGCTCAACAAGCTGAAGAGGGCCATGAATTTCGTGATCGGTAAGCTCGGCCCCATGGACCGCCTCTCCATCGTCTCCTTCTCTACCAAAGCCGAAAAGCGGTGCCGGCTGCGCGTCATGTCCGAAGCCGCCAAGGAAGAGCTCAAGGATGACATCGTCGAGAAAGGCCTGAAAGCTGGCGGCTACACCAACATGAGGGACGGCCTCCTGACCGGCCTCAGGGTCCTCGCCGACCGCAGGCACAGGGGCGGCGGGCGAGTCTCCAGCATCGTGTTCATGTCGTCCGATGGAGTCGAGTACCCAAAGCCACCGCCTGATGGCGGTGCTACGGGTGTAGACGTCGGCCATGTGGCGGTCTACACCTTTGGTTTTGGTGAAGACCACGACGCCAAGGCACGTACATGCATCCTCTCTTCGATCTCCCGCTAGCTCGCTCGATCCGTCCACACACATCCATTGTATATATGTTTACGTACTGATGATGATTAGTTGATGTGCATGGATGCGCAGTAGTAATACCATACCAATACCAGTGTATATATAATGACGTACGTACATTATATTGTTGGTTTGAACGGCCCTGTGTAGGTGCTGGAGTCGATCGCGAGCAAGAGCCAGGGGGGAACGTTCCATTACGTTAGCGACGACAAGAGCTTTACCGTGCGGTTCGCGGAGATCCTTGGTGGCCTCCTCAGCGTGGTGGTCCAGGACCTCGATCTTACCGTGTGGCAGCAGCCAGGCCACTCCACGATAGAGGCGAAGGAGGTGTACGCCGGGAGCTACCCGAAGGTGGGCGACAGCGCCGCCGGCTTGGTCACCGTCAGCTTTGGCGATCTCTTCAGCGGCGAAGCTCGGAAGGTCCTCGTCCGCGTCCTCCTCCCTGCCGTCCACAATGAGCACCGCGTGGCTGTCTTGCTCGCCCGATGCTCGTACAGGTGCACAAGTCCAATGCAACTTTTGACCGATGACGCTAGCTCGTTTATATGCATCGCTCTAATTAACAATGAATGAATCATATATTAATACTTGAACACATTTCTCGTGCCTTGCAGAGTCCAAGGAGAAACTTTCTACTGCCCTCGTGATCACCGGATGAGGTGCTTTATGCGCCGCGCCAGATCAGCCAGCCCGGGCGCCATGAACGCGGAGGTGGAGCAGGAGCTGGAGCGTATTAGATACGTCGACAAGGTAGACAAGGCGATTGCAACGGGCAACTTCGACAGCGCCCACAGAATGCTCGGGGAGCACCAGAAGGTCCTCGAGGCTAAGCCGCCCAACCGCATGATCCGCAGGCTCTGGGAGGAGCTGCAGCACCTCCTCAGCCTCAAGACCTGGGCAGCGCTCTTCGCCACCCTGCTGTCGTACAAGGTGTCGCACGACCGCCAGCGCGGCGGGCACTTCGCCACGCAGCGCATGCGCAGGTACGCGGGGCAGGCCGACGAGTTCGAAAAAGGATCCCAGCAAGCCGCCGCCGCCGGAGGCCGACGACGTCAAGCAGGAGCGGGAGGAAGAACAGGCCGCGACGAGGCAGAAACCACCCCCACCGGTGGGGGAGGCACGGACCTGGGTGGTCTGGGGCGGATCACGAGAGCGTAGGAGCTCCAGGTGGTGGGAGTGGGCGACGGTGATCCTGTGCACCGTGCTGGCCATCGCCGTGATCGTGGCCGGCGCGGCGGTGTTCGCCGTGTACATGCTCTTCAAGCCCAAGATGCCGTACCTGGCAGTCTCCGACGCGCGGCTGGGGTTGCTGCAGTACGACCAGGGCGGCACAATCCAGTCCCTGCAGATGTCCATCACCATCCGGGCCGAGAACAACAACTCCAAAGGCGGACGCCACCTTCTCCCGCGTTGATCTCGCCCTGGGATTCAACGGCGTCGATGTTGCCCTCCTGCGCGCGGAACCCTTCGTGGTGGCGCGGGAGAGCTCCCTGCCGCTGCAGTACAACGTCGTGTCGGCGAGGCGGCGCGCTGGACGCTGAGGGGATGCAGGCTATGGATGCGGCGCTCAAGGCTGGCGTGGTGCCATTCGACCTGTTAGGCAAGGCGCCGCACTCGGTGGAAGGTGGGCGTCTTCGTCAGGCTCGGTATTGGACGCCGCGCATCTCGTGCCGCCTGCGCCTCTTCTTCCCTGGCAACGGCACCATCGTGCCTACCGATCGTGACAGATGCCGCTCCAGATAGCCGCCGGTTTCAGTGCTGCTCCTCTGCCATCCAGTGATGATTCGTTCCTGCTTATCCTGCATGTATCAAACAAAACAAAATATACACATAACCTGTCAATACATAGAGATGCTAGATTATGGGCGCCTGAAACTGTTAACTCGCGATCGGAGCCTTGACGATTTCTTCTTCCTAGAGCCGTTCGTCATCCTCCTAAGAGCATCTCTAGCAGTACTACCTATGAATCAGACTACCTAAATATCTGTTTATCCGTTTTGGTAGCCACCTATTTTTCTACTACTCAAATTTCGCTCCTGACTCCAGCAGTACTACCTAAAATAGGTTACCTAAACTCATCCTCGTAGAGAATGATAGGCGGGTCCTACGTGTCATTCTCTCTTCAGTCGTCTTCTCCGTAGATGAAGTTGTCACCGTTGTCACGGTGGTAGGGGGAGCGGTGCGGCCTCGCGGACCTGTAGACAGCAGCGGCGGCGCTCAAAGGGGCCGATGAGGCACCTGCATGGAGCGATGGCGGCGAAGATGAAGAGCGGACGAGCTGTTGCGGGCGGGTGTGGGGAAGAAACAGCAAAGGAAAAAAAAAGGAAGTGTCTATACAACATCCGGTTATGCCGTGTGATCTAGTCAACCGGCTATTCCAACGACACAAAACATCCAGAAAAAAACAAGCAAGCCTATCTGGTTGTTCTGTTTCCTTGAAACAACCGGTTATTCCTAGGCCACAAAACAACCAGAAAAAGTCAACACAGCTGTCTGGTTATTTTGGAACAAAAAACAACCGGATTTTACATCCAAGAGATCTTTGTTTCAGTTGTTGCTGTTTCAGTTCCTTTTTGCTGAAATTTAGACAAACTGATGTGAGCATCTATACTGTCAACTAGATTATTCACATATCGGACATTAGTGCTTTATTCGCTAAATGCTAACCTTCCAGATCAGGATGTTGATATCATATTGGGAGCCCCCATGGCAATCTCGCTGTTGATCTAAATGAAACCAGAGCACAACATGTTGTAGCACCATGTGGCCTGGTATGCTTCACTCTGCAAAACAGAGAATAGCACAGCAACGCAGCAGTCATTGAGTTGATGCTTCAATGGCAGAATGTTTGCTAATCAGGTACTGAATCACATTAACAATATGAGCAAGAGAAAAACTGAACTTGTGAGACTTACAGTCCAGTATGTGAATAATCTAGTGTTGTTGTCTCCATAGAGGTCAGGGCTAACCTAGTGAACCAAACATCACATAAATGATAGACATGGTCAGCATTTTACTTGACACAAGTATCTATGAACAAGCTGAACTCGTAAACTCAGCTTTACAATACCTGCCAGCCAGCCTCTATGCTATTGAGATCCTCCCCAAATGAACCCCCCAAGATCCAGAGCTGGGACAGGCTAAATTCGTTAGCCTGCTGAATCTTGGGTTCCCACACATTAATGGTGGCCTTTGCGCCATAGTACTTATCACCCTCGACGTACGCTATGGCATGCTACATTCCACAACAGCAACAGTTCAGTAATCAGAACACATCAAATGTAGCTACCAAGCTGTTCACTTCCAGCAAGACAAACCATGTGGACGTACTTGGTGACCACCCTCACTGAGCATGTTAGGATCAACAGACAGCAGGTTCGGAGCAGTGTGCCGCTTCCTGCCATACCGCCTGATGGAACTGGCTCGGAGAAGGTCATCCATCTTGGTTCTCCTGATTGGGACCGTGCCCTCTGGACACCTGCCATTCCGATGCCACATCTGGAGCATCGGCTTCTCACCAGCATTGTTTTGAGCCTATGCTGCTCTTGGCATCATCGTATAGACCTTCAGGGTGGTACATCGGCCTGAACTGAAAGTCACTTTCCTCCTGAGCTTTGTATAGCAGGGCACATCCATATTTGTAAGGCCGAAATGATTAACACAAGCCTCAGTCTGAGACTGAAACAAAAATTATCTGAAACTGAAACTGAAACTAATACGACTCAAAATAATACTGAAAATGACTGATATAACTCAAAAATGAGCATAAGCATGACCAATCTGAAACTAAAACAGACATGCGCAACAAAGACTGAAACTGAAACTAATATGACTCAAAATAATACCGATGGCTGATGACATATATAACTCAAAACTGAGCATAAGGATGACCAATCTACGTCTTGCTAAACTGAAATTGAAACTGAAACTAATATGACTCAAAATAATACCGATGCCCGATGACTGATATGACTCAAAACTGAGCATAAGGATGACCAATCTGAAACTGAAACTGACAGGCACAACAAAGACTGAAACTGAAACAGCCAAGCAGTACACTGATGCCTTGCTACCTGAACCTGATGGCTGCCTTCACAAGCGTCAGATCATGGTGCTTCATCAGCCATCTGGCACATCTCCTTGGATCTGTCCACTAACTGCTACTAGTAGCTTTATCTGAATACCTGTGCTATTGAAAAGATAGGACTTCAGGTGCTGTTACATGGTGAATAGGGGCCACTTCAGGTGCTCTGCCACCACATCAAAAATAATGGACTCTGCAACAAGAGAACAAATGCAAACGATAAAGCTGATCCTAAGAAGTCGTCTGTGAAAACTGAGAACTGAGGAATCGCAATGCCAAGCCATGCCCAGGCATGAGGAAAAAAAGGCCCACAAATTATAAAGTTACCTGGCCCACCAAAAAAGCCCAACTCCACCCAACCAGCCTAAAAAGAATCAACCCCACCAAAGTAACAGAGAAAAAAGCCCACAAAATTATGTACCTTGCCCGGCCCAACAAAGAAGCCCAATACCAACCAACCAGCCCCACACCCCCCAAATCAAGAAAACCACGAAACAGAAGGGGCAAAAGGGAAAAATATAGATTCTTGCAACACAAGAAGCTCGTGGATGGGGACCAAGACCTAGGAATAACACCACGCACACACACAGATCAAACGGGAAAGAAGGGGAAGGGGAGAAAGACCTCAACAACATGTTCTAGTCAAAAACCTTGGACTCACAAAAACCGACAAATGCATCCAACAAACGAACATTTGCAGAAGACATCAAAGCCTAAAATCACATTAAAGAAAAGATTCTAGTCAAACTGAAAAAAAATTGTTCAAATGCGTCTAGTAAATGACAAAGAGGAGAAAACATACATTTCTAGAATGAATCACACTTCGAGGAGCAGGTCCCTTAGCAACATTGTCAGCTCGATTGCTTTCTTGTAGCACACGATTACCAAAATGGAAATTGCTCGTAGTAGCCATGCAAACCTGAAAAAAATGACACAAAATATATGCTATGAGATGATAACAAAATAGCATGGCTAGTATAGATTAGCACACAGAAAAAGCATAACTGAACTTCACCTCAACCTAAAACTGCACTGCCTAACAAAATAACAGCATCACATAGGTTGGCTGCTGCCGCCATAGGTTGTGCTGGACATATGTTGTTTTACATGGTGCAGCTACCACATGATGTGTGCTGTACGACATGACGTGGTGGTAAAGGACAAAATTGGTGGCAGGTTGTTGATACATTTTGCATCCTCTCCCTTTTACAGAATTGTAGTAGCAGTTTGTGGGTCTGTGATAACCTGCTCTTAATCTGTTTTAGGCCTGGCCATTTGAGGAGTCTATCGGTGGGTCCTAAACCCTATGCTGCGATAATACAACAAGCAGAGTGCTGAACCTAATAAGATGCACAAAGTCTCAGCATATAGCTAGCACTGACCTTATGAGCATAAGAAGCAAGATACAGTCGCCTCACTACTCATTATTTAACTCAAAACCTGACAAATCTAACAACAGAAATCATTTCCATTTCTTCAATTTATAGACCATACCATACACACTCAGAGTCACAGGCACATGCACATGCGCAATGACCTCAAAGCAGAGTGCTCCTAGCATCAGGAACAAGCTGTTTCTATCAATGAATTTTGGTACTTTGCAGGAAGGGCTAGTATATTGAAACTGCTCCTAACCCCATAACCTGCTCCTCCTCGGGCGTGGCACTATTTTAGACAACTTGAATGCATTCAAGTCTAAAAATAGAAAACCTGAATGCATTCTAAAATGACAATTCAGAGAACCTGAATGCATTCAAGTCTAAAAATAGAAAACATGAATGCATTCTAAAATGACAATTTGAGAACATGCACTCAGAAGACATGCACTCTAAAATACGGTGTCAATCAGGAATCCTGCTCCACCTCAGTGTCAAATAAATCCAGAACATGCACTCAGAAGACATGCACTCTAAAATAAGCCATTTGAGAATCACATCCTATATATAGCTGAAACTAGACAATCGATTCATAGACAAACTGAAACTGAAAACTAATTTCAGGACATAGCTGAAACTGAACTGAAATTAAAATTGTAGGACTTTTACTAATTTCAGATTGCTGAAACTGAATATATAATGAAGCTATTTGACTTGTACTGAATATATAATTAAGACAACTAGACTAAAACTCAAAAAGAGGGACTGCAAACTGACGACACCTCAAAACCGGGACTGAGCTGGGAATTTACTCTTTCTGGAACTGACATAAGTTAGTTTCTCAATTCACTAGGACTGACGCTTGATCCTCCTTTTCCTAGTTAGAGAGGCAGGTGGATAAAGCACCCGGAAGGAAAAAAATTAGGATTACACAAAGAGGAAGGTGTGGCTTGGCCAAATGGGGAAAGATAGGCGATGCTTGGGAAGAAAAATCAAAAAAAGGGTGGGGGTGGTGGTGGTGTGTGTGACGCTTGATCCCTGAAGTAATCACACACACACACACACAAAACATATACTGACTAGTACTGAGAATTGATAAGACTAAAACATACTTTGGTACTTTGCAGGAAGGGCTAGTATATTGAAACTGAACTGAACCATAGTTAGACCCCTGATGCTACTATAATGAAACTGACAGCCCCTGATGCTAGTTTATAACTGAAACCTAACCATAGAGGCAATTTACATGACTAGATTTCATCATAACATATCAAAGCTTTGTTTCTGACGGAATGTGTCATGGAGGCAGCAACCACAGAGCATGATTCGTCGTCAGACAACAACTCCCATTTCAGTCAGTGCTAAACCATACCAATGCCTGATGGTTTAGTCGTTTAGGAAAGCAGACTGAAACTAAAACAGACGGGACTCTTATCTTCACGCCGGCATCCATCCATGGCGTCTGCTCCGTCCCCTGCCTGGGCGCAGCGCCCCTGACACGACGCGCGCCCACCCCTGCCCCGGTATCCGTCCCCACCCCCGACATGGTCCCTGTACAGACGCGCCCCTCGCTGGCCGCGGCTGCTGCCTGGCCAGCCGCCCGCCTGCGCCCGTCGGGCTCCCTAGCCGGCCGCGCCTCCCTCGCCTGCTCAGCGGCCGCACCAAGGCGAAAACAAAACAGCCACAGCGACATCACGAACGGCCTCCCACCAATACAGTCGCCGAAGCGCGTACCGCCGCAAAACAGCGCCACGGCGCGCGGCCAAAATTCCACAGCCGAAACAACAACGCCTGAGCAAGGCGTCTCCCATATCCTCACCTCCCCAAGCAACGAACGCCCATTCGCATTCAAAAAATCGATTCTAGGGAGAGGGGGCACAGGATTGAATTCAGATTCGATAAGAACGCATCAAAAATGGAGGACAAAGGGGCACTTAGCTCGCCGGAAAATCCTAATCGCCGCCGGTTGCCGGTCGCCGCAACGGGGACGGCGAGTCATCGCCAGTCGCCGCAACGGGGGACGGCGAATCGCCACCCCTCACAGCCTGAGGCGGAGACGAAGAGAAATGTGGATGGGGAAATGAGGAGAAAATGGCAAATTTGCCATTATGCAACTTAGGCTTCGCAACTTTGCCATCCCACAATTGGGATGAGCTTTTATGCCATTATCAAACTCTGCACACATGCAAATATGCCCTGGCATATTTTTCCTTCCCGTCTTGCCCCTCAACCTTATCCCTTCCTTCTCTTCTTCCTCAGACGACATGGAGCAATCCGCCACCGGTGACGCCATCGCCCCGTCCCTTCCTTCTCCCCTTCTTCCTCAGATGACAGGTCCTGCCCCGTCCCGTCCAGGCTGTAGGAGGGCCGGGAGGAGGACGCCTTCCTCTTCTCGTCGGCGCTGGCTACCGTGCCCTTCGCCGAGGCGGCTGAGCCATACGCGACAGGGGCGGGCCCAGGATTTTGAAATTGGGTATTCAAAATTGTGAAAGGGTGAAAAAAAAATTTGGCAACATAAAGTACAGACTCATAGCACAGAATTAAGTACCACAATCATGATTTAAATCTAAAAATTGCAACAAAAAGTGCATTTCAGAAACATGCACAAGAGAAAAGCAGTGGGAAAGAGAGCTGGGGGCTTCAGGCTTGCCTTGCCTGCTGTTGGCGCTTGCCCTCCTCGGGCTGCTGCCGGCGTGCCGCCGCCCGCCGCTGCTGCTGGCCTGCTGCCGGCGTGCCGCGCGGCCGCGCCCGCACTGCCTGCCGCCCGCCCGGCGCCGCTGCCCTTGCCGGCTTGCCGCCCTGCGCCGCGCCGCCGCCGTCGCAGACTCGTAGATCGCAGTCGCACGGGGAGCCGGGAGGAGACAGAGAGGCAGACGTGCTGGGTGTGTCCTGCTGCGCTGCTGGTTAGGCTTAGGCCAACAATGGGCCATTGACATTGAGGGAGTTGGGCCTTGAGGAAAGCAAGAACGGAAGTGAGCCAGCCCAAGATTCGATTCAGGCCTTTTATTTTTCTTTCTGTTATTTTTCTATTTGCTGTATATATTTTCTATTTCTCATATATATACATATGTTATACGTTATGTATATCAATTTTTTTGTCAAAAATTTTGGGTATTCAACTGAATACCCATGAATACATAGTAGGCCCGCCCTATTACGCGAGTCAGGTCCGCTCCGGGGGGCGTCCACCGGCCTGTGCACAATGCGGCGGCGCTTGGCTTCGCGCATGTGCTGGTCTGGCGCTCGCGAGACACATCGGAGCGGGCCGGCGCGGGCATGCTGGCGGCGCGCGGGCGAGCTCCGCCCTGGCTGTAGCGGATGGCGCGCAGGCGCGCGGGAGAGCTCCGCCCTGGCCACCATGGATGGCGCGCTCTGGCGAGCTCCGCCCCGGCCACCGTGGCACGTCCAGCGCGACGCCGAGCAGGTCCCCGCCGCCGTGGTTAGCACCCGGCGTCCTCGCGACTCCATGGCCTCCAGGACGGACTGGTTAGCGGCGGACGCCAGGCAGGCCCCACCAGGTCGCACGCTGTTCCCATGTCAGGGGTGGAGAAGAGGAAGGAGAGGTGCTGGAGCGCTCGACTCGCGGTGCGGGAGCCGCCGGCCGCTGGTGCCTCTGGTTCGCCCGGCGAGGTGGCAGCCATGGCTTGTGCACGAACGAGCAGAGGAAGAAGACGGGACGGCGGCCTAGCGCGGGTGGTGGCGGCGGCGGTTTGGTCCGTCCCTTCTTTCTCACGTGAGGAAGGGATAAGGGTGAGGGGCAAAACGGGAAGGAAAAACATGCCAGGGCATATTTGCTTGGGTGGCTGGTTTGATAATGGCACAAGAGCGCATCCCAATTGCGGGATGACAAATTACTTAAAACTAGTTTAAAGTTGGATAATGGCAAATTTGCTATTTTCTCGGGAAATGAGTGCCACGCAAATAGGCGGCATTCACAGAAAAATTAAAAACAGCCTGGGCCCACAAAGACAACCGACCGAGAGCACACACAAAGCTGAGATCCAACGAGCCCACAAACAACACACGTTACAACGATCGACGACCCACAGATCCGGTTATTTCATTGAAAAGAAACAACCGGCCATTCTTTAGCATTTCTCAAAAAAAAAAAGGTTGACACTTATGTTGGGCCAATAGATGTAGGTAGTGGGAGGGAGAATTTGTTGGGCCAACAAAAGTAGGTAGTCTAATAGGTAGTCTGCTGGAGGCCTTCACTACCTAAATTGGGGATATGTAGTGGGTTTAGATAGCCTGCTGGAGATGCTTTAATTAGTTCATGAAGCCTACCTCATGGACCGAGTGAGGATCGTGAAGGACCGGTATATAGCCCTTCAAGAAGAGATCGGCCACAACACCCGGTTGGCCCGGGTGAACTATGGAGTTTCACTCTCCGTGCAAGGGAGTTTGGCCCGATTATTTCGATAGCATCGGGTTCTTCCCCACTAGGGGGTGGGAGGGCAGGGTTTGGACCACATAAGCCGGTAGTTCCCCGTTGTTCATTTATCATGCCATGACCATCCTAAGAGCATCTCCAAGAGACATTCTAAATTCCACACTCCATATCTTCATTTGGCTAGCCACTCCATAAAAATTCTCTATATATAATTCAGCACACTCCAATAGGCTAGCCATGTCTCACACTCCATATTCTATCAAAGGAGGAGAAAGGAATGAAATTTTGGAGCAACACAAACATGGTACTAGCCGCCGATTGCCACATACGCTAATATAGCAAGCACACGGCCGACCAAATTTGGCTTCCAACCCTCATGGGATAGCATGTCCAATGGAATAGCAATGGCATGAGCTAGTCTATTGGAGGCTAGATTTCTTGTATGTTAGCTAAAAATAGAAATAGCAAGTTGGATCCCCACTCTTGGAGATGCTCTAATAAGAGTATTAAATAATAAAATGACGTTATATAAAAAAAAAATTGAGATCAAATAAAATTTCCCAAGCATGTGTATAGCATTAGTGTTTTTCTTCTTTATCTTACAAATAATGAATAGTTGATCTGTTTATGTTTTGCAAATGCTTGTTATACAACTTCGGTACTCTCTTAGAGTTTGGGTAGAATAGCCCATTTGGATCTCATAATTAAGGTCTTAACTTTGTGGTTGCAAAAATAATGATAAAGTTCCCCTATGGTTTATTTCCTAGCAAAGCCAAATACTTTATATTTCACAACCTCCACAACTAGCCACATTCGGTTGCTTTGAGCCTTGCAAATTTTTGGGTCCATTAGGCGGAATTCTAAGCACTCCTACACCCTTCTCCTTCGCATGGCCTTTGATTGCTAACCTTCCCTTTAGTCTGATCATGCTGTGAATTTACCCTAGATCTAGCATCCATTCATCTCAGATCCATTTAACTGCCACTTCCACATACAACCCAGTGCCACCATATACACATCACGTATGCACCCGAGAAATAAATGCTCATTTCTAAAGTCCCTTAACTTGAAAATCAAGAAAATATATTAGTCCTCCCTTCCTCTTAGTCCAAAAAAAAAAAGAAAGAGAGGAAGAAAGAGGAGGACAAATACTTGTGCAAGTAAGGTCAAAGACAGAGCAAACTAAATAAGGGCTAGTGCAAATAAAACCAACAAATCGGGTTCCATCTTCTCCCTCTTCCACCAAACACATCTTTCCAATGGTCAGGGTGTGCTCAGATGTTCCATCTTTCGAACCAATCTTTGATGACATAATTAAGCAACCTAAGTCTGCCATACTCTACCGTACTTAAAGCTCCACATATCAGTCATAGAAGATAGGAAGGTTGGCTATGCCATGGCTTGGTAAACCTTTGAGCGATTTGAGAGTACCATATGGGGACTTCGAGTCTTTCTTTTCAATAACTCCATAAAAACTCCGAGACACCAATCTGAACAGTAGAGGGGAAAGTTCGAGCAACACCATACCAACACTCTGAGATAAGGAAAAGGCAATAAAGCGCCATAGCTATATACCCCAAAGCGGAATCTGAATTCTTGCTACTCTGCTTCAAATTTCTTCAAGAACATTGGTTTGTACATTAGGTATTTGGAAGACATGCTCATTGTAGCAACTCCTGATCCACCAATCCTAAGTCTTAACTTTGCTCGAGACAAGCAAAGATCTAAGCTTGGGGGTGTTGGTGGCCATTATTTCCACATTTGGACCACCGAATTCTCAGGAATAAAGAGTAGAAACAATAAGATTCCATGAAAATATTAGATTTCTAATGAAGTTCCACAAGTTTTATAAGTATTTGACTGTAAGAACAAAGTGGAGGAAGCACACCCTCAAGGGATGCTAACCTTTGGATTAAGGTCAGTAACACCCGGATGGTGAGGATGGTCTTACTTTGGATTCGATGACCTAATGTCAGAACAAGACCACGCAAATGTCACCAACTTTCCATGTGTGTGTGCCATCCTGACCATCAAGGAGCCGAAGGAGGTGGATCGGAGAGCTGGGGATGAAGTCCCCAGGCTGGCCGCCCCCACCTAGGCTGGCCGGCCCCTTCGGCCATTATACGGGCAAGATTCCTGGACCGGTACTTGGACAACCGCCTTTGGGGAGTGATCTTGAGCATTGAAGGCCAAGTTAGTGGGATCCTGTGGCTGGCCGGTGAAATCTCATGTTTGGTTTTGGCAATTGATGCAACCTTGTTATGCTAATCCTCTACTCTAAGTGTGCTTATGAGATAGGATAGCATGGATGGTGTGGAGCGACATGATCACGGACATTAACGATGATGATGGACATGATGGATCATTGAGCTCGCTTGTTGGAAAGGCAAAGACCCGGAGATCAAGGCAAAGGTATAACTTGATAGGGTTTTGCTTTTGGTGATCAAGACACTTTAGAGAGTGTGATCACATGTTGGATAGATAGCCGACTATCAAGAGGGGAATCCACGGCTAATCCGCATTAGAAGTGCCTCAAGATTCACATTGACTTGCATATGCATTTAGAATCGAGAGCACTAACCGCACTTGTCAAACATTTTCAAAATGCTAACACACGTGCTATCGAGACGCGTTTCGACATGTTGGCAACTTGAGGCAAGTGGCGAAACTTGAACGGAGCAAAGGCGACGAAGAACGACGCTTTTTCGCCGAAGAAGACGGCGGGCGACGCCGGCCGGGCGCGTCGCGCGTCTCGCGCGCGCGCTGGCGCATCTAGAGGGGATCGCACACGGGGCTCACACGGGGACGCCGCTACCGGGCGCACTCGAAGAGGGTCTGCGGGGCGGCTCGCGCCGACGCCCACACTGGGGCGCGCCCGGCGCTAGCGCCCGGCGCCCCAACGACGGCTGGCCGAGCGGGCGTGAACGGTTGTTGACACTGTTATAGCATAATATTATTAATCAATTAACATGAAATAAGGGCTTAAGTTAGATGTCAACATAAGTCTAGGGGTCTAACTAATATATTTCTATGAGTTTTGGTATTACGTGACTTTCGGGGACTTAACAGATAAATGCACGAGAGAAGAATGGAGAAAGTTAGGAATATACCTCACATATGATGACAAGACTTGACCGTGAAGTAACTCAACCCAAAATGTAGACTAAAACACTCTAGAAGGTACCAGAGGACACCGGAAGAAGCGAGGAAGCCGAGAAGCTTACGGACCCTAGCGGCCGCGCGAGCCTTTTAGGGGCGCGCGGGTAGGGTCCCTCTGTCGACCTCACATTTTTATGTCGGTTTACCACCGACCTTGAGGTTGTATCTACACCGTTATTGAAGGTCTGGGTTTGATCCAAGGGTCTATGTTCATCGCCAAGTCCTATATAAGAAGACCCCCACGACCCCGAGGGCTAAACCCTAATTCATACCAAGTCATTATCAATTCATATCAGCTGAGTTCATCTCAACTCTAGTCCAACCAAGTCTAGACCTAAGCCCTAGTTTATCATATTAGAAGTAATTAGTGTTATTGATATGTGTTTATGCATGCTATGGTTATATATTTAGTTTAGTGAGTTTGTCTTATATTTTATGCATGGAATTGTATAGCATCCACGTAGATGATCACTATGTGGGTGATAAGCAATGTGTAAACGTAGTGTTTATACAACGTTTATCCGCAATTGCACCCTACATTCCGGCCGTGTGGTAGATCGCGGGAGTGACAAAGTCTGTTGAGTCCTTTGGAATCCACCCTCCGAATGTAGGACTAGTTGAGCTTTAATTACGGTGATGATCAAGTTTTGTCCTTGGTTGTCATTGGTAATGCTTACCATGTGTAGATGTAATGCAACCTTGCCATGATAGCTAGATGTATTGCACTAATTGTAGTATTCATTGACATATGATTAGGAGTATCTTAGGAATATTCTTTCTATAACATGCTAATAGCTCGTATGATACTAGTGGCATATGATGATCTTAGACTTGGGTATTTATCATTTATTCAATTATCTTTATCTTGTGACTTATCCTGTTGAGTATTGTTTGGTGCATATGGCTACTCTGCATTATACAAGCGTAAGTGGATCTCATAAATAAATCACAATCTAAATCATTAGATACCCTTTTCTCTCTACTTTCCATAGACTCTCTTTCCCTGTGGTAAAATATAAATACGATACGGATTACTCCGGTGAAGTGCTACGATGGTATTTCTATACGCGGCGCTTGCGAGATATCATGTTCATTCTTTATCAAGGCCTATCAAGAATACCATACCCGCATTTCTTTGGCGTTATTGCTAGGGTGTGAGACTAGTGTATAGGTAATGCTTATAAATGAGTGGTATACCTTGAGTACATATCCCGGTGAGATTAACTCCACTATGGATAATGATGCTAAGATACATCTCACTACTAACACCGCCTAACTTCGCTTTGTTGGATCATGAGATTAATTCCATATCCAAGCTAACATGATTAGATAGATATCCCATATATATTTCTTTCGCCTTCCTAATTTGGATCGTGTTAGAAATATCAACAACGGCGCCGGACGCGTCCCGCCCTAGGTCGGGCGGCGTCCGGCGCATGCGATTCGGCGGTTTTCCACCCGAACGGCTCTATCTTTGGGTGGGGGTTATAAATAGAGGTGTGGCCGGTCCATTGGGACCTCTCTTGCACTCTTGATCATTCTAACACACTCTTGAGCTAAAAAAAACTCTCCTCCACTCATCTCTCTTGCCTAACTTCTATTCTTTGGTGAGATTGAGTGAGATTCAAGTGTATTTGCTTGTTGATTGCATCTAGAGGCACTTGTTCTTCGGAGGAGCTGCGGGATTCTTGTTTCTCTTGGGAATTTGCCCGGTTCCCTAGCGGCTTGGAGTTCGTGGTGGTGTTGAGCTCGACCGGAGATTGTTCGAGGCCACACCGGTGGATTGTGAGGGGCCTTTGAGCCTTCCCCGCAGGAGATTCGCGAAAGGCTACACTAGTGGATTGCTCGTGGCTTGTGGATCCCCATCTTGTGAGTGATTCTTGCGGGCTCCCTCTGAGGGATTTGGCACCGGCCATTTGCTAGCGAATCATCAAGTGGGTGCATCGCCACAACGGGGATTAGCGTGCCGGCAAGCACGTGAACCTCGGGGAAAAATCATCGTGTCAATTGTTGCTTGCTCGTTGGAGATTTCCTATTGACATCGGTGATTGGCATCAACCACTACTCTACATCGGCGGTATATCAATCATCCTCTACTCTCGTATTTACATTGCTTACTTATTGTGTAGCTTGAGTAGTAGTAGTTTACCTTGCTAGTTGCCCTCTCTAGTTGTGTAGTGCTTTCACCTAGGAGTAACTTAGAGACTTAGATTGTGTGCTATTTAGAGATCATAATATACCATAGACTTTTTTGTGTAGGTGGCTTGCATAGATAGCTAGAAGCATCGCATTATTTGCTACGCCGTCTTTTAGTCTAACCACTTTGCTTAAGTGTTGTTGTAGAAATTTTTATAGGCTATTCACCCCCCCTCTAGCCATTTAGGACCTTTCACGTGGTATCGGAGCTAGGCACCGTTTTTGAAGGGCTTAACAACCTACGGTGATAAAATGGCGTTGACAATGCATATCAACAACACCAAGAAAGCACCTCCCTTCGATGGCACAAATTTTGCATATTGGAAGGTGAAGATGACCGCACATCTCAAGTCAATCAATAGAGAAGTGTGGAAGGTGACTGAGAAGAAGTTTGAGGTGGCAAATGAAGAAGCACCAACACCGGTAGAAGAAAAGAAACTTCAAGCAAATGACATTGCCGTGAGTGCTTTCCATGAAGCATTCAATGACAAAGTGTTTGAGCAAGTGAAATCTCTTGTGATTGCTCATGACATTTGGAAGAAGCTTGAGGAAGCTTATGAGGGCACCGAAGGAGTGAAGGCCGCCAAGGC
Source organism: Hyparrhenia diplandra (assembly GCA_015847255.1). NCBI lineage: Eukaryota > Viridiplantae > Streptophyta > Magnoliopsida > Poales > Poaceae > Hyparrhenia > Hyparrhenia diplandra. Next base: position 56,905 of record JADLZK010001275.1, read on the forward strand.
CTACATCTTGCTTGAGAAGTTCAATAGCTTCAAGATGGAGGAAGATGCAAGTGTCCCGGAGATGTTTTATAGGATTCAAGTGTTGGTCAATGATCTCAATGCTCTTGGGGAGGAGGTCAAGGACAAAACCTTCAACATGAAGTTCTTAAGATGCCTACCGGAGAGGTTTGGGATGTTGGTCACCGTTCTCATTAGAACCACCTTGAAGAACTTGACTCCCAACCAATTGCTAGATGAGGTGATGACCGATGACTCCTATCAAGATGATAGCAAAAAGATTGAATTGATCAACAAGAACAAGAAGGACAAGGATGATGACAAAAAGATGAGAAGAAGACCGTGGCATTCAAGGCCACTACATCATCCAAGGGCAAGTCCAAGAAGGAAGAAACAAGTGAAGAAGAAGAAGGATGTAGCTCTTATGGTGGAAGTGATGATGAGGAGGAGGATAAGAAGATGGCTCTCTTCGTGAGGAGGTTTGGCCAATTCATGAAGAAGAAGGGCTACACCGCAAGGAGGAAGAAGCACTCGTCCAAGAAGCATGATGAGAACATGAAGTGATTTAGGTGCCTTGGCAAGAATCATCTCATTGCTAAGTGCCCCTTTGATAGTGATGATGAGGATGCTATCTCCAAGGCAAGAAAGAAGAACAAGAAGAAGAATGAGAAGGATGACACTTCACACAAGAAGAAGAAGAAGAATGAATCTCATGTTGCTACATGGGATAGTGATGCTTCATCTTCATCAAGTGATGAAGAAGATGACAAGAAGAGCATGAAGAAGGGATATGCTTGTGCCGCTATACAAGAAAAAATCTCTCTATTTGACACACCTTCTTCATGCTTCATGGCTAAGGCCACTAAGGTACAATCTATCACTAATGATGATGATGATGATGCTAGTGATAGTGATAGTGATGTGGAGGAAGAGCATACCATTGAGGAGTTGCATGTCATGCTTGAGGATTGCACATCATGGTATAAAAGGAGTTGAAAGGAATGCAAGGGCTTGACTAAGGAGAGAAGCACCCTAAGGCAAGAACTTGATGAGCTTTGGGCATCTTATGAGCGTCTAAAGGTAGACCATAAGAAGCTTGAGAAGTCTCACTCCAAGCTTGAAGAAGCTCATTCCTCTCTAATTAAAGAGAAAGAAAGCATGAGCATGCATGTGGCTAAGATTGATACTTGTGATGCTAGCATATCTTGTGATATACTTGTTGAGCCTTTGTCTACTTCTACTTGTGTTGCTTCCACTAGCACTTCACCTAGCACATCTACTTCTAGTGATATAACTTGCAATGCCATGCTCTTGAATGAGAATGATAACTTGAAGAAGGAAGTAAAAGAGCTCAATCACACCTTAGCTAAGGCTTATGGTGGTGAGGACCGCTTGCTTATGTGCTTGGGTAGCCAAAGAGCATCTCTCTACAAAGAGGGATTGGGCTACAACCCCAAGAAAGGCAAGGCCGCCTTTGTTACTCACAAGACATGTTTTGTGAAGAACAATGGTAGTTATTACAAAGCTTGCAAGCAAGTAGGTCATGTAGAGCAAAAGTGCATGAACAAGAAAGCTAATATTTCCTCCCTCAAGCTTGATAACTTCTATATGCTTGTAAAGGGAAACAATGGTGTTCATGCTAAGTTCATTGGTGCACCATGGATGGGCTCAAGGAAGAAAGTCATTTGGGTACCAAAGAGCTTGGTCACTAACCTTGAAGGACCCAAGCAAGTTTGGGTACCTAACAAGAATTGATCTCTTTTTGTAGGTGTTGACACCTCTTAAGCTCTATTTTTATGTGTCAACTAAACATATAATAAGGTCATAAAAAGAATAAATGTATAGAATAGGTATTACACTGACAAAGTTCCACGAGTTTTGGTGATTTATATCTTTTCAGGGACTTAACAGGTAAATACCGGAAAACTTAGAGAAAACCCCCCAAACAATAAGAAGATTTACCACTGATGAATTTCGATCCGAAAAGTGAACTAAAACATTCTGGAAGACACCAGAAGACACCAGAGAGAGACGACACCCTGGGCCCACTTGTGGCTTTGGCGGCCGCCGGCTTCGGATCGGCCGGCAACCGGGTGGGGCGGGATGTCAGCCTCATCTTCCTAGGTCGGTTTCAAACCTACTTTGAGGTTGTATCTCACGCCGTTGTTGAAGTCGGTTTGATCCAAGGGTCAAGCATTCATCGGCCAGGACTATATAAGGATGATCCTACGTCTGGCCTCAGGCATGAAAATCATTATTCATCATACTCAGCTCTGATCATAGCTAGAGCCATACCTCTCTAATTAGAAGAGCTTAGATCAAGTTAAGAGAGATTAGTAGAAAGTTGAGAGATAGATCAAAGAACTTGATTAGAGTTCTAGATCTGTTCTTGAGAGATAAGAAGTAGAGTTGAGGAGAAGTAAGGAGAAGTACCGGATCTGTCGGTGACTCTCTACGCTTGTACCTCTGGGATCAAAGGCTTCATTGCACTTGATCTTGAGACTTCTTTGGTGGATCAACCTTATATTTGAGTAAGTTCACTTGTTTATATTTCTTTTCGGTTTATGACACATTAGAGTACTTTGATTCTTGTCGCTCTTGAATTGAAGTTGTTACCCCTAGTGCAAACGTGGTGTTTGGGCTAGATAACTCATAAATACACCCTACACGCCGGAGCGTGGTAGATCGTGGTAGTGACAGTACCATTGATTCCTTTGGATTCAGTTCCGTAGGATAGGACACGTGGGACATAGTTCTTTGGGGAATAGTAAGTTTAGTCCTTACTTTCCTTTGAGTACGTCCCCATTAAGGAATATCTCTAAGCCTTACAAGGATATAAATTAGACAACCATAGAATTCTTCTCACCTTTTATCTGAACTCCCGTTCCTTCCTATTATCTCAGGGATTAGTTTTGTCTCATTATTCTCACACCATTCTCCCTGTGGATTCGATATTTAAAACCCTCTCCCGGGTGAAGTGCTCATCGTTTTACGTTCGCTTGCAGACTATACAAATCATAAATAATTCTGTAGGATAACTTTTACCAACAAGCATTTTTGGCGCCGTTGCCGGGGAGAACGGTTTGCTGATTATGTGAGCTAAACTAAATCTTGTATCATATCATTAGTTTAGATTTTTCCTTTTTATCTTATCTTTTTAAAAATCACTATCCAAATGGATACTACCCTCTTTACAAATACTTGGCACCCAATGGGCAAGCTTGTAGACTGTGCTATCATCTAAACCTATTCAATTTGGATCTTATGAGTTTTCGCCCCGGGTTGATAGAGATGGTCCAAAACCATACTTTCTCGGGAGAATTAGACGAAAATCCTTTCCTTCATCTCCAAACTTTTGAGGAGACATGTAAATGCCTCCATATTGAAGGCATGTCCCCTGAAACTATCCGTTGGACGCTCTTTCCATTCTCTTTGAAAGGAAAAGCTCGCCAAGTGGTACAATGGAAATAAAGAAAAAATGGGTGGCAATTGGGAAACTTGCTTAAATGAATTTTGTGCTGATTTCTTTCCCATGTCCAAACTAGTTAACTTTAGGCTCTCAATCCTATCCTCTAAACAAAATAATAATGAATCTTTGAGTACCTATTGGGAACGATATGATCTTCTTTCCAAATCGGACCTAATCTCGCCATACCGGACCATGTTCTAATTCAACACTTCCATATTGGTCCGAATAGAAAATCTAGAAAATATTTGAACACCTCTACGAATGGATCTTTCATTCATCTTTCAACTCTGAATGCATTGCTATCTTAAATAAAATAGTGGAAAATAAGGAGGATGATCAAGCTGCAGGAAATATTTAAAAATAAAAAGAAATAAATGTAAGAAGAAAGATTATTTGAATCCACTTCTATTCCAAATTCTTTACAAATCCCAGCTAATCCAGAACCTTTAGAAGAACCAGAGGTTACTTCAATCTCTGATTTCTTACTTGATATCGAGGATGATCTCTTTACAGATTATGGAAATACCTCGAAATATCGATTTACATCTCAGAAGACTAGAACATCACAACCTTATCCTTTAGATTCTTCTGATTTGACATATTTAAAAGGAACTACAGAAGAGCTTGTCTCAATCATAAGTAGCGAATGGACAGAAGAATCAGAGCTTTCCTCTGATGTGATCCGTTTGGATTCACCTTCTATACCTATTCGTTGCCAAATTGATAAAGATCCTTTTGATGCTCTTTATAATCCTATAGTGGGAATAAACATCATGGCATTATCTTTTGCTCATGTCCTTCTCAAAAATATGCCATTAAGTCCCACTACAAAATTATTATTAAAACCTTCAGGACAAATTATCCAAAGCTCAGGAATTCTTTATGTCTTACCAATCAAGGTTAATAATATCATGGTACATCTTAGCTTCTATATTTTTGATATCATGGAATTTGACCTGCTGATAGGACAACCAATAGAAAGGCTTACTTTTAAAGGACAACCCTGGGAGACCTAGATTTTCAGCTAGACAAAGATCTTCAATTTTCATTACCTATAGTCCAAGCCATTCATGCTAAATCCGAGTCTTGTCCGAACTAGATCCTATGGAGGAAGTTAAAAGAGGCCATTTGTAGAATATTTTGTGGAGTCTAATCAAGAGGATGATTCGAATTCTTTCTTGAAGAAGAGGATAAAAATCCTACTACTTGAGAACCTCTAGATGAATTTGAGAACCCACCTAGACCTCCTATTGAACTTAAACCTTTACCACCGGGCCTCACTTATGCTTTCCTAAATCAAGATTCAGAGTCTCCTATGATCATAAATGATAAACTTACACCGGAACGGACTCTCGGCCGATAATTGTCTTAGAAAAACATTGCTCGGCTTTAGGCTACGCACTCGATGACCTAAAAGGAATTAGTCCTGCTCTCTGCACTCATCGTATTCCTACAGATCCAGATATACCCCCATCTATAGAACCTCAAAGAAGACTCAATAATACGATGAGAGATGTAGTTAAGAAGGAAGTTCTTAAGTTATTACACGCCGCCACATAGTGAGTGGGTAAGCCCCGTACAAGTTGTGCCTAAGAAAGGAGGCATGACAGTTGTTAAAAATGATAAAAATGAATTGATTCCTCAAAGAACTGTTACATGATGGAGAATGTGTATAGATTATAGAAAATTAAACAAAGCCACAAGGAAAGATCATTTTTCCGTTGCCTTTCATTGATGAGATGTTAGAGCGATTGGCAAAACATTCTTACTTTTTGTTTCCTTGATGGATATTCGGATATCACCAAATTCCAATCCATCCTAATGATCAAAAGCAAAACCACTTTTACATGCCCATATGGAACTTATGCTTATAGAAGAATGTCTTTTGGGTTATGTAATGCACACGCTTCTTTTCAAAGATGTATGATGTCTATATTTTAGGAAATAATTGAAGAGATTATGGAAGTTTTCATGGATGATTTTTACGTGTATGGAAAAACTTTTGATGATTGTCTAGAAAACTTAGACGGGGTTTTGCAAAGATGTGAGGAAAAGCACTTAGTCCTTAATTGGGAAAAATGTCATTTTATGGTTAGAGAAGGAATAGTGCTTGGTCATCTTATTTCGAGAAAGGGAATAGAGGTAGATAAGGCAAAAATAGAAGTTATAGAACAGTTACCTCCCCCGTGAATATTAAAGGGATACGAAGTTTTCTAGGCCATCTTTGGTTTCTACCGTAGATTCATAAAAGATTTTTCACATATTGCTAGACCACTTACCCAGCTTGTTAGCCAAAGATGCTCCCTTTGTTTTTGATGATGCTTGTCTTAAAGCTTTTGAAAGTTTGAAAAAGGCTCTTGTTTCAAAGCACCAATTATTCAACCCCGATTGGTCTTTGCCTTTTGAAATTATGTGTGATGCCGGTGATTATGCTTTGGGGCAAAGTGTTAGGGCAAACTAAAGACAAGAAACATCATGCTATTGCTTATGCTAGTAAAACTTTTTTGGACCACAACTTAATTATGCTACCACCGAGAAAGAGTTGTTAGCGAGTTGTTTATGCTATAGATAAGTTCAGATCTTACTTGGTAGGAGCTAAAGTAATTGTTTACACCGATCATCTTTGCTCACGAAATATCTCGCTCACCAAGAAAGATGCTAAACCTCGTTTGATAAGATGGATTCTGTTACTCCAAGAGTTTGATTTAGAAATTAAAGATAAGAAAGGAGTAGAAAATTCTATTCTTGATCATTTGTCGAGAATGCATTTTGAAAAACCAAATGAATTGCCTATTAATGACTCTTTCGGGGGCGATATGTTTTATCGGATAACCCATACCGATCCCCTCGGTATGCAGATCTTGTTAATTTTATGGTTACAGGATATGTAGCACCAAGGGCGGATAAGAAGAAGCTTATGTATGAAAGTCGTCACCACTTATGGGATGATACCATATCTCTTGAGTATGCTCGACGGTTTACTCGTAAGATGTGTGCCAATGAAGAAGGACTTCAAATTATTGAAAGATGTCATTCATCACCATATGGAGGTCATTATGGGGCATTCAGAACACATGCAAAGATTTGGCAAGCAGGAGATTTTCTAGCCAACCATGTATCAAGACACAAAAGATTTCATCCGAAGATGTGGAGCTTGTCAGAGGCACGGAAATATAAATGCAAGAGATGCTATGCCTCTAACAACCAATCTCCAGATAGAGCTCTTTGATGTCTGAGGAATTGATTACATGGGACCATTCCCAAAATCTGGAAATTATGAATATATCCTAGTAGCGATGGATTATGTTTCAAAATGGGTAGAAGCTTTACCATGCAAATCAGCCAGATGGTAGAAGTTCAATCAAGATGTTTGAAGAAACTATATTCCCAAGATTTGGAGTACCTCGAATGGTAATTAGTGACGGAGGAAGCCACTTCATTGATAGAAGATTACGGCGGTATTTATTGAAGCATGGAGTTCGTCACAACATTGCTACTGACTTACCACCCTCAAACAAGTGGACAAGCGAGAGACTTCAAATAAACAAATCAAGAACATTTTACGTAAAAAAAGTTGAAGAAATGGGAACTAAATGGAAGGATAGACTTCGGAAGCACTATGGGCATACAGGACAGCATATAAGACACCTATTGGAATGACACCTTATCAACTTGTCTACGGCAAGACTGTCATTTGCCTCAGAGCTTGAGTTCAAAGCTCTTTGGGCAATCAAGAGATGGAATATGAATCTTGATCTTTGCAGGAGTTCGAGAGGAAGATGCAATTATCCGAATTGGAGGAATGGAGAGAAAGCTTATCATAATGCCAAGATTTATAAAGAAAGAACTAAGAGATGGCATGATAAGAAGATAAAGATAAAGACTTTCACTCGGGGAGATCAGGTATTACTCTTTAATTCAGGGGTAAAATTATTAGGGCATGGAAAAACTTCGGAGCAAGTGGGAAGGACCTTTCAAGATAGTAAATTCATCATCACATGGAGCAATCACTCTTCAAGACTCGAAGGTAAGTTATTCAAGATAAATGGCCAACGTTTTAAAATTTTCTATGAGCCCGATAAGCTTTGAAGAAATAAATAAATTAAATGAATTAGATGAAATAGGCTTTATGATTTATCCAACCCAAAGGAATTAATTTTTCGTAGAACTTGTTTTTATGGGCCAAAAGTAAAAAGCATTACAACTAGAATAGAGATATTAGGCGTAGGAAAAGGACGAGCACGAGTGCAACAGCGAGGCACCGGCGGTCGGCTTTAAATGGGATTGGCGGCGCCGGGCCTGTACCCTCCTCTCTTTTTATTTTTTTTCCCGGGAATACTCTAGAACTTGCCCATTGTAATGACAAACATTCTAGAGTCATTTACGTAGGAAAGTCTTTGCGAGCCTTTCCATCCTATTCCATGCACCTCTGCCTATATAAACAAGCCCCATCTCGATCATTTAATCTCATCTTATTCATCCTCCATTAAGACCGACGACCAAAGCACCATATATTTTCACCATGAAGAACACCGAGACCCGTATGGTGGTCTATGACCCGGCTAAGGCGGCAGACTAACTCATCCAATACGTCTACCTCCATGGCTATAGTCCCCTATGAACCAAAACCTTTAGCCATTTGTCCCTCCACCACCTTCAAATCCAAAGGCTACACGTGGGCAATTGTATGCTCGAGTTTGTTGGTCGCACGCCGTGATATTGCCATGAAGAAGAAGGTTCCGATCCCCGAAGGCACCAAGTTAAACGCTCTAGGACAGAATGAGAAGCTTACTAACGTCCAGTTTGACAAGTTCGGGAATATTAGAAAGAGCACTTACACTGATGCCCGTCTTGTCCTTAACGGAGTTCGTGCTAATCCAAACCAAGTTCGCTTTGTCCAGCCTAGGGAAGCCGCTGAACTAATGCCCAAGCCAGGAAGAATGACTATGGCGGAGCTTCGAGCAGAACACTTTCACATGAAGAACTTTATGAATACCGCGAGCATGAGACTTTGAGCTACACCGCTAGATGTGTAGATGAGTTAGAAAAATCCAATGCAGCGTTAGTGACGAAGGTGGGAGTTCTCGAGCGTATCTTAAACAGGCTCACTAAAGATATGTAATACGCTCGAGATTATAAGAGCACTTATTAAGTTAGTTATCGAGTCAATTTTGTTTTGAGTTAAAATTAGAGTTTCGAGTCGTCGTCGAGTCAAGTTTGTTTGAGTCAATAATAAGTTTGGTTGAATAAATAAAGAAGTGCTCTTGCTTATAATAAATTTTTGATCCATTCTCTCAGATTATTATTTTCTATATTTTTGTATATGTTTTTCTTGTCTCCACCATGTTTTTGAATAAAGGACAATAAAGGATAGTGTGGGGAGACGATTTAACGTCAAGAACAACGAAACCGAACACGAAAGGCGAAGCAAAACAATAAATACTGAACGATGATCCAACACGACGGCTCGGGCCAAGGGAGCGGGGCTCTGGCGGCCGCCGAGTAAATCCGGCCGGCCGCCCCGGGCTGCCACCTCGCCTCGTCTTCAGATTTCTTCGACCCTCGGTTTGATCTCCGAACTTTGCTTTAGTTCGTATTTTGGCTTCGCTCGTCGGTTTCGAACCTCTTTGCCGATATGCTATATAATAAAAGAAAATAAAAATATGTTGATATGTTTTGCTAAAGATAGACTGTTGGGTACCAATATTAGGGGGTACCCTAAACGCACGACGAGTCGCGGCAAACCCCAAGCGACACTCGGCCCAGATCGGCCTCAACGCAAGCTCGGCCCGCGAGACACCTCCGCCTCGCACGAGCTCAGAGGCCGGAGCCGAACTCCACCTCGGCGAACTCGTAGGTTAGAGCCCGAGCTCCGCCTCACACGAGCCCCGGAGACCGTGCCGCAAAACTACGCCTCGCACGAGCTCATAGGTCGGAGCCCGAGCTCCTCCTCATACGAGCTCGGCGGCCGTGCGGTAAAGCTCCGCCTCGCACGAGCTCTAAGCTCGCGGACACCGATCCCCGCCTCGAACGAGCTCTTAGCGCGCCCTAGAGCTCGCCGGACCGCGCCCCAACGGATCACTCCGAGGCCACGCGACCCTCCACCATGAAAGATTACTAGGTCGTATGGGCCTCTCATCTAGCACCACACGCGGTCACTCCGCGCGCTCCCCGTCCCGCACGATCTAAAGGACGGGTGAGACGTTCCGCGCCCTCGAGCGACTAAGGGCCGGACCGGACCGCTCCGCCCGCACGACCTATAGATCGGAGCGGCCTACGACCCGCGAGCTCATGAGCCCGCGCTCTCGCCGAAACAAACCACGCGACCTCCGGGGTCGCGTGACTCCTCCGATTCTTACGACCTGGAGCTCGACACGACGTAAAGCTCACGAGCTCTTAAGTCTCCGGACCATCCACCCGACGCCGCCGCCCTTCCCTACGAGGAACGGCAAAGTCCAATCTACATTTCTCGGCCGAGGCACTCGAGTGCCGTAGGTGTGCGACGCCATCCGTAGCCACAGCCTACGGCGCCGCGGCTACGTACCGGCAGCGGACATCAATGCCCCTGACGGGCACGACGTATCGGCCCAGATGCCGAATCCGCCTCCCGACAACCGCTACGGACAACCACTACCAAACAACGACGACCTCGGCAACGACGGCCGAGCTCTCCCCGTCCACACATTTTCTTGCGACACGGCACAGCGCATTTATGGTCGGACGGGCGACAACGGCGGCGCGACGAGCTCATTGTTCCCTCCGTCACCAACCAACGAGCTCCGAGCTCGGTGGACGACGTACGACACATCGAAATATGGAGCCGCCCCTACGAGACTCTATGACGACCGGCGAGCAGACTACCGGGTAGGGCGGCGACGATGTGCGCACGCCGGACAGCCCGGCGTGCCCGGCAAACCAGGCGACTTTTACACTTTACCCCCTCTATTTTATATTCTTCACACCTTTAGTCCTTCTCCTGGTGGCACCCATGTATCTTCCCCTTACGACTATAAAAGGGAAGTCTCGGCCACCGGGAGAGGGGATCGATCTTCTTCCCATCGCATCCTCATTCGAACACGCCCCACTCACAGAGACTTGGGAGCCGGCCTCCCTCTCTCGAACAGCTTGTATTCTCCCCAATACGAGCATTTGAGCTCGGCCACATAGTGACTCCAACTGGAGACTGGACTAGGGCACCGATTTGCCCGAACCAGTATAAACCTTGCGTCTTGTGTCCCTTGAGCTAGGCCATCGGAGCCCCACACGAGCCATTAGACCGATTTTACTGTGTCTGTGGCATACCCCGAGATATTAGACCACGACATAGACTTACATAATACCTTTTCATGGTTAGATTAATTTTTGTTGAGAGAATAATCTGTTAAAAAAAAAAAACCCAAGTTGCTTAAGTTGTTGTGAAATTTGAGATAGAAGTTTGATGAGAACTTAATTCTTGATATCTTTTTTCTTTGGAGAATTTATTTTGAAAATATTAAAAATAATAGCTTTACTTCATCTCTCGTGGAAAATGTTATATCCTACTACGACCATGCTATGCTATTAAAACCAAAGAAGTAAGCTATTTGCTTTGTGTTGAGCTTTTGTCAAATTTTGTGACCCAAGTTGAGAGACTTGTCTAAAGATCAAGATCACGTACACTTGTTTTTATTATTTTTATGCTCCAATTGTTGATCTCTCTAAAATCAATAAATAATTTTTTGTACAGCAAGGCATGGGCTATGCAAAAATAATATGTAAAAAAAGAGAGAAAAGAAAAGAAAGAAAAAGGGAGATGAAAAATGGACAAAAGTCCTACGAGGCGAGAAGAGCCTACCTCCCTAAGAAAAAAGAGAAAAAGGGGGAGATGAAAAATGGACAAGTGTCCTACGAGGCGAGTAGAGCCTACCTCCCTAAGAAATAAAGATAAAAATGGACAAGTGTCCGAGGGTCGATAGAACCCACATCTTTAAAAAGAGGAAATAAAAGACAAAAGTCTAGGGTGAGTAGAACCCACCTCTCTAAAAATAAAGATAGCCCATGATCTTGTTTGCAAAAATATTTATTTCAAAGAGAGAAGAAAATAAGAGCATAGTAGAATTAGCATACACATGCACATCTTGATCTAAGAGGATGTCTTTCCTTGGATCCATTTTTGACATTGCAAATACATGCAAGGTAAATATGCTATGTCTTTGATGAACACGAAACTCAGATACAACTTTATTAGAAGTGAATATTTTAATTACATATGTTCTGTGAGGATCCAAAAATACTACATATATATATATATAATTATTGAGTGATTCGAGAGTACCACGTAAGAAAGAAAGTAAGCTATATTTCTTTTCAAAAAATTATTGCAAAAACTCCGGCCGATTTGATTGAAGGAATAAGGTACTCGATATTAACTGTCTTGTTTCTCAATTACTTAAAGTTCTTGGTAAGATTAATAAAATACAAGTTTGATCATGAGATTGTTTTATTTTTGCTATACTTGTCTTGCGGCTTTGTTATAACCATCCTTTTATCGAGACGAGTAAAAGCCTAAGTGTGGGGAGCTTGTTGACACCTCTTAAGCTCTATTTTTATATGTCAACTAAACATATAATAAGGTCATAAAAAGAATAAATGCATAGAATAGGTATTACACCGACAAAGTTCCACGAGTTTTGGTGATTTATATCTTTTGAGGGGACTTAACTTTGGTAAATGCCGAAAAACTTAGAGAAAACCCCCAAACAATAAGAAGATTTACCACCGATGAATTTCGATCCGAAAAGTGAACTAAAACATTCTAGAAGACACCGAGAAGACACGGGAGAGACCCGACACCTGGGCCCTTGTGGCTTTGGCGGCCTCCGGCTTCGATCGGGCCGGGGCGGCCGCCGGGTGGGGCCGGATGTAAACCTCATCTTCCTAGGTCGGTTTCAAACCGACTTTGAGGTTGTATCTACGCCGTTGTTGAAGTCGGTTTGATCCAAGGGTCGGCATTCATCGGCGGGACTATATAAGGATGATCCTACCTCTGGCCTCAGCATGAAAATCATTATTCATCATACTCAGCTCTGATCATAGCTAGAGCCATACCTCTCTAATTAGAAGAGCTTAGATCAAGTTAAGAGAGATTAGTAGAAAGTTGAGAGATAGATCAAAAAACTTGATTAGAGTTCTAGATCTGTTCTTGAGAGATAAGAAGTAGAGTTGAGGAGAAGTAAGGAGAAGTACCGGATCTGTCGGTGACTCTCTACGCTTGTACCTCTGGGATCAAAGGCTTCATTGCACTTGATCTTGAGACTTCTTTGGTGGATCAACCTTATATTTGAGTAAGTTCACTTGTTTATATTTCTTTCGGTTTATGACTCATTAGAGTACTTTGATTCTTGTCGCTCTTGAATTGAAGTTGTTACCCCTAGTGCAAACGTAGTGTTTGGGCTAGATAACTCATAAATACACCCTACCTGCCGGAGCGTGGTAGATCATGGTAGTGACAGTACCATTGATTCCTTTGGATTCCACTTCCCGTAGGATAGGACACGTAGGGACATAGTTCTTTGGAGGAATAGTAAGTTTCGTCCTTACTTTCCTTTGAGTACGTCCCCATTAAGGAATATCTCTAAGCCTTACAAGGATATAAACTAGACAACCATAGAATTCTTCTCACCTTTTATCCGAACTCCGTTCCTTCCTATTATCTCGGGGATTAGTTTTGTCTCATTATTCTCACACCATTCTCCCCGTGGATTCGATATTTAAAACCCTCTCCCGGGTGAAGTGCTCATCGTTTCGTTAAACTGCGGACTATACAAATCATAAATAATTCTCGTAGGATAACTTTTTACCAACAAGTAGGTCAATTACCGTTGGGAGGAGGAGAGCATTTGATACTTGATAGTGGGTGCACTCAACACATGACCGGGGATTCTCATATGTTCAAGTCTATTAGCACAAAAGGCATTGATGAGTTTGATTCTATCACTTTTAAATGACAAGAAAGGCAAGGTCAAGGGACTTGGAAAGATTGCAATCACACAAGAAAAGAGCATATCAAAAGTGTTGCTTGTTGACAATCTTGATTACAACCTCTTGTCGATTTCTCAACTTTGTGATCTTGGCTACAAATGCATATTCACTAGTCAAGAAGTTGAAGTGGTTAGTATTGATGGAACAAATTTGATCTTCAAGGGCTTTAGACATGGTGATCTTTATTTGGTTGATTTCAACTCTAGTGAAGGCAAATTGACAACTTGCTTACTCTCCAAGGCTAGCATGGGTTGGTTGTGGCATAGAAGGCTGAGTCATGTTGGAATGAAGCAATTGAACAAGTTAGTGAAGCATGACTTGGTTAGAGGCTTGAGTGATGTCACTTTTGAGAAGGACAAACCTTGTAGCTCATGTCAAGCCGGCAAACAATATGGCAAAGTGCACATCCTTCAAAGAGCACAATGAGTACAAGCAAAGCATTTGAGTTGTTGCACATGAACTTGTTTGGGCCAACAACATATACAAGTATCGGTGGCAATAAGTATGGTTTTGTGATTGTAGATGACTACACTAGATACACTTGGGTGTTCTTTCTTCATGACAAGAGTGATGTGTTTGAGCTATTCAAATCCTTTGTCAAGAGATGCCAAAATGAGTTTGAAACATCCATCAAGAAGATTAGAAGTGACAATGGGAGTGAATTCAAGAATACAAGAATTGAAGAGTAGTGTGATGATCTAGGAATTGGACATCAATTCTCACCAACCTACACTCCTCAATCCAATGGTGTAGTTGAAAGAAAGAATAGAACATTGATTGAAATGGCAAGATCCATGCTTAGTGAGTACAATGTTAGCCATTCCTTTTTGGGACGAAGCAATCAACACGGCTTTGTCTGTTGTAGCAACCGCCTCTATTGCCATGGAATGCTTAGAAAGACACCATATGAGTTGTTGAATGGAAGGAAGCCCAACATTGGTTACTTTAGAGTATTTGGTTGCAAATGCTATATTCTCAAGAAAGGCACAAGATTGGGCAAGTTTGACAAGAAATACGATGAAGGATTCCTAGTTGGATATTCAACCACAAGCAACGCTTATAGAGTTTGGAACTTGGGTAGTGGTCAACTTGAAGAGGTTTATGATGTTGAATTTGATGAAACCCAAGGCTCACAATATGAAGTTGAAAACCATGATGATGTGAGAGGCTCCAATTTGGAAAATACAATGAGGAACATAGACATTGGTGACATTAGGCCAAGACAAGTTGATGATGATGATGCTCCAACACTCAACACAATTGTGGAGATTGGTTCTAATGAAGCAAGCACTAGTGGTTCTCATGATGAAGATCAACAAGCTAGTACACCATCTCATCCTAGTCATCAAGTGCAAGTGATGCAACCTTCAAACATAACAAGAGATCATCCACTAGATCAAATTGTTGGTGACATCAATAGTGGAGTTATAACTAGAGGAAGACTAGCTTCTTTTTTTGTGCACACCATGCCTTTGTGTCTCAAGAAGAACCAAAAAATATTGAGAAGGCATTAGAAAAGGAAGATTGGATCAATGCTATGCATGAAGAGTTGAACAACTTTAAGAGGAATGAAGTTTGGGAACTAGTGGAGAGACCTAAGGACTACAATGTGATTGGAACCAAATTGGTCTTCAGGAATAAGCAAGATCAAGATGGAATTGTTGTTAGAAACAAAGCAAGACTTGTAGCTCAAGGGTACACTCAAGTTGAGGGTCTTGACTTTGGAGAAACATATGCTCGGTTGCTAGATTGGAGTCAATAAGGATCTTGTTAGCTTATGCATGTGCTCATGATATCAAGCTATATCAAATGGATGTGAAGAGTGCATTCGTGAATGGATTCATAAATGAGTTAGTCTATGTAGGACAACCTCCCGGTTTTGAAGATGAAAAGAAGCCCAACCATGTGTACAAGTTGAGGAAGGCTTTGTATGGATTGAAACAAGCCCCTAGATCATGGTATGAGAGGTTGAGAGATTTTCTCCTCTCTAAAGGGTTCAAGATGGGAAAGGTTGACACCACTCTCTTCACCAAGAAGCTTGGAGATGACTTGTTTGTGTTGCAAATCTATGTTGATGACATCATATTTGGCTCAACCAATCAAGAATTTTGTGAAGAGTTTGCAAAGATGGTGGCCAAAGAGTTTGAAATGTCAATGCTTGGAGAACTCACATACTATCTTGGACTTCAAGTAAAGCAAATGAAGAATGGCACATTTGTTAGTCAAGGCAAGTACATCAAGGACATGATCAAGAAGTTTGGCTTGGAAGATGCAAAACCAATGTCAACACCAATGGGAACCAATGGAGGGCTAGACATCGATGAAAGTGGCAACATGGTTGATCAAAAGCAATATCGGTCTATGATTGGAAGCTTACTCTATGCCACCGCTTCTAGACCGGATATAGCTTTTAGTGTGGGCATGTGTGCAAGATATCAATCCTCTCCTAGAGAGAGTCACCTCAAGACAACTAAGAGAATTTGAGGTATTTGAAAGGCACACAAAATGTTGGATTTTGGTATCCAAAGGGATCCAAATTTGAGCTTATTGGATATTCGGATTCTGTCGGGTACCTATATCAGGGGTAACCAAAACAGACGACAATCCGCGGCAAAGGCCCAAAGAACGGCCTAGCCCAACCAGCGATCAATCTCGCACGAGCTCGAGTCCGGCCCACGAGCCAACTCCGCCTCGTACGAGCTCGCAGGCCGGACACCAAAATTCCGCCTCGAGCGAGTTCCAAGCCCGCGAGCTCACTCCGCCTCGGGCGAGTTCCGAGCTCGGTCCGCGAACTGACTCCGCCTCGAACGAGCTCAAGACCATGTCCCGAGCTCTAAATCGATCGTGAGCCCGCCAGGGCCCACACGAGCTCGCCAGGGCCCACACGAGCTCGCATCCCCACACAAGCTACAGTGGTGGCCAATCTCCAACTCGCACAAGCTCGAGCTCAACCAATGCAATCTCGAGAGCTTGCAGGACTCCGGTCCCACTCGTTCACCCGACCGTTCACCCATGCACCGACGAGCAAAGTCAGATCTACAGTACCGGCATCTAGGCGCAATCGAGCACTGCGGCTACCCACCGCAGCCTACGGATCATGCGGCTAGACGTGGCGACGGAATCAATCTTGAGCACACGCGCGCCGGCGACCCGTCATGTCGGGCTCGAGCCACGCCAAGCGCTATGGACAAAAGGAATCATTGCTCTCTGTCGAGCTCTCCTGTCCACATGTTCTGCTGCGTCGCGCCGGGGCCCCCGCTTCCGTCTGCCCGGCGGCGCAGCAGTGCCTGACGAGGCAGAGAGGTGTGCCTGACGACCGATGGGACGCCTCCCTGCCATAATACTCGACTGGGGCGTAATCGAGCACGCTGGCCATCATCACGGAGCCAGCGAGCTCAGGAGCTCACCTAGTCCAGCTCCAAACGACGGGATTCCCGCGCTGCCTCCTCCCCATCGCGCAGGAGTAGGAGGACATGCTACGAAGCAGCAGGGCGATGGCGACCATGCATGCCGAGCAGGCCCGCATGCCCTGCCACCACCATGCTTTTACATTTTACCCCTCCTTCCAAGTCCTCCCCCGTGGCATCTCTATGTATGCCCCTTGGACTATAAAAGGGGCATGATGGCCATCGAGAGAGGCGAGCAATCTTAATCGGCTCGAAGTTCATCCCTTCCCATGCACACCACTCTCGATATTGGCACTTGCCTCAATCACAGAGACTTGGGAGCTCGCTCCCTCTCTCGACCAGCTTGTGTTCACCCGATCACGAGCCCCCGAGCTCGGACATAGTGACTCCGACCGACTAGGGTGCCGGATTGCCCCGAACCTGTATAAACCTTGTGTCATTTGTCTCTTGAGCTTAGCCATCGGAGCACACACTTGCCAGTCGATTACTGTGACCGTGGTATTAGACCACGAGAGTTGGCGCGCCAGGTAGGGGCAGCGCTTGTGTGACGGCACGCACTCCGATGGCTCCCTCCACCGTTCCACCGGCATCGGCGCCTCGCACGTCGGTGGAGCGGTGGAGGGAGCCATCGGAGTGAGTGCACGCTCAGGCCGGGATTTGACTTCCGCGCCATCGAGCCCTATCGCGCGCGGCGGATTGCTTCTTCGCCGCCATTTCGTCCCCTCGCCCCGCATATCCCGGGCCCCGAGCTGAACCAGGAGCTCTTCCGTGACGTCACCTTCTCCATCACCAACGTCGTCCTGCAGTTCACCGGGCGGGAGCCCCTATCCCGCAAGGAGTTCATGGCGTCCTACGCCAAGATGTACCCCGACGGACAGCCCGGTCTGCCACGTCCCTTGAGCGGCGAGCTCAAGGCGGCTGACACCCGAGGGCTCGAGGCGGCCATGGGCGCCCGAGTCCGGCGGGGACGAGACCCCACTCTCGACAATGCTTCATGTGCCCCACTCCCGAGGGGACCGTGCAGAGCGTCGACAAGAGCGGCTCCGAGTCGCATTCAGTGCGCTCCGACGCCAGACGCCGCGCCACCCACCGGACACGCGTCCCTAAGCGGTCGATGCCAGCTCCGTGAGCTCGGAAAGTACCGGCCGTGACATCGGCGGGAGAGGAAGGCGCCCTCGCGCCCGAAGAAGCGCAGCCCCAGGTCGAGCTCGGGGCGCTCACCGTCGCATCATCAACGATGGCGGGCGAGGCGACCTCCGCCCGGTCGTCGGACGGGCGTCCCACCTCGCCGCGCCTCGCCGCTCCGCGACGCTGCCGGGCGGAGACCCCGAGGCGAAAAGGGTCCACCGGCGGCTCAAGACGCCGCTCGGCACGCCGCCGTCGCGGTAGATGGAGAGCCTGGCCTCCCGGGGGAGGGCCACAAGGCATCCTCGGCTGGGGCCCGCCCGCGATGACGCTCCACTCGCCCACGTCGGCGCCGGACGGGTGGGCGAGAATCGCGACAGCGCGTGATATGCTCACGGCCGCGACGAGTTGAAGCACTGGAGGGAGGCGGCCCGGCGACCGGGCGGCGGGACCATCTCAACGACGACCGGCCCCACGACGGTCGTCCCGCCGCTCCTGCCACAGGGGAGGCGGGAGGCCGCTACGATAGCGCGGGAGGACCGCAGCAGGAGCCCGACTTCGGAAAGGAGGAGGCCCAGAGCCCGACTCGAACGGGAGGAGGCCTAGGGTGTTTGGGTCCCGAATCCACAACGCTGTGTTCCCTGCGCGCTTCTGAGCTCCGACCTCCATGCAGAAGTACAACGGGGAGACGGACCCCAGTGTATGGCTCGAGGATTACCACCTCGCCTGCCGTGCGGGCGGGGCGGAGAATGACCTCTTCATCATCCGCAACCTCCCTTTGTACCTCGTCGATACAGCTCGCTCGTGAAAGCCGGAGCATCTGCCGCCAGGCGGATCAATGGGCTGGCGCGACCTCCACGACGTCTTCGACGACAACTTCCGGGGACCTACACCGGGCCCAAAGAACACATGGGACCTCCGCGGGTGCAAGCGAAGAGGACGAGAGCTGCGCGACTACATCCAGCGCTTCTCCAAGCTCGCAATGAGCTCACCGACGCCATGGACGTGGAGATCATCACGGCGTTCTGCCGGCACCACTTGCGAGACCCTATCTCCGCGAACTCGGCGTCCACAAGCCCAAGACCGTCAAGGAGCTCCTCGACCTCGCCACTAACCACGCCGGGGGAGAGGAGGCCATCTCCGCGGTCCCGCGGCCTCCTCGAGAAGGGCAAGGATAAGGTCGCAGACGAGGACACGGGCGGGTCTGCATCACGCCCCAAGAAGAAGAGCAAGAACAAGCGCCACCATGACAACGACCTCGTGGCGGTGGACGAAAAAAGAGGGAGGCGGCAAGCAGGCCGGGCCAACCCAGGAAGGACTACCCGGCGGCTCCTCTTGAAGCCGTGCACCAACCACGAGGGCCGGGTCAAGCACAAGCTAAAGGACTGCAACCTTATGAAGTTGTTTGTGTACGGTACCCAAGTCGGTCGGAGGCACGAGCGCGGCGGGATGATGACAAGGCGGGGAGCGGTCGGCAACGATGGCGTCTACCTACGAGGAAGGCGCCGTCAACGTCGTCTTCGGAGAGCCACCGCGTATGAGTCCAAGCGGCCGACGGAAGCTCACGTGCGCGAGGTCCTCTTCACCGAACCGGCCACTCCCTCGCACCTCAAATGGTGAACGCGGCCATCACCTTCGACAGACCGACCACCCCGACCACATTCCGCAGCCCGGGAGGTTCCCCCTCGTCGTCGACCTGATCGTCGGCACCAAACGCCTCGGCAAGGTGCTCATGGACGGCGGCAGCGGCCTCAACCTCCTCTATGTCGACACCCTCGACGCCCTCGGCATCCCGTGAGCTCGTCCCTGACCGTCTTCGGATCCGATCCACGGCGTGGTCCCGGGGAAGCAGGCGGTCCCGCTCGGGCTCATCAACCTCCCCGTCACCTTCGGCACACCGAGCAATTTTTGCAAGGAGGTGCTCACCTTCGAGGTGTGCTACCCTTCAGAGCACGTACCATGCATTGCCGGGCCGGCCGTGTTACGCGAAGTTCATGGCCGTCCCCAATTACACGCACCTCAAGCTCAAAATCCCGGGGCCGAAGGGGATCATCACCGTCAACTCCACCTTCGAGCGCGCGTTCAACTGT
Organism: Hyparrhenia diplandra; assembly: GCA_015847255.1. NCBI lineage: Eukaryota > Viridiplantae > Streptophyta > Magnoliopsida > Poales > Poaceae > Hyparrhenia > Hyparrhenia diplandra. The sequence goes on from JADLZK010001275.1 coordinate 77,013, forward strand.
GACAACGAGTCCATGCAGTACGCGGACGCCGTCATCGAAGTCCCGAGAAGCTCGTCCCCGAGATGCTCGCATGGGTCCGCGCCGAGGACTCCAAGTAGGTGAAGAAGGTCTCGAGCTCGTCCGAGGAGCTCAGGATGGCCGCAAGCTCGTCCAGGGAGCCCGAGAAGGCCATGGGCGCCTTCGAGCCAGGGAAGGACGCCAAGGAGGTCGCGGTGGATGAGGAGGGGCGCACCGTTCGCATCGGTGCCAAGCTCTCTCCCAAATAGGAAAGCGAGGCTCGTCGACTTCCTCCATGCGAACCTCGACGTGTTCGCATGGAGAGCCTCGACATGCCCGGCATTCCGAGGGAAGTCGCCGAGCACTGCTTGAATATCAAGCCTGGCTCTCGGCCGGTGATGCAGCGGCTCCGACGCTTCGACGACGGCAGGCGCAGGCAATCACCGAGGAGATAGATAAGCTCTTAGTGGCGGGCTTTATCAAGGAGGTGTATCATCCCGAGTGGATAGTCAACCCTGTACTAGTTAAGAAGAAGAATGGGAAATGGAGGATGTGTGTGGATTACACGAGTCTCAACAAGGCATGCCCAAAGGATCCGTTCCCTTTGCCGCGCATCGACCAAATTGTTGATTCCACCTCCGGGTGTGAAACGCTCTGTTTTCTTGACGCCTACTCCGGCTACCACCAGATCGTGATGAACAAGCTCGATCAGCTCGCCACCTCCTTCATCACTCCGTTTGGCGCATTCTATTACGTAACAATGCCCTTCGATTTGAAAAACGCAGGCGCCACCTTCCAAAGGTGCATGCAGAAGGTCTTCAAAGAGCTCCTCGGGAAGCTCGTCGAAGCGTACATCGATGACATCGTAGTCAAGACAAAACGCACGGGCGAGCTCGTTCCCGACCTCAAGCAAGTCTTCAGCAAACTCTATGAGTTCGGGGTCAAGCTCAACCCCGAGAAGTGTGTCTTCAGGGTCCCAAGGGGGAAGCTGCTCAGGTTTGTCGTGTTCGAGCGCGGCATCGAGGCTAACCCCGAAAAAATCGCCGCTATCAAAAGCATGGGGCCCATCAAAAAGGTCAAAGGCGTACAACGGCTCACGGGATGCCTTGCTGCTCTCAGCCGGTTCATCGCCCGGCTCGGGGAGCGAAGTCTTCCGCTGTACAAGCTCTTGAAGAAGTCAGAGCACTTTGTTTAGACCGACGAGGCCCAGACCGCCCTCGATTCTCTGAAAGAGCTCTTGGCCAACCCGCCCGTGCTGACCGCACCAACACCGGACGAGCCCATGCTGCTTTACATCGCGGCGACCTCGCAGGTTGTAAGCTTGGTACTCGTGGTCGAGCGCGAGGAGGAGGGACACGCGCTCCGCTGCAACGCCCCGTCTACTTCATCGGTGAGGTCCCTCCGACACCAAGACCCGCGACACGAGATCCGTAGCTCGCAGACGCCTCGCTAATCACGCGGCAAGCTCCGCCCACTACTTCGACGCGCATCCGGTCACCGTCGTCTCCAAATACCCGCCTGGCGAGGTCATCCGCAGCCCCGAGGCTATGGGACGTATCACCAAGCGGCCCATCGAGCTAATGGGGGCTGTCATCTCATACGCACCGAGAGAAGCCATCAAATCCCAGGTCCTTCCCGACTTCATCGCCGAGTGGACCGAGACTACCGCCTCCAAAGCCGGACAACGAGGAATACTGGGTCATGTACTTCGACGGCTCGGTGAAGAAGTGGGGCGCGGGGGCTGGACTGGTCTTCGTCTCCCCACACAACGTGCGCATGAGGTACTCGATCCGCCTTCACTTCCCTGCGTCCAACAACGTCGCCGAGTATGAAGCCCTGGTCAACGGCCTCCACATCACGATCGAGCTCGGCATCCGACGGCATACTCCGAGCTCGTCGCCAACCAGGTCATGAAGGAGGTCGACTGCCTCAACCCAAAGATGATCGCGTACTGCCGGAAGGTGCGCGAGCTTGAAGAGCAGTTCCACGGCCTCGAGCTCAACCACATCTCCCATTAGTACAACGGTGACGCCGACGTCCTCGCCAAGCTCGCGTCAGATCGGAAGCAAGTGTCCCCCAGGGTATTTGCCCATGACCAGCACTCACCCTCGATTCGGCTCGAGGCCAAAACGTTGCAAGAGAGCTCGGGCTCACACGACGACCCGGCCAAGATCCCCTTCGTACCGTCCCCTAATGACACAGAGCTCGACCTCCCCACGAGGTCAGACTCCGCAATGGAGGTCGACGTGGTCGAGACGGGAGTCCTTGCCATCCCAGAGCCAAAAGTCCCCTAGCCCGATTGGCGGATCCCCATCTTGGATTGGCTCAAGGAAGGCAAGTTGCCCCCGGGCAAAGAAGAAGCCCGGCGCGTTGCTCGCCGCGCCAAGTCCTTCGCCCTCGCGGACAGCGAGCCCTATAGACGCAGCGCCTCTGGAATCCTCCAGCACTGTGTCACATTCGAGGAGGGCGAAGAGCTCGTAAAAGAGATCCACGTTGGAGATTGCGGCCACCACGCGGCCCCGCAAGCTCTGGTCGGAAAGGCTTTCTGGCAAGGCTTCACGGCCAACGCCGTCGCGGACGCCAACAAGGTCGTGCGCCACTATGAAGGATGCCAATTCTTCGCGTGACAGATGCGCCTCCCGGCGCAAGCCCTCTAGACGATCCCGATCACCTGCCCCTTTGCGGTCTGGGGTCTCGACATGGTGGGGCCCTTCAGGAGGTCGCCCGGGGGCTACACCCATTTGCTCGTCGCCATCGACAAGTTCACCAAGTGGATCGAGGTCATGCCTATCTCCCGAACTCGGTCCGAGGAGACGGTCAAGTTCTTCATCGGCATCATCCATCGATTTGGGGTCCCGAACTCCATCATCACCGACAACGGCACCAATTTCACGGGGCAAAAGTTCCTCGACTTCTGCGACGACAATGACATTCGGGTGGATTGGGCGGCGGTTAGTCACCCAAAGACCAACGGGCGGGTCGGCGAGCTAATGGCACGCTCCTACAAGGCGTAAAGCCGCGCGCATCTTCAAGCGGCTCGACAAGTATGGCGGCCGGTGGCTTGCCGAGCTCCCGCCGTCGTATGGAGCCCGAGGACTACACCGAGCAGGGCCATGGGATGCACGCCCTTCTTCCTCATCTTCGGATCCGAGGCCGTGCTGCCCACCGACCTCGAGTACGGCGCACCCAGGGTCCGCGCGTACAACGACGATGGCAACCAAGCATCGCTCGAGGACGCGGTGGATCAGCTCAACGAGGCCCGCGACGTCGCACTCCTCCACTCGGCCAAGTACCAGCAATCTCTCCGCCGCTACCATGACCGTCACGTGAGAGGTCGAGCCTTCAGCGTCGGCGACCTAGTACTCCGGCGAGTTCAGAGCACGAAGGACCGCCACAAGCTCTCGGCTCCGTGGGAGGGCCCCTTCACCATCGACCAAGTCCTGCGACCAGGCTCGTACAAGATCAAGGGCGCCAGGGGCCGAGTCCTCACTAATGCCTGGAACATTGAACATTTACCCTTGATTTTACTTTGTAAATTACCACTATGAGTTTGAATAAAAGCACTTCCCGATTCGATGCAAAATCTGTGCAAGCATTCGAACTCTTTCATTTCGATCGTAAAGCGGCCGCCCCTCCGCCTTCCGGTGAGGCCAACCCTTGCTCGAGGGCTATAGAGGACGGGGTGCACACCCCGCGTTTTTCACGAACTCTTTTTTTGCCTTTGATGACCTCGAGCTCTAGTCGCAGTCACGAGCTCGTCAAGGTCACGTCCGATCCGCTCGGACCTCGTTCGCCTCTCTTTCCTCGACTTATGCGGATTGCCGTTTACCTAAATTCGAGATCACCGTCATAAGGCATGGCGCGGCGCCAATCGACCTCCCGCCCCCACGGCCCGGAGGAAAGGCCCACCACTCGTTCTATCGGAGCACGAGCTCGAACTTAGAAATTCGACAAAACGCACAAAAAATAGAAAAGAAGGCGAACTCACGTTTTTACGAACTCCTTTTTTGCATTTAATGATCTCGAGCTCTGAGCCGCGCTTGCGAGCCCGTCGAGGTCGTGTCCGATCTACTCGGACCTCGTTCGCTTTCCCTTCTCTCGACTTGCACAGATTGTTGTTTACCTAAATTTGAGATCGCCATCGTAAGGCATGGAGCGGCCGCAATCAACCTCCCGCGCCCCCAGCCCGCCGCGGAAAGGCCCGCCACTCGTTCTATCGAAGCACGAGCTCGAACTTAGAGATTCAACGAGACACACAAAAATAGAAAAGAAGGCAAACCCTTTATAACTTAAACGATTCAAGTTATATTTTACACTTGCCCTGACCTCGGGGACTTTAAGGTTTGCACAAGAGGCCATGCCTCGACCTACTGATCATGCTCTTCCGTTGGCACATCCTCCTCCATAGGCGCGTGCGCGGCTTCCTCGTCAACAGGCCTCTCGAAGAACCCGAGCTCCTCCGACGCGAGGTCGAAGAGCTCGCCGGCGACTTCCTCAGCACGGGCCTCCGCAGCCGCCCACTGAGGCTCAGGGACGAGCCTCGGGTCCGGCCAGCCTTTCCCAACGACGACCGTGTCCAAGGAGGGGTAGTGCGCGAGCACCACAACCATCACCTTTTGCACGACCCGCCGTGTGCAGTCCCTCACCCTCTGCGGGATGAGAAGGACGCGGTGAGCCGGTTCCACCGCCGGGCCGACGTCGAGTTCATCGCACACCGCCTGGATGTCGACGATGGCGTTGTCCTGATCCCGCATCTGGGCCTCCGCTTCGGCCTCGGCCTCCTCCACGCGGTTGCGAAGGGCCTCGAGCTCGTGCGCCTGAGCTCTCTGCCCCTTCTCCATTTCCCGCAGCTCGCCAATCTTGGCCTGCAGCTCCCGCTCCTTCGCAAGGGAGCCTTCTCCTCCGCTTGGCGGACTCAATCCCCGATGTCCCGGTCCTTGGTCGCTGACCACTCTTTCTCCTCTGCAAGCCAAAAGACCAATCAGCGCATAAGCAAGCCGTTGAAAAAAAAAGACCTCGGACCACCTGCTTACCCGCAAGGTTGGCCATAAGCTCATCCTGGGACGCTCGTAAAATGTTGTTATCCTCGATAACACGTGCTAAATCCATCTCCAAGCTATGGCGATCAGCCCATAGCTCAGCACACTCTCTATCATAAGCTAAACACGATCGAAGAAAGGCTCAACCCTCGAGCTCAAACCAAAAACCCAACCAAAAACCCAAAGGGACTCGGATAAGATGAGTACTCACTCCTCAACTCGTCGTCCCTCTCCTTGAGCATCTGCTCCGCAAGCTCCTTCTCCTCCCGAAATAGGCCAATCCGCCTCTCGGCGGCGGTCCGCCTCTCCTTTTCCTGTTGAAGGAGGCCGTGGAGCTCGCGGAGGTCCCTCTGCAGCCCATCGCGCTGGGTGTGATGCGCTGTCTTCGCCTCCCACAGGCGCCTTGACGCCAGCTCCTCGGTCTGGTGCAGCTCAGCGGTGGCCTTCTCCTCGACCTCGCGGGTTATCCACGTCTCGACCTCGCCGGCTCGCCTGGCAGCCTCCTCCGTGGCCTTTCGGCTAACCCCGGGCGGACTTGACCATGGCAAAGGGCGCTCCCGAGCTGCGACCAAAGGACGTGCCCCTATTGGAGGAGCTTTTGGATGGCCCCTCCCGCAGCCACCGCATCGCCGTGGCTCGCCTCGAGAGACACCAAACTCTGAAAGGAGACAAGGACAAAGCATTAAGAAGATGACTTCGGCTCGAGTCAAATCAAAGCACTCACCCCAAAGCGCTCTGTAGGCTCCGTGCAACGCTCCGGTGGGACGAGCCCTCCGCCGGGCGTCGGCGTGCATCTCCGACCAGAAACGTCGGCGTGTCGACACGGGCGAGGCCCGCCGCCAACTCCGCCTCGGTGGCCTTTCGGGGCTCACCACGCGCCCTCTCCGTCGCGAGCTCCGCCGGACCTCCGGGGATAGTCACACACTGGCGCCGCTACGGCCCGCGCGTCGGCCGGAAGCTTGTCATCCGCGCCCGGCTCCCCTCGGGAGCTCGCCGGGGGACTCCGGTCTCGGCCCGCGGCAGCGATGAAAGCACGGGCAGCGGGGCCCGGGCCCGAGCTCGGCGGTAAGGCCGTCCTCCGCCACCGGCGGCGGGACCAAGCTCGAGCTTCGGCAACGTGCTGTCCTCCGCCATCGATCCGCCGGGCGGCCCCGGGGACAACCCGGAGGATAGTTCCTCAACCCCTCCCGGGCGAGGGACCGCTAGGAACTCGTCGACCCACCATCTTCGCTGCCACGACCTCGGCGCTACGACCGACGCCTCAACCCGAGGCCCGGAGGCCCTCACGCGCCTCGACGACGCAACCTGAAGCACGGGGGGCTTCACACTCCTCGCCCCTCTCCTGACTCGCTCCGCCAGCACCTCCGCTGCTCCCCCCACTCCCGGACACCAAGGAGGCGCCCACGGGGAGAATACGAGGGAAGGAGGGAGCAGGGACCGGAGCTGACGCCTCGGTCCGCAGCCTCTTTGCCGGGTGAGGAAGGAGGGGAGCGGCAGCCAATCTGTCGCCACAAAAATAGTGGATCAACTCGCCAAGACTCCCGTCACGAGATCGAGATAATAAAGAAGAGTTGAAATGAAGACTTACCCGGTGGCGTGCGGCTCTTCTTCGGCGCCGCCCCCTCGAGCTCCCGGTGCTCGCTCCTCTCGCGGCGAAGCTTCGCCGTCGCCCCCAGCGGGCGGCGCCGCGGCTCAGTAGCGGGAACCCCGTCGCAACTCCGGTCGAGACAGTGGAAGCAACCCGAGCTCCGTCCGGGACGGCGTCGCCACTACATCGGGAGGTCGAGGTAGAAGTTGCACGGGCTTCCGGCTCGCGCCATCGTCGCGCGCCCGAGCTCGATGATGTCCCGGCCGAGGCGTCCTCGACGAACGGGTTTTCGATCTCCGCACATCGTCGCTCTCGGTGGAGCTGCTACCCGTGTCGGGCGGCTCCGCCGGGGGACGTTGCACCGCCGCGGCCGCGGGCTCTCAGCGCGGTGGACGCGAGATGGGGAGATCGATTGGACCCACTCGCCACAAGGTCACGGGCGGATAAGAAACCGACGAAGCCCCACCTAACCGAGAGAAAAAGGCTCGAGATCTCACCAAACTGGGTCGTCACCGGAGACGGTAGCGGCGTTGGATACGAGCCATCTGGTGGGAGAGCGAAATCGGCCCCGGTAACGCCCCGAACCCAGTCCTCGATCTCATCTCGAGTTTAGGGACGAGGCCGCCACGGCCCCCTCGAAGGGCGATTGATCCAACGTCATTGGCCACAACCGAGCCGACGCCGCATCAAGGGAGGCGTCCAACGAGCCACCCAGCACGCGATGATAATCGGCTCCGTGAGGCCGGGCGTCGTGCAGCACGACGACTCGATCCGCCACCACATGCGACGGCAGGCGGCGCCGCCCGGGGTTTGCACCCTCCAAACCTCGCGCGAGATGAGGAAAGACGCGACCCGTGTACTCCGGCAGCGCGTGCTCAGGGTTGTTCTTGAGGTAGAACCATTCCCTGTGCCACGCGCCGTTGTTCGACGGCATCTTGATCGGCGGGAATCACGCAGCCATTCCCGTCCTCAGCTGCACCATCGCCGGGCCGATCGTGGCTGGAGTCTTCGCGCCGTCGGAGCAATATTGGATCTTGATCGTGAAGTAATGCTTGAATAGTTCCCAATTAGCCTCGATCCCGAGCCATCCTTCACACAGCGCGACGAAGGCTGAGATATGAAGGAGCCCGTTCGGCGTCATGTGCTGGAGCTCGAGGCCCCAGCGATGGAGGAGGCGGCGGAGGAAGTCGTCGGCGGGGACCATCAGTCCTCGCTCGTGGTAGGCCACGAGCGAGACGACATACCCCGGTGGCGGATTGGGCGCCTCGTCGTCGCCCGGAGCTCGCCATTCTTCCGCATCCGTCAGCGGCGTCAGGGCCTCCCGCGCCACGAGGCCCCAAAGACCAGGCGAAGTCGCGAGTCAAGCGCTCCCAGAGACTCATCTCTCTTTCTTTTTCTCTCTCTCTCCGGCGCAAAAAACGGCGGCGGGGGGCTCGCTTGGCCTTTGGAGGTGAAGGGGACGAGGAGATGGGATCCGGAGGTGGCGACGGGCAAAGGCAAAGGCAAAGGTGAAGGTAAAAATTTTTTACCCCGTACCCTTGTCAATTTATAACCGCGGGGGGATGGATAGGTGACCGGGAATGGCCTCCCACGCCCCGCCTTAACTCCCCTGGAACCACCTAAAAAGCGCGCCCACGCCCCCACAACGTGATGGCTTGGAGTCGAACCGACGCGGATATTACAACGGTAACTTTTTCCAACGGGCGGCGGAAGCGAGCTCGCCCCGCGGTCCCTGGGCCTGGGGTTCGAAGGCCGGCCCACCAAGGGTCCGACGGCCACCCCGACCCACCTTGAGCGGGACGCGTCGAGGAGCAGTCCAAGTGGCCCACACTGCGGCGCTCCGAGCGCCACGGGGCTCCTCGATTCGTGTTCGAGTCACCGGGGGCGTCGCACCGACCTCAAATTTCCTCCCGAGGAGGAGGCGTCGAGCCCTCGAGATCCAATCTCGGGAATATCGAGGTCGAGCCACGGCCTGATCCAACGAGCGAGCTCGCCGCGAAGGCGAAGCTCGGGCCTCACTCGGATTACCCGCTAGCAGCCCCTCGAGCACCCGATCTCGGTCACCGAGGCAAGGTCGGGCACGAGCTCTCCCCACCCCTCGCCATAGGGAAGAATGGGTAGAAACAAAAATAAACAAATCATTCAAAGCCTCCACGAGAACATATCGTTCTCGCGGAGCCTCGGGGGCTACACCCGGCGGGTGCGCCGAAGCGCACCTCCCCGTACCGAGCACCATGACCTCGACCTCGGCCCTCGTTTAGAGCGCTTGAGGGAGAATCCATCTCCCCAAACGCTCGGGGCTACCGTCGGGTACCTATATCGGGGTACCCAAAACAGACGACAATCCACGGCAAAGGCCCGAGTAACGGCCTAGGCCAACCAGCGACCAATCTCGCACGAGCTCAGAGCCCGGCCCACGAGCCAACTCCGCCTCGTACGAGCTCGCAGGCCGGACGCCAAAATTCCGCCTCGAGCAAGTTCCAAGCCCACGAGCTCACTCCGCCTTGGGCGAGTTCAAGCACGGTCCACGAACCGACTCCGCCTCGAACGAGCTCAAGACCATGTCCCGAGCTCTAAATCGATCGTGAGCCCCGTGAGCCCACCGCCGCCGGGGCCCACACGAGCTCGCGTCCCCCACACAAGCTACAGTGGTGGCCAATCTCCGACTCCGACGAGCTCGAGCTCAACCAATGCGAGCTCGAGAGCTTGCAGGACTCCGGTCCCACTCGTTTACCCGACCGTTCACCCAAGCACCGATGAGCAAAGTCGGATCTATAGTACCGGCATCTAGGCGCAATCGAGCACTGCGGCTACCCACCGCAGCTACGGTCTACGGCTAGACGCTGGCAACGGGAATCCAATCTTCAGGCACACGCGGGCCGGCGACCCGTCATGTCGGGCTCGAGCCACGCCAAGCGCTATGGACAAAAGGAATCATTGCTCTCTGTCGAGCTCTCTTGTCCACACGTTCTGCTGCGTCGTGCCGGGGCCCCCGCTTCCGTCTACCCGGCGGCGTAGCAGTGCCTGACGAGAGCAGAGGTGTGCGGCGACCGATGGGACGCCTCCCTGCCGTAATACTCGAGTGGGGTGTAATCGAGCACGCTGGCCATCATCACGGAGCCAGCGAGCTCAGGAGCTCGCCCAGTCCGGCTCCAAACGACGGGATTCCCGCGCCGCCTCCTCCCCATCGCGCTGGAGTAGGAGGACAGGCTACGAAGCAGCAGGGCGACGGCGACCATGCATGCCGAGCAGCCCGCGTGCCCCGCCACCACCACGCTTTTACATTTTACCCCTCCTTCCAAGTCCTCCCTCGTGGCATCTCTATGTATGCCCCTTGGACTATAAAAGGGGCATGATGGCCATCGGGAGGCGAGCAATCTTAATCGGCTCGAACTTCATCTCTTCACACGCACACCACTCTCGATATTGGCACTCGCCTCAATCACAGAGACTTGGGAGCTCGCTCCCTCTCTCGACCAGCTTGTATTCACCCCAATACGAGCCCCGAGCTCGGACATAGTGACTCCGACTGGACTAGGGTGCCGGATTGCCCCAAACCAGTATAAATCTTGTGTAATTTGTCTCTTGAGCTTAGCCATCGGAGCACACACTTGCCAGTCGATTACCGTGACCGTGGTATTAGACCACGACATGATTCCGACTATGGAGGATGCAAAATCAATAGAATGAGTACAAGTGGCACATGTCAATTCCTTGGAAGATCACTTGTTTCTTGGTCTTCAAAGAAGCAAAATAGTGTTGCTCTCTCTACCGCCAAAGCCGAATACATTAGTGCGGGAAGTTGTTGCACTCAATTGCTTTAGATGAGGTCTACTTTGAGGGACTTTGGATTCAAGTTTGACAAAGTACCATTGTTTTGTGACAATGAAAGTGCAATCAAGATGACACAAAATCCGGTTCAACATCGAAGAACAATGCACATTGACATAAGACATCACTTCATTAGAGATCATCAACAAAAGGGTGATATTTGCATCATGGGAATTGGCACCGATGATCAATTAGCCGATATATTCACCAAGTCACTTGATGAGAAGAGGTTTTGCATGCTAAAAGGAGAATTGAACATTATTGACTTCTCCAACATGAGTTGATGCACCCCACATATATGACATGCCTATCCTTCGCCAAAAAGCAAGGTAAAAGTTGTTTGACATGGCATTCATACTATGCTAAGGACTTGTTTGGTGCATCTAGCCATAATTCATCCTATAGGCTCATTCATGGAAAATCAAATTTTTCAATGTATATGTGGCACCACTATTGCTTTCTTTGTTTATATGATCTAGTGGTGGCATATGACATGTTTGTGGGCTTGCAATCCTAGTGTTCAAATCCTAGAAAATGAGCTCATGCTGTGTAATTTAACATGGTCAAGATAACCCTTGTTTCTATGAGGTGTGAAAAAGCTTGTCCTTGGTTCAAACCTAATTACATGATAAGGCAAGTGTTCTAGATTGAACCACTTTATGACCATCATTGATTGACTTGATTTCTCTCTATTTACACCTTTTTGGTGATTGTTGACAAAGGGGGAGAAATAAGTCACAAAGATGAATGGAATGGGGTCAATTTATTTTTTCTAAATTGATCACACAAATAGGGGGAGCAAGCTCATAGACTATTTGTGGCATTTGGATGTGCATGATCATGATGAAATGTTGCATTGCAATTTAAAATTCAATATACATGATTGATTGGTGTATGCTAGAAATATAGATTTTGTATGGTGAAATGATTTACTAGCATGCATAGGATGTATCTAGACATTGCTCACATATTATGCCTATAATGTTGATCTTATGGGGTATGTTGAGTTTTGATGAATGTCTAGCTACGATAGTGCTAAGGATGGTATTTATCGACACTCCGATTGGTATCACGCTTCAAAGGTCCATTCTAAATACCTTAGCACCTCTTTGGTAATATTGTCTCTCCCCAAATTTTTCTATCCATACATATGTGCTAAAATTGAACCAAACACAAGAAAGCACATATGTAGGGGGAGCCACTATTACCAAAACCGAACCTTGAAATGTTTGTCCACTTTGATTCATGACCAAAACGCTTTGGACAAGCAATTCAAGTTCAAATTGAATTTATTTCATATCTTTGTGAAGGTTGTCACCAATTACCAAAAAGGGGGAGATTGAAATATCATGTTTGGTTTTGGCAATTGATGCAACCTTGTTATGCTAATCCTCTACTCTAAGTGTGCTTATGAGATAGGATAGCATGGATGGTGTGGAGCGACATGATCACGGACATGGACGATGATGATGGACATGATGGATCATTGAGCTCGCTTGTTGGAAAGGCAAAGACCCGGAGATCAAGGCAAAGGTATAACTTGATAGGGTTTTGCTTTTGGTGATCAAGACACTTTAGAGAGTGTGATCACATGTTGGATAGATAGCCGACTATCAAGAGGGGAATCCACGGCTAATCCGCATTAGAAGTGCCTCTAGATTCACATTGACTTGCATATGCATTTAGAATCGAGAGCACTAACTTCACACTTGTCAAACGTTTTCAAAATGCTAACACACGTGCTATCGAGACGTACTTCGACGTGTTGGCAACTTGAGGCAAGTGGCGAAACTTGGAACGGAGCAAAGGCGACGAAGAACGACGCCACAAGAAGACGGCGCGACGCGGGCGGGCTGCACGCCCGGCGAGGCGCGGGCGCAGTCGAGGGGATCGCACGCAGGCCGCGCCCGACGACGCCAGCGCTGGCGTTTGGCGCAGCGCCCGGCGCACCCCGGGAGAGGCCGCGCGGGCGCTTTGCGCCGGACGCGCGCTGGCCGGCGTCGGCGCCGCGGCGGCGCCCAACGGCCTTTGGCCGAGTGGGCGGTGAACGGCGCCGACGCGTCCGACGCCCGGGCCGGCGCGCGCCCGGCGCATGCGATTTCTAACGGTTTTCCACCCCAACGGCTCTATCTTTGGGTGGGGGTTATAAATAGAGGTGTGGCCGGTCCATTGGGACCTCTCTTGCACTCTTGATCATTCTAACACACTCTTGAGCTAAAAAAAACTCCCCTCCACTCATCTCTCTTGCCTAACTTCGATTCTTTGGTGAGATTGAGTGAGATTCAAGTGCATTTGCTTGTTGATTGCATCTAGAGGCACTTGTTCTTCGGAGGAGCTGCGGGATTCTTGTTTCTCTTGGGAATTTGCCCGGTTCCCTAGCGGCTTGGAGTTCGTGGTGGTGTTGAGCTCGACCGGAGATTGTTCGAGGCCACACCGGTGGATTGTGAGGGGCCTTTGAGCCTTCCCCGCGGAGATTCGCGAAAGGCTACTCTAGTGGATTGCTCGTGGCTTGTGGATCCCATCTTGTGAGTGATTCTTGCGGGCTCCCTCCGAGGGATTTGGCACCAGCCATTTGCTAGCGAATCATCAAGTGGGTGCATCACCACAACAGGGATTAGCGTGACGGCAAGCACGTGAACCTCGGGGAAAAATCATCGTGTCAATTGTTGCTTGCTCGTTGGAGATTTCCTATTGACATCGGTGATTGGCATCAACCACTACTCTACACCGGCGGTATATCAATCATCCTCTACTCTCGTATTTACATTGCTTACTTATTGTGTAGCTTGAGTAGTAGTAGTTTACCTTGCTAGTTGCCCTCTCTAGTTGTGTAGTGCTTTCGCCTAGGAGTAACTTAGAGACTTAGATTGTGTGCTATTTAGAGATCATAATATACCATAGACTTTCTTGTGTAGGTGGCTTGCATAGATAGCTAGAAGCATCGCATTATTTGCTACGCCGTCTTTTAGTCTAACCACTTTGCTTAAGTGTTGTTGTAGAAATTTTTATAGGCTATTCACCCCCCCCCCCTCCTAGCCATTTAGGACCTTTCAGCCGGCCTCCCCCTAGGCCAACCGGCCCCACCTCATCGCTAACCATTGCAACCATCACGCCTTGATAGTTACTCCACCTGCAGCTATAAATAGGTTAGGGAACTCCACAGTAAACACACAGACTTGAGGAGCAAAGCATTCCGCCTTCCTTTAGTGAGTAGTTTAGATAGGCTTAGGAGTTAGAGTCGATCCGAGCTTTGCCTCGGGGTTCTAGAGTAGTCTTCGGGATGCCGATAAAGTTCTTGTATCTTTACATTCCTTTTGTATTTGTGCTTTAATATAAGTATCATCTTGGAACATCTCAAAACCTTGTATGCCATAGGGCCCACATGTCATAGGCACGGTCGGACCCACATGTCATACACGGGATGGCATACAAGGACTTGACATGTTTTTTTAGTGGCACCGGGGAATTGCCCCAAAGAAAATTGAAAAAAAAAAACACGGGAATTCTAGAAACGAAGATGACAAAATCAATTTGTACACATCCGCCATCATGGCCCCATGGCAAAATCAACAATGACATCCACGGGCCTAGGAGTTCAGGCCTCATGGCCCCAAAGATCGCCACGTCCATGCTCGATGGGCCTCAAACTTTGGTCGCTTGTGTCCGGGCGTGTGGTTCATCTCCCGCACCTCGAACGACGGCGGTCCATGCCGCACTTCGATTGGGTTACGCCTCGGAACCTCTGGCGACAATGACGTGGTGGCGTGATGAGCACACCGATGATCCTGGTGAAGGGGTGATGGCCGGCATGCTCGCGTCGATGAATAGGGGTGTCGGCACGCGGCAGCGCTCCTCCTTCTCGATCTAGCCGCCCCGAGCGATACATGGTAGTTGTGGTGCGAACTACGGAGATGGAGCGATGACAAAGCTCGACGCCTCGGCGATGTTGCGATACGATATCCGCACTCGTCACCGCGGCAAAGCAGGCGAGTGGAGCATCAATGGTTGAGCTCTGACCATGGAATGAATCGGTGGCGAGATCCTCTTCCTCAGATTGAACGACGCAATGGTGCGTGCCCGACAATACGGCAATGATCCCTTAAGCAAGCGGATTATGGGGTTCTAAGCATATGCGAAGTTCAGTTCTAGAAACATAAGCCAATCGGATGATGAAGAACGAAATGGCCAGTACAACGTTGGTGCCCTTTTTGGTTTTGGTTTGGAGTTCATTTTAGTTTATACATTTGGTTCCATAACATGTCATATGACGTAATGGGGATGGCGTACCCTACCATTAAACAATTATTTCGATACACGAAGATTTGAAGAAATTGAAAATAATAGATGCTTACTTCTCTCGATATGACTAAACAAGAAATAACAATGTTGGAGAATATATTAAAGATGTATCATTTGGCTAAGCATTTGAAAGCAGAAGAATAAGCAATACAAAAATTGATTAGAAGAATGGTAACAAGAAATAAAAAAGACATTACTTGAAGCATTCTACTCATTGGACATTGAATATGTGAGCAATGTATTGTCTCCAGACCTTGTTAGGGTAAGAACCTAATCGCTCAAGACACTTATTTTTTAGTTAATTGCTTATCTTGCCAATTGTTTGCATGTTTTAATGGATTATTAATATTAAAATGATATTTACTTCAACTTGCTTAAATTTTAAATTAATTGCTTACCTTGTTCTTTGGTGGTCTAATGCCTTAGTATTAATATTATCTTTTTAGGAGTAGCTAAATTAATGATGAAATTGTATTTTATTTTTTTCCACCTCGATGGAATGAGCTCAAAGCCCGTCACAACAGGACACAATGAAGGAAACAATAATAGAAATTATGTTTGGAATTTTAAGGATGTCCGGAATTTAAAGGCACTATACGACAATGATGCGGGGCACAATAAGAATCAAAGTACTGCTTACTAATTAACTTTGTTTTTATGGTTTATTAGTGATTAGTGATGTAACCTTTTCTTGGAGTAACTAATATGTCCACGTTTTACTTTTTTCCTCTTCAAATGGTGATGATGATGGTGAGGCAGGACACACACAATGAGGCTCCTCTCCTCACAGAACTTTGCAAAGTACAACTTACTAAACTACTTTGTTTTTATGGTTTATGGTTTATTAGTAATGTAATATTTTCTTGTAGTAACTAATATGTCCATATAGATAATGGTGATGATGATTTCTTAGGGTCTGTTAGATCCTCTCCTCTAAACTTTAGAGCTAAAGCTCCAAACAGGTAGTCTAAATTTAGGTCTAAATACTTTAGCCTACCTCATATTACAGATTTTGGCCTAAAAAATGTGCTAAAGTGCTCTAAAGTTTTTAGAGCTCTGAAGTTTAGAGGAGAGCCACTTAATGCAATGATATGCAATACTAGTCTAAAGAAAATGATGATTATGATGATGACAATACTATTCTAAAAAAATGATGATTATGGTGATGACGAGTTTGTGCTGGGTGTGCCATGAGACTATTATTGTATTGTGTTATATTGTATTGTACTCCCTCCATACCCAAAAAGCTTGACGTTTAGGACAGCGACACGGTCTCCAAAACACAACTTTGACCTCTTGTTATTATAAAAGTATTTATCGAAGAGTGATATATGTATACTTTTATGAAAGTATTTTTCAAGACAAATCTATTCATATAGGTTTCACATTTGCAAACTCAACAACGTAAAAGTTATTGATGATTTATATTCCCAATGTTTGACCCAAACCTTGTCCTAAACGTCAAGCTTTTTGGGTATGGAGGGAGCATTGTATTGTAGAACTTACTGTTATGTCTTATTAACATTTAGAGAATTTGGTTTAGTATATCTGTGAGGCAACACTTTTTTTTTTGACAACTTTCAATTGTGACGTGCTTTGTTGCAACATTGCTAAGACTCACTGTATTCTGATGCATCTTGCTTGATTGATGCTACGAGAGGTGACTTGATGCGTATCATATCTTGACTATGAGAAGCAGTACAACTATGCTAGTGCAGTAATATCAATAAACAAGTACTAACAAACATCGCGATGTATCCCCAAACAAAATAACAGAAACAACACAACCTATGTGTATATATGTAAACCAATTAATCTGAACAACCACCTAATCTGAACAGAGCGCCGGCCTGTATGGCCGCCGGCCTTATTGTCCTCCCCCTGTTTCGATCGTTTTCGTTCTCTCTGCAGTAACCAACCAATTTGCAGGTCGATCGTGGTGTCCCCGCCCCGGTGTCCTGTCCGCAGAGACAAATTAATCTTTATACTGGCCGGCCGGAGCTGGACGCGGCCGTTGTTGGAGAAGACAATGGATGTTAACCGAGGTGCTTGGTGTCGAGGATGGGCGGGTCGGCAAAAGGTCCGTAGAGCCAGCCCTTGGCAATGTGGCCGTAGGCGGCTTCAGTGAGGTGGATTCCGTCCCAGCTCCAGTGGTTGGAGGGGTCCGGGCACGCATACGCGCCCGGCTCGCCGCACTTGGACGTCAGGTTGAAGTTGTACACGCCCACGCCCGGCGCACCGCAGCAGGCCCGCGGCGTCTGCTTCAGCATCCCTGCAAAAAAAAAAAAAAAAAAAAAAAAAAAGGAAATGTTCATCAGAACATGTGGCTGAAGCCCAATTGAAAGATAAGAGCAGACAGAGGTTGGAGCTACAAGGCTTGGGCCTTGGGCCATGATCGATCGATTCTGGGGACCTGCTGCCGTACTCGGCGTTCGTCAACTACGACTACTCCACATCCTTCTCAAAAAAAAAAAAAAAAAAAAAACTACGACTACTCCACATACTGTACTTGTCATCTGATCGTGCATGTGTTTCAGTGTGTGTGGATAAGACTATGATTTGTTTATATCACGAACGTGCTGCATTGCTGGGTCGTTGAACTGAATCTTATGTCTGATTGATGATTCGTTCCAGTTCGAAGCCGGATTGCACGGATCACCGATCGTGTATACATTCCAGAGACAGATCTCGCATCATATCGCGGCGGTATATATATACTAGACGTCTTGTCATCATTATATACTAAACGTCCCAACTTGACGATGCGTACGTGACACGGTTGACGTGGCATCCAGACACTAGAGACCAGTACAGTAGCACTGTAGTAGTATTTCTGAATTGCAATCGTTCCTGAACATTCAGACTGAATATGCATGTAGTGACGATGAGTGTACAGCTGGGCACGGGCCACCCACCGCTTACTAGCGTTCAGTGTCCTTCACGAAAAGTTGGTCAATGTTCTTGTAACAGTTAAATACAGAGTGTGTGTGTGTGTGTGTGTGTGTGTGTGTGTGTGTGTGTGTGTGTGTGTGTGTTCCAACTCACGAGGGGCAAGTTGGCCGAATCATTCGTTCGTCTGATCTGAGGTTTGTTACGTTTCTAATGAAAATCCTTATTCTGGACGATGAGACACTGAGGAGTTTGACATTCTATTATTCCAGTTGGCCCACAGTTGAATTGTAAACTCGTAGCGTTACTCGTAGCTGCTAGCCAGCAAAGTACGAGTGGTACGCCACCGGGGAAAGGTCCACGGCTTGCACATCACATGGGGGGCCGGGCCGTGCAACTAATCAAAGGCGTGTTAAGTACCACTAGTAGTATATTAGACTTTGGAGATGAGTAGTACAGTACGTACGTCCTACAGGTCTTCTCGTGCGGGAGTTGACACAGTCACATATTACTTTGGACGATACTACTACTGGTATGTAGCACTGTCCAAGGTAATGATGAACTCATGCCATCGATCACCACGCACGGTTTATTCCAGCAGGACGCACAATGCGACAGAGCGAGCGAGGTAGCTACGGAGGGTTGGTTCATCATCATCACTCTATCGTCGGTCTATTGATTACTCGATCAGTTACATCATCTTCAGTTACGTGTCAGTGTCACCTTCTTCTTCAACGAACCAGCGCAGGCGAGAGCTCTGTCCGTCATGCCGCCGAGGCCGGCCAACACCTACGCGATAAATCGAGACCGATCGAGACCAGCACGCAGCAGCCGCTGCCGGCCGGCCGGCTGGAAGACTCCGATCCGGCCCGGCCACCACCCACCAGGCACACCTTTTCTTCCATGCCCGTTCAAAGTCGCTTGCTTAGCCAACGAGGTGACGAGAGACCTCGCAAAACACGCACGCACGCACGGCGGCACGGGCGCAGGAATCGTACGCGATCGACCCGACCCAACCCAACCACCCCTGATCTGTTGCCCGCCCAGAAATGCGCGTCAGACCGTGGATTTTTCCTCGGATTCATCGGTCCCGCCCCGGGGCTTCCGGCCGGCCGTTTACGGGCGATCGGCGCGCGCGGCGTCGTCGAGCCAGCAAATGGAAGCAGTCTGGCCCATCGGTTCGCCCAAATGTGCCCGTGTTATTATTATTCGAGACATCATCCCATACTTTTCAGCTACATACGTGACCGGATCAAATGGATGGATGAATAATTGAATGGTATGCTTATATGCTGTCTCGTCCGCGTCGTGGTTGCTTTCTCGCTGTGCTGGTTGATTTTCTAGAATTTTATTAGTAAGTAGTCTGCCTATTATATATGGAGTATAATAATTTAATTTAATTATATTATATTAATCGCTCACACTGCTACCTAACTCAACTCTGAAACGCAACGGTGATGTTTTACCTTTTTAAAAAAGGGAAGTGGACCGGTGAAGGGCCCCACGTTTCAGCGTCTGTCCACGGTACGGTGTTGCCGTAACGAACCGAACTACTACCGAACTCGATCGCTGCGACAACCTTAGACGCAAACTGCCGTGACCACAGACGACGTACGGTGGCACCGCCACCGGAGACGAAGAAGACACACACGATCGATCGATCAGGAGAGGTAGGGCGATGGGAATGTAGGAGGAGCATGCATGTATGCACTGACCGTATTTCTCTGCGTGGAGGACGAACTGGATGGCGGGCGTGTAGTAGTCGGCGTACATGATGCGTACCTCCGGGTGTTTAGCCCGGAGCTCCTCGATCTTGCGGCGGAGCGCGGCGTTGTGCACCCACGACAGCGTGTTGAGGTCCCTGATACACCCACTCCGGCCGCCGTACCCGTCGGCCTGCTTGCGGAAGATGGAGAGGTAGACGGGGAAGCAGCCGATGGGGAGCACCCCAGGCACCACCAGCTCCACGGCGCCCTCGGCGATCAGCTTCTCCACGCCGCTCCCGATGGACTCCACCACGTGAGGCACGAAGTCGTGCGCCTCGGACATGGGCCGGAACGCGAACAGCGGCGAGTTGTAGTCGTTGCCGCCGAACTCGCCCACGATGAACAGCGAACGCCGGAACAGGTCACGGCACTCCTCCGGTGAGCTGCACAGCTTGGGCTTCATGTCCTGGAACCACTGGATCTGCGTGTGAAGGGAACCCGAGTTCCAGACCGTCTGACCCAGCCCCCGCTCCACGAAGAAGGGCGTGTCGAGGGACGTCGCGCCTGTGATGGCGAAGTTGGCGCCCCGGTGGAACGTCGCGTTCTTCGCCTTGGATGGCGGCAGCAGCGGCACGCCCAGCTCCTGCGCTGCGAGGATCATCGTTCACGGCCGGCGCCAGCTTGGTGAGTATATAATGCGACATGTATTTGTAACCATGCGTGTTGGTGCGACCCTGTACCGTACCGATGAAGTCAACGACGAGGCGGCCGTCGGAGCATCGGCCGGTGGGGTAGCCGAAGTGGGTCATGCCGTAGGGAAGCCGCGCCGTGGCCAGGTAGTCCGGGATGCCGTCCACCACGAGGTTGCCGGCGTCGACGAGGGAGTCACCGAAGTTGAAGATGGCCGCGTACTCCTTCGCCGCCACGGCCGCCCGCGGCGCCCACACGCATCCCGCGGCGAGGAGGACGAGGACGGCGGAGCACGCCACCGGTAGCCGGACACCAGCCATGACGACGAAGCCGATCGTCGATCCAACGGAATCCACGGCACCCGGCACTGTCGTCGCCGTTGCCCGCGAGATGGTGCCGGCGGCGCGCGCGTGTTCGTTGCTGCCTGCTGCGTGCTCGCTCGCTGGCGCGTTTAAATCCCCGCGCGGAACGGAGCCGGTCGCCGGGCCCCGGCGCTGCTGGTTAAACTAATCAGAGGTTTGGTTGCCCTGATTGGTCAGCGATAGAGAAGAGGACGACGAGTGCAACTGGCTTGTTATATTAGCCACTAGTTTGATTCAGTCTTTAGGACGGAGTGGTAGTGGTGGGTAATTAAAATGACACGACGAGACGATGCAGTCATGAGCACGACGGCGCGGCGTAGCTGTGCTCCAGCCCAGGTCACTCACCTTACATTACAAGACAAGAAAGAAAGGCTGTCAAAATTCTTCGGTGGTCTTCAAGTAAAACCATAGCGTAAATAACCGTGCATAAAAATCACAGTAACATAGACTTTACTGACTAATTGTAGACTGAAACTTGTTAGTGAAGAAGATTATAAACGCGTATTTCCTTCCTTTTTCTCTTTTACAAGATTCAACCTGACATGACATATATGACAAGACGAGAGGTGATTAATCCATCCTCTTTTATTTTTGGTTTTTATTGGTACTGAAAATCAATTTCTATGTGAAATATGTCCTTTCTTATAGGCTTGTGTAATTTACTTCGCAACCTTGGTATAGTTGCAATCAGGGCCAAAATGGCCATGGCCCTAGGCATTCTTAATTGGATGCTTGCAATATGAATTGATCTGAATTCTACAACGAGGTCATGGACAGACTTCTTGCGGAGTCAGTTTGTATTCCTGTCTCTGCAATCTCACTTAACCTCTGTAGCAGAGAGATGAGATCTCAATCTATTTCGCATTTGCATTATTCCCTTGCAACTAACATTTGACATCCATGCCTAATTTCCCAATAAAATTAGTCACTGTGAGGATTATCTTATATTAATTAGGATACAGTACTTCTGCACACTTTAAATTCATCACCAAAAGCAGGATTCTTGTCTCCAATTTCAGTATCAAATGAATCAATGGTGTGGCAAGCACGATGGATTAGTTCATTCTATATCTGATCTGGCAGCAGAGGATTCCGTGGATTATATATGCTAATGCTAAAGTTTTAAAGGTCTCAGTGATGATATAATTGCCTATTGGCCACTGCAATTTACATTGCAATCGTTGCCTCTTTAGTTATAATAATTGACACAAAGCTTTTTTTGGATGTAGGGAACATTATATACACACTTAAATATTGCAGATCCCCAT
Source organism: Hyparrhenia diplandra (assembly GCA_015847255.1). Taxonomy (NCBI): domain Eukaryota; kingdom Viridiplantae; phylum Streptophyta; class Magnoliopsida; order Poales; family Poaceae; genus Hyparrhenia; species Hyparrhenia diplandra. Next base: position 98,682 of record JADLZK010001275.1, read on the forward strand.
CAAACAAGCTCGATCAAATAAATATTTTTCTTTGTAATATAGGCAGATTACACACTTTTAGAGAATCATTTTCTGTTAATTGTGGTAACTTTAATTTGGTATGTTTAATCTGGTTTGTAGGAACTCTTCACTTCCCAATGTTTTCTTTGTATCAATTCTGTTTTCTTATGCAAAGGTCGATGCATGGGGCCAAGTATGTGCACCGGAGCGTGGCGATGCTGCTATGCTGCGCCCCGATTGGTGCAAGGTTGTCCTCTTATGTCAAATAAAATAGAGAAACTTTTGTATTACAATATCTAATATAATGCTGTCAAAAAAAAAAAAAAAATGTAATGTAGATATGTTTAGTCGTTTACTATCACTATTTTTGGTAGAATCTAGAAATTCATGTGTACATTCAGTTGCATTTAAGAAATGTACTGTGGACAATATCTCTAAAATTAAAAATGTTTTATTTTTTCTTAAAGGAAGGTTCATTGGTTCCTTGCAAGTGATACATATTTTATGACTGTAGTGATATGATCTGCTTGATGAAATAGAGAGCATTCCTTGGCAGCTTTTAAATGTTACTGGAATCACAACAAAAACTGATTCCCTTCCAAATGATGAGGTGAGCTGTGAGTCAGCCTTACATTACCTTTGTTATGTAAATATGCTGTGATTTGTAGGTAAAAAAACCAAGGGTCGTGGACTCTATGTGGAGGTAAGCTGAACTCTTAGCAATTCGTATATCAACTAAGGCGTGTCTCAGTGAAAACAATAAAAATGCAGCTAGCTAAATATGGTAAGCTTTACTGAAAAATATGAATAATGTCTTTGATTCAAATTCTTAAGCTTTACAATACCTTGTTGTCTCATTCATTTATAAACACTTTTTGGAAAAACATATGGTTGTGGCTTCTATGTATAGGTAGGTTGAAGCCTTAGCAGTTCATATATCAAACTAAGGTGCGTCTTACTGGCATGTATTCCATGGTTAGGATTCTATATTCATATCATCCTGTTCAAATCAAACAAGAATAATGCACAACTGACATAGCCAAAGATGGTGAGGTTTAATAAAAAAAATATCAATAACGCCCTGGATTCAAATTGTTAAACTGCGGATGGTCCTGCTCATGAGGATTCAAATCTATTGGTTAAAAAATAAATTTTATTGACCTATTAGGTACTTAACCAACTTTCAACTTTGTTTTAGGGTCTTTTTTTTAACACTTATGACTTGTGACTTATGATGCCACAATAGCTTTTGTTGCTCTAGATTATTCAGGATTATCTGGCAGGCTTTTAATTTGAGTTTTGAAATGCTATTTCTATGCTTAGAGATGCAATATTCAGGTCATTGCTATCTAATCTAATTTATTGTTTATGTATGCACCCCTTTCATACTAATTGAGTATATTCAAATATTCTGCTATCAACTAGATATATATGATTTGCCTTGTTTTTGTTTTGATAGAAAATGGTTATATTCATTCTTTGCTTGTTTACTTTAACATTATGCACGGTTTGAAGTAGTGTACCCATGCATAGATTTTGCTGAATTGTCTTCCTCATAGAAATTTGTTTGTTATTTATTCCTTACGGAGCAGAATAATACATTGTATTTTATATTTATCTAAGGCAATCATCAAATTGTGTCATGAATAACTTTAGACATAATGCTAAAAGGATATAGCTTAACCTCCTCCAAGGATGGCATCAGTTGATGTCGCCAGTTGAATTGATTTGTTTGTGTGGCGTGCACGATAGATTAGTTCATTCTTTATCAGATTTGGCAGCAGGGTTCCATGGATTATATGTGCTGAAGTTTCAAAAAGGTCTCAGGGCGATATAATTAATTGGCTATGCAGAATATCGTTGGAGGTACATGTTACAATGCCTTGAATAATTGAGCATATATATTGTTAGGATTATTGTGACTTTTTAAGATGTTTTTTAATAGTTGTTATCCTCTGTTCAGTGTTGGTATGATGTTTGCAGGGAAAGCTAGGAGCAATCAGTGATTTGATTTACTAGATGAATGAACACAACGAGGGCGGCTTCTAAGAAAAGAAGCAACTTGATTCCAATGCCCAGCCTGGACATTGCTATTTATTTTTCAACAATGTAAAGCAGAACATTCTACCTCCTGAACTGGATAATATCTCTGATAGAATGTATATATATACCCTCACTATGTTAAGTAGTTAACGGTAGAGTTTTACTGAGTCTGTTCTATGGTTGTCCTTTCAGATTAGCTGATACATGAAATTAGATTGTGAAATATAACATGACTCAATTGGTCATTCACTATTAGTAAGGCATTATTAAGTTAAGGAAAAAGTCTAAATTACTACCCTGTGTTTTCACTCAAGTCCAGATAACCCCCTAATGTATTGTTTAGTTTACTTTACTCCGGTGGTTTTGCAAACCGGTGCACTTAACACCTTTTGGCACTAATCCAATCCGGTTTTGGTGACATGGAGATGGTTTGCAATTAGTCATGTCACATAAGCTGATGACGTGGCCAAAAAAATATTTTCCCTAGCGTGACTCCCTTGCGACTCGTCCCTGACTACCGCGACTCGTACGTGACTTCCTTGACTCGTGCGTGCACACGTGGAAGTTCTATCGAAGACTGGCGGCGATCGCGGCACAGAGGACCGTAGGGGCCTGGGGGCACATCCATCTGCGACCGGCACAATCTTACTACCCATTTTACTGTTTGCAAAATCTTGTATTGTCGACAAATCGATTTACAAAAAAATTTTCCTTTCTAAAAGGACAAGAAGCAGAAAGATCCATACAGAAAACACAAGTATGGTTGAACACAATAGACACAATTCATCAGATGAAAATTACTAGAACATACTTCGACTGCACTGGTTTTCGTTATGTTAAACATCAGTTATGTCAGCTATGTTAAACATCAGTTTATCTCATGAAGTCATGGTTGGGCCAAGCTTTAGTGAATTAATCATTGTGGATCGGATTAATTTTGAACCGGTGCATGCTTGCATATGTATCTCATGAAGTCAATGGTTCGGCCATGCATGCATATGTATGCCCAAGTCACATACTGGTGGCTAGAGTAATGTACGATGATGATGTCACGTACGAGTCACGTAGTCTAGCTAGCTTATCATTTGTGTACCTATGCAGTCAAGGGATCGGTCATAGGGGTTATGTGCACCTAGAATTTTCTAGCCACGTCAGCAACTTATGTGGCATGATTAATTGTAAAACCACCTTCACGTCATCAAAACCGGATTAGATTAGTGCCAAAAGGTGTTAAGTGCACCGGTTTGCAAAACCACCAGAGTAAAGTAAACTAAACAATACATTAGGGGGTTATCTGGACTTGAGTGAAAACACAAGGTAGTAATTTGAACTTTTTCCTTAAGTTAAACTCTGGCTGATCTTGAAAATATTTGAAAGGTTTTATACCTAGAGCAAAAACTTGCCTTTATGAATTTTTTCATTGACACGTGCGTGTCGCACGTGCATTGCCACTAGTATGGTATAATAAAGGAAACTTTGATTATTCATTTCTATTTTATTTTATTTTATTTTGTTCATATCTATAAATTTATGGTAACTGATAGCGCAATTAATTATAAATTAATTTGATCGTATCAAGTTTGTAGTATACTACTAACAAAAAATTGTTAGTCGATCAAAGTATTGACTTATAAGATTTTAAAATTTGAATATTGATATGCGTGAGGTTTCTTGTAAGAGAGAACGAAGGGAGTATTAGTATAATTGTACGGCAAAACCGTAGATAGATTTTAACAATTGTGCTTCTTCTATATATAAGCACGCTATAGCTCGTTAACGACTGGGTCACGGAACACATGGTTAGGTTAGTTGCTAACCCTCGTGTCAAGGTACACTCTTACTGCTGGAGTGTACACATGCATGGAGGAATCTACATCTACAGATCTACGACGCTACCGGATGGCGATCGATCGAGGAGCAGAAGAACATGCTCCAAATTAGTGTCTCGTACGTAGAGGCAGAGCTGACCCGTTTGCACACCACGTTAGAGTTGACATGCTTGTCTCTTCTTTTTTGGTCTGTCTGACAGCCAGGGATGTATGTCTTTGCCTTGCATGAGATGGATATGTATGCATATTATTTTGCCACAGGATAAATCGATCCATCACACACCAACAGTTCTATTAAATTGCCAGCTTGTCTTGATTCGAAATCATTTTGCATTGGTACTCGTACTTCGATTTCCACAGGAAACAGAAGATCATTTTCCGTTCGAAGGTTCGTACTGTAGAGAACCATAGATTTCAGTGCATGTACGTAGTTCCTTCGGGTGCGTTCCATCCATCCGGGCCCGGGACCGGAGCAAGTTGCCGATGGAGTTCACGTCGCGACGCGTATGAGACTAGTATGCGGACGAAGTGGCATGTGGCAAGCTCTGGATCACATGCGCGACCTGCCAATGGAATGGAAGCGCGAGGGCGGCAGCTAGGCGGCATCGATCGATCGCCGTCGCCGCCGAGAAGAGGGCCGCCCACGACTGATCGATGAGCAGAGCAGGACGGAGGCCCGCCGCCCGCCGGTACGGTGGTTGCGCCGTTGCTGTCACGGATGACGACGCCTGCTCCGAGCTGGCCATATGCAACAGGGACCGAGATGTGTCCGTGCGTGTGCGTGCGTCCATGAGGGATGGCTGGGTGGCAAGATGCATTGACCTTATTAGCTGAGGATGACGACGAGCAGACAGCAGCTAGCGGCTGCTAATTAGCTCATGGAATCCTCTGTATTTTATTCTATCGTCTGTATTGTATTTCTGCACGACCTGTAGCTGTATTGGTGCCTCTGAACATTCTCCGCTTTCTGCAGCCTGCAAACTTGCAAAGGGAAGGAGTGGCGGGCCATGTGGCCCTGCAAATTATATATATACTAGTAGATACAAAGACGTTGATTCGTTGAATATTAGACCTGCTTATCGTACATGAGTCTAGCTGGTGGTATGCGAGTACCCAAAATTATTTGAACTTGCTATATATAGAAGTATACTACTTAAACAAAAGGTCCTGGGATTCAGTGATAGAGATGTATCAGTATATGTACGTGTGTGCTCTCTAGATAAGAAAATTTCACTCCTGACTGAACAATTTCCTTTTTTTCTCTCTTTGGTATTAAACAAATGGGAAATTATATATACAAGAACTAGGGCATGATAGAGCTACCTCTGCCTACTTCCAGCCGATCCAACAGCCGGGCGTTACAGTCTTACAGAAAACACAAGTAACCGTGTGTTTGTGTGTAGGTACAGTGGTACGCTGGTAGCTCAAGTTCAGCACTATCTCAACGTACGTTCTGTTCCTGCCGGCAGGGCCAATATGCCATGCCTGCGAACTACAAGCCTGAATGCCAACGGTTCATGCCTGTCCGTCCGTCGTTGTCTGTAGGTTGTTCTGCAGCCGAGTAGACGACGTACACTACCCAACAGTCGACCATTCCACGGCTGCAAGCACCCGTACTCTTCGAAAGATACAACCCCAAATATATAGCTGACTGTACTGGGATGGATCATGGATGCCGTCATGCCGGACGCATGCCATGCCATGCCATGCCAGCCAAGTAATAGCCACATAAAGATGGGTCAAGCTCCGTCCGTCTGTTGCATTGATCAGCATTCGTGTTAAAAACGGATTAGGCTACTAGCTCATCTCACATCGTTCAATTCAATTCAATCAGTGGCGGTGGTTGCCAAATGCCAACGATCTGTCGACCTGCGCTTCACCTGCCCTCCCTCTCTGGCCTTGGTAGGTTCTGTAACGTTCTTTGGCGCGGAGTACACGGTCATGAGAACGACTGATGGATCGATGCTATATATATAAAAAAAAATCGCCGATGCGTAGCGTGTGCAGGTAGGCTGGTGACTTCGCCATACTATCCCTGTTTGCCTGCCCTTAAATAACTCGCATGATTGCAGCCGCTGCTGCGTGTGGTACTTGATGAGCAGCACTCCATGCCATTCAGCAATCGAGCTGTGTGCGTGTCGATCGCCGTTGAGAAATCGACTTCAGGAACTATTCATGGTCCCGGTTGCGTGTGCCCTTCACTTGCGCGGATGGAGACGAAACAGGCGTAGGCGATGGTCCCTGGCAGCGAACATAGCACACTCTTCGCCCTGACGCCCTGCCAAACCTGTGTGGTTAGCTACTAGCTTATTGGGGACTGGTCGATGAAACTTGGAAGAAAAAGATTAACTGATGAATCTGACTGATCAGTAACTAGCAGCTAGTAGCTTGGCTGGCACACGGGTGCTCTCACTCTCAGTGTTAGTGCAGTGCTCCCGATTGGAAGTCGATGTTCGTGCAATGAAAATTTCAGTTTTTTCAATGGCGACGGCCAGACTGAATGTGACTGAAACAGTACAAGGAAGCAAGGACAAAAAGAAACTGCGTAAGATTCTTGCAAAAAGGAAAACGAAACAATATGGTGAGATGGGCCGATCGCTGTCAAGACGAAAGATCAGAGGGCTTGCTCGCATATACTGTTGCATTGTATGATTGTATCGACAATCGTAAGCATAATAATAGCAGACTCTGTCAGACAATCACTGTGCAGAGTTGCGTTCTCTGGAGGGTCCCGTAATTCTCGTGGAAGTTTCTGCAGGTACTGAAATATACTCTACTTATATACGATGTTGCCATCAGTCGCAGACTGGAAGCCGGCCGGTGTCTTACCGAACATTATATTGAAACCGCATGCTAATTTGTAGTTTCCACAAGCGTATTGGTCATACTATGATAAGTTTGGTCACTTGGGCAGGTGACTTCTTGTGAAACTTCCAAAGATGCAATTTGATACAAGTCGTCCGTCCTGGACTCCTGGTGGTCCTCGAGGATTAGGATTAGAAGCTTATTAGTCCAAGTGTGGCAGGTAGGTAGCCCGAGATGCATGGAACCATACCTGGTAGGTTGGCAGCACGGTGTGCTACGCCATTTGACCCGCGGCAAGCAAGCTATGTCCATGTCCATGGATCCTCTGGTTCCATGTGATCCGAGTTTCTGCCACTACGCTCGGTAGTCGGGTAGGCGCTATTAGAGATTGCGTGTTGACGATAAACAATGATAAGCATGTGCTGCAACTCTGGGTTTCTTTGTCCAGGCCATGCCGACGACCATAGTGGCCCGGGAAAGACTCATGATGGGCATGGCCTGGTTTCGGTTCCCATGGGCTGGACTAGGATTTTTCTTTTGTTCAGCACATGGGCTGGACCCAGGAGTATGTCCTAGCTTCTCCTTTCTTGTGTATTTATTGATTTCATGCGCCTACGCTGCAGTTTTTAAGACCATTAAGTTATATTTGTGAAAATGCACGGTTGATTATGGATAACAACGCATTTACACATCGTAGAAAACAGTCTTGCTATACACAATGACAATGTACAACTCCATAGCTGGGAACTCCAAGAGTTCCACGATCAGTGATATTTGTACATGAAAGCAGCCAGATTTAGTATTTGGTACATGAGAGGTAGATTTAGTATCAGGGATAACGATATGGCACAAAACACAAGCACAATGCTTGAAGGGGGTGGGGGTGGGGGGTTGACAACAACAATGCTCGAAGGTTACTTAACACACATCCATCAGTTCGCGTGCAGATCCCATGAGGTTGTATCATAAGTCTATTTGGGAAGCAAGTTATCCGGGCATCAGCAATAAATTATTGCAGCTTTAGATTTTCGTCTTGCGACTACAGTAAAGTTTAATGATGGAAAGAACCATCAATTAGTCTCCAATCTAATGGCATAGGAATATAAAAAATACTGAACAATCAGTCACAAAAAGGCACTAAAGTTAGTCCAACCCTTTTCATTTCTTCAGCATCCCAGGAATTCAAACCTGCAATGGGTTAACAAATAATTAGGGCCACTGCATACACCAAGATTAACAATGCAAGTTCTCTAACTGGAACAAAAGAAAAATTGTTTTTTATCAAGCAAAATGACTTCCTGTGTGCCTCCTAGTTGCAGAAGGAAAAAAGAGACAATTGACTTAAAATATTGTCACTTTAGGCATCGCTGAATACCAAGAACACAATTTGCTAAGTAAAAAGCCAAGTACTATTGGCATGTATAATACGCAAATATGTTTTAATAGTTGTGATGGGTATGACTATGATCATGAAAATTGAATGTAAGTGTATAAAAAGAAGGGTTTAGAACATTCCTAAACGCTCCACGTACTCCCTATATCTGATCCCTATATCTGATTGTATATGGAGGAACAGACTATATTTAATAGTGTGACAACTTTGCATATGGATATTAAGAAAAGCCACAGTGAGTCTATTGCAGGTCAGCTACATATGAAAAATCAAGAATTCAAGAGACCGATATGGGCCAGTTAGCAGAAAAGGGCATCCCCATGAAAAACTTTCTAGAATCTAAGATCATCTCTAGCAGTTTTATACCTGCAAATTGATAGGGGCCAATAGGTGCTGAAAATAAAGCACCCTCATGTGGTTGACCCAACCAAAAACATTCCAGCATAATATCTTCAAAGAGTTCAGCAACCCCTACAAGGGAGAAATAAATAACTAAGGGCAGTGCAGACTCCATGATTAATATTGCAGATCTATTTTGCTAGGATTATTGATAGTCAATAGCTCGCTGACCGAGCACAATTTTTTACAAACAAACGGTGAAGAATACATATATTACAGTGATTGCTAAACTAAGAAGTTCTTTCATGGATCATCATGCGGTTGCTTCCCAACATGGAGGACTGTCATACCTGATGACCTGGCTGCCGCCGGTGAGTGAGGGCGCCGCCAGGTACGCTGTCCAAAGTGGAGGAAGCATCCTTTGTATCTTTTACATTTTCTTGCACTCTATGTCATGTAGGGCCCGATGGCCTGAACTTGTAAGGCACATAAGTGCCCGTGGATGAGACTAAACATCTGTTGCATTTTATCATTCAGTAAACACAAGCCAAGGTCAAGGGGCAACCTCGCCGCTTCGTGGTCGCTCGCCGAAAACCTCTGCCTTGCTCACGCCGTGATCGACCCGCCGCGCCACGGGCTGACAAGGACAGGACAGCAGCAAAAGTGGGCAGTCTTCGCTGGATGGTAAAAGGCAGCGACTCCATCCAGCCAAAAGATTTAAAGCGCACGGGTACCTATAAGGCAGGAACCTCACCAATGGCTGAAAAGTCACATGAGTAGACAAGAACTTGACCTACTGAATGAATCTAAATCTCACAAAACGAAAGTTGGGTCCGCTTTCGGGCCATGAATTGAGCCACGCCGCCTCGAAAACCATAAGCCGCCGGATCGAGCCAGCTCATGCTAAGGACCGTTCGATAAAGATTGGTTCGCGGTCCTGCTTGCTTCGGCAGACCGTAAAGCTCACGTAAGTCTCGAGACCCAAAAACTCAAAACTCGCCCCTTTGCCTCGGCCACCCGTCCCGGGGGACTCCAAATGACTCACCCCCACCTCTCGACTCTCTCAGATACGCGCCGCCGCCGCCTCCCTTTGCTCCTCCGCTGAGTCGCCCATGGGACGTAGTCGACCCTCCGCAAGGCCAAGGCCGTGGCTCCCAGATCGACGCTGAAGCGAGAACCAGCATCGACCGCATCCCGGGCGACACGGACTGCATCCTGTACCACCGCCCGGCTACCTCCGGGGTAGGTGTCCCTAGCAGCCCGCGCCGTGCGCCACGCTGCTTTAGCCGGGCGTGTGCTGCCGCGGGCAAGGAGGCAACGACCTGCCTCTCGCCGGCGACGGTCGGCCCCGCGATCGCGGCCCGCGCAGCTCGCCAACCGCCCAGAACCACCGTCGCGCCGCCGCCGACCGACCCAGCCGCCGGAAGGCGAAGCCGAGGTGTTCGCCCCGCCTCCTCCGTCGCTGGCCCTGAGGCCATCGTGGAGCAAGGTGTTGTGCGCCACCAGCTGCAGATGGGAGGGGAAGGCGAAAGCAGCGCCAGCTACAGGGCAGCATTGTTGTAGGCTCTGCAGCCTGTTGATTCACTTGGAGAAATTTCCTCTATTCCTTAGCTGATTTTGCTACTTTACTTGCTGATTAGTAAACCAGAAACTAATGTCTACTTGAAGGCAAGTAAAATTATTGTTGTCCAATGAATTTTATACGGCAAAACTGGAAATTTGGGTGAGAATAGTACTGACATCTATGAACGGTGGTCCATGAAAATAAGGATTGAATAACCTGTGTAATCTACTGATGAGTATTTCTTGGCAGCCACAAGAGATGCTTATGTGCATTGGGTAATGCTGGATTTTACAGAGCCCAGGCTGCAAATGATTTTTGTCATGGATTCCATATATGTGTGACCCAGAAAACCTGTAATTATGCTAAAGCAGCTAGAACTTTTTCCAAAATTGGGTCGTTACCCTATTGCTTTAAGAGAAGTGGCCGAAAAATGTTGATATGTACTCGCAATAGGCAAGGCTTATAAATCTGACCATGTTGAGTCCGATCTGAATTCAAAATACAGAGAAAATGCCTTCCCTGCTTTATAGTTATATAGGTGACTGCTAAGTACTGGGTTATGCATAACTTTTGATAAAAAATATCTTTCTAAAAAGAATACTTGTAACGGAGTCTTCTTGTATTTGAAAACTTCAGAAAATAACATCTTCAGTGAATAGCTTGCTGGACTTACCTGCTTAACTTTTCCTTAGTGGATGCCATTCATCTCATTTGTCAGGTGATTGTCAAGATTTAGTAAATAATAACCTTGTTTCTAGATCAAAATAAATACTATTTGCAAAGACATTTAGTATTATTTGAAGACTATAAAATCTACATGAATCAGATCTTTCTCCTGGCCTCAGTAATGGACTTCGTTTCTTTTTGGTTGCCCCTTGTGGCACTGTCAATATAGTTTCAATGTGTTCTTCCCTCTGGTTTAGTTAATATATAATATGGTTATTGTGCACTGTACCCTTTACTAATGCTTGGCATTTCATATATTGTCCTACATTAAGTTTGTTCAGTTTTACAGGTCCTTGAAGATAAATCTGATCTTTCACGGTGGACTTTGAAGTACGAGGTCATTGGGTGGAATGTAGAATTTTCTTAGCTTGCACCTAACATGTTACAAGGCTGCTATTACAGAATCTGCGGCTATTGCATACATAAATTAGTCCTCAGTACTTCGATTTCACTGCAACATTTTTCTTCACATGATTGGGTTTATTACAATAATTTTTGTGAGTAGCCTATGCTTTTGAGTGCTTTGCCTTTTTTTTTTTTTCGATTTTGCTTGTTGTAGGGTACTGTCCGGTTCTTCCCCAAAAGCTCATCCTCTTGTAGAGTACAAGCGAGTATTCAACCTTGTGAATTTGTGACATTTGTTTTTGACTTCAGGTGATATGTTTCCTAAACACGATTTTCCTTTCATTACTAAACGCAGCTGACAGTGGCATATGAAGTTCATAAAATTTTAACCCCAGTTGCATCAATAATAAGTGGTGTATGCATAAATCTAATGCTTGCATAGCAGATCCTTAAACTAACCATCCAATTATCATTCACCGGTACCAAAACCATTTTTGGAAAGCTTGCTACTCAAAGGTTTAGAACGCTTTGCCACATTTTCCATGGAGCATAATCGTAAGATACATCAGGCTTAACAGCGTCATTACTCTTCTGTGCTGAACCTCTGTCATGAAGCGTGCTCTGCTCTACTGAGTGCTTGTGGGTAAGGAAAAAAATAATAGAAGCTTTTCTAGGGTTTCCAATGTTAACACGGTTGAATTAGGAAAAACTACAGAGACCTAGCTGACAGTCGTTTGTCCTATTACTGCATGAACATACTGTAAAACAATGGTGCGCAGTGAGGCAAAGCAGAAAGTTTTACGGTCCGCATCGTAGTAGGATGCTAGCTGTACCTGTCCAAGGTAATAAGAGACATAGGTCACCCTCTTTCGAGAGGCCCGTCGCTTGTCCGGCGCAGGATCTCGTCCTCCACGGCTCAAATCCGCCGCCGGCGAGCCCCAAATCCCCCCTCCAATACTTAGAATCCAAGGGCGCCGCTCCACACGAGGAGAAAGAACATCAGATGCAGGTGAAAACCAAAAGAGATCGAGGACAGGGAGACCCAGGGGCTGCTTACCTTTTGCAACCGGCAGGACGGAAGGGGAGGCAGAATGGAGGCTCACGCATCCTCTTTATCCAGAGATCTCCTTTATCCACGATTGTGCTCTCTGTGACGTTACGCAGCCGCACGCCAGAGCACAGAAAACAGAGGAGTAAGTCAAGCACACGCCGGAGCACATCGTCGCACCCGCCGATGCCCGAGCTTGCAGCCACCTCTAGGGGCTACCCACGCCGCCGCCTCCCGCGCCAGGGGGCACCTGCGCGCCTGGGTGCGCGCCGACCTCACAGCGCCACGCCGGCCCCGTAGACACACCCGCGCCGCTTCGCCAGGGTGGGACGCTCGCCGCGCCGCCGCCAGACAGTCGCCTCGTGGGGGCCCTGGGGCCCGCCCCAGCCGCGGTGCTAGGAATAATCGCCGCGCCGCACCTCCCGGCCACAAGGCCCTCCTGCGCAACCGCGCCAGGGCTTCCATGCCGGAGCACGGCTGTGTAGCGAGAGGAAGAGTCCTGCGCAACCGGGACAGGGCTTCCATGCCGGAGCACGACTGTAGCCAGGTACACCGAGAGGAAGAGTGAGGGGAGGGAGAGGCAATGGAGCGCTGCTGCCGCATGCCTTTTACATGAGAGAGGACTCAGAGGAGCAAAGAGAGGACCATGGCAGGGCCCATATGGACTGCTCGGCCAACGACAACGGCGGAGGAACGACCAATCGGTGGACGACAGCGGCCTGGCGATTCAGCTGTTTTGACCGTCCGGCGTCCGCCCACTCCGCCCGTCCAAGCGCAAAGTGAGGAAGCGGGCCCAACCACAACTGCAGGTGACCAATCGTCGGACGACAACGCCATGGGCCAGCAACAGGCGACCATTCGGCGGACGACAACGGTCTGGCGCACAAAGTCAATGCCGTCGAACCGTTCATCACAAATCGGACGGGCAGGGTAAAAAAAGATGGCGTGGATACCCTGGCCAATGATTTTCTCCCATGTACCCAATCTTTCTTTATTAAATATGTCTACTATTTCCTAATTCCTAAAAAAAAAAATTGTGTATGTCTCTCTCTGTCAAATAAAATTTGTGTATGCTTAATTAATAAATAGGCTACTTCTTATAAACTGTGTTATTCTTTGTAACCAGTGATGCTATGCACATTATAAAAAACAAAGTTCCACGTACACATTTTTGTTTAAACCAAAATTATACACACTAATTCGTATGGGAAAAAAAAATTGTGTCTTGTACGAACAAATATATATACAAAATTTTGGGTGAACAAAATATAATTAAAAAATTATATATATGCATTTATATAATGAACTATACTTAAATTTTACACTTTTCCTATCTCTGCTTGTTGAAAGAAATCTTCCACCTCTCTCTTTGCGACACACGGCGAAGCGGAGGCGACGCGGCGGTCTGTGTGTGCCGGGTTTTTATTGGGTCCGCTTTGTTGTTATTGGGTAGGCTGTTTGGAGAGCGGACCCGTTAAACACAACACACTCCTCCCGGCCGCCGGCCACCACTCCTCTCTGTCTCGCCCCACTCCTCTCTCTCTCTTCCGCTTTTAGGAGGCCGCATGGCCACACGCTAGGAGTCCGCATGGCCGCATGATAGTCCTAGCGCTGGGAGCCCGCGCGATGGTCGCACGCCGCGGCGCCAGAGGCCACGCCCGGCGGCCCACCGCCCGGTGACCCACCGCCCCCCCCGAACGGGCCGCGATGCGAAGCTACCCCCCGCACCGGTGCTCGTGGTGTTCCGACGGATTCCGCCCGACGCCGGGCGAGGAAGGCCGCGAACGGCCGCTGATCCGTCGGATCCGACGACGGTGGTCATGGATTCACACTAGGTATGCCTCCTCCTCCTCCCCCTCGTCTCGAATTGAGAAATGGCTAGATTACAAAGTGAGGTGTTGGGGTTAGCCGTGGTAGTTTTTCCCCTCAATTAGGGGTGGGCATGGTTGTCGCGTAATGTGGGCCGTGATCCCTTGTTTTCCTCATTTTTCGGACCGAATCGCCTAACCTCGCCGGGCCGCTTTGATTTGTCATTGCGGTGGCGGCTTAGTTGTTAAAATGCTAAGTTGTTGGCCATTTCTCTTGCGGTGGCGGTTTCCCTGGTGGGTCGCCGTGGTCCCGATGTTGAAGGTCTTGTAGAGGACCTCCGGTAATGTGCTCTTGTATATTGCATCTCCTTCCTCCTTGGTCCTAGTTGTTGCGCCACTTGTTGTTTGTGTGTGTACCGGATCCCATTTCGTGATTGGGAGTGGATTTGGTCATCGATTGGTTGAAACCATATCTTGAGGAGGGCATGGGGATGGAGATTTTTACTAGTAAGGTCGGGATCCTTGTGGAAATGTATAGGGTTATACTTATTTGTTGTTGCCGCCCCGCATTAGTTAGGGTTTGTTTTGCTTTGGATTATTGTACGCTCTAGCTAGTTACAAATCTGGTTGGTCAATATCCCACATATGCATATGCAAGGATTTTCATTCGATGGATTTTGCCTAATCATAAGAATTTGTTGGTTCTTGTCATATCTTGCAATTTTTCCTCAAAAGGGAATTAAGAGAGGTTAGGCACCATTATTGGTACCGCATGCTGCTAATCTTTGATGTGCACTAGAGAATGTGTGTTGTGCAATTTTTTCCTCAAAAGGGAATTAGGTGAGGTTAGACCACCATTATTTGTACCGCATGTTGTTATTCTTTGGTGTTTACCGATAGTGGATATTAGAGTGATGGAGTAAGTTTTGTATAGTGTCAACACTATCTCGCATTGTATCCGATATATTCGTAATTTTGATTAATTGTGTAAGATTGAAGTTATTCTATATTGATTCGAGTTTGTGAATTTGTTGTGCAGAGCAATGCAAGTGCTAGAGTGCAGGAATTAGATAAAATTTGATTGTCTCTTTTGGGAACCAGCAGACTGAATTGAGTACAATTTGAACAAAGCGCCACCGATCGTTAAATCCATGATGCATCATGTGCTAGCCGCTTGTTTTTCTCGTTAAACATCCCGACATTGTCTTAGTTTTTTTATGTTCGAATTTGATCCTATAACTCGACAAATTCATACTTTAATAGCTCGTCGAGTTTGACATTTTACTCTATCCTAAACAGGTTGTATTATCCTAGTTATGCTACATAATCGCAATGAAATTCCAACTTTAGCACTATATATATCTATGCTCAAATGAGTATCAAATTAAATGGACGATTACTTGCTCACTACATAAATATATGACCTTAAATTAGCTTATCTATTAGTGGGGTTTTTAGTCGTATCATTGAATTGATGTTAGCTTTTGTCCCAAAAGGAAATCTCTATCGTTGCATGTCCTATATTGAAAGAGTTTTCCTCATTTTCATGTTTCTTGATAGTTTACTAGTTACCGGTGCTCTAGCTCTTCTATTTCTGTTGATTATCAAAACTTTGTTTGCTTGGCTGTAGTTCATTCATATCATGTTATTTATGAGCACGAGAATAGTTAGACATTATAGGAAGACGTGGTCTTTCCGCATTAATTGTGTGGAAAGCTTAAAGTTGCAATGCATTGTTTTAAAACACTAGGGTTACAATTAAGATGGAAACATATTGTTTATAGTTTTTCTTGTTCACCATCAGAGAGCATGTTTTGGCCATTGAAGTTTTGTTCAGAAGACACTCCTTTGCCATATTACACCATATCTGTATGGTGCTCGCTTTTTGTTGCTCATTTTGTTGGTGGAGAAGTAAAGGATCACTTTTTGTTGAAAATAAGAATCTTGTGATGATATTGTTTTCTATTGGAACAAACAGGAACTGGCCAAATCTGCTAGGAGGGGAGATCTCACCGATATAGGGCAGCTCAAGAGCCTACCGCTCGTGTAAGTGGATGACTCAAGAACTCAGACAATTTATCGTGCATTCGCATGAGACTTTTTGTGACTATACCTGCATCTCTCGTTTTTAATCCTACTTGATCTCATCTAATTTGACCAATTGTGGTGGTAATTGCCATGACATGACACATGCCTGCCTAAGTACTTGAATCAGGGTTTAAAGTATATTCTAGTCTGTTTGCATCTGTTAGTGTCAGGCCATCATTTTCTATCTAGAAAGTATCCAAATTATTTTCAGTTGTTTGCTGTCCTAAATGCTCATAGGTTTGGATCATTACTAGTTAAGTGGTTAGCATCTATTTCTAGATTGCACATTTATTAGCGATAATTGCACATTTGTATTATTGTAATTATGGTATTTAACACGTGCAATATCAATTCTTGTCACCAATAATTAACTCAAGAAACTACATGGCAAAAAGAAATGTTGGTTACACAAAGATTGCTTAAACTATGGCTACAAAAATCAACTCCATTCTCGTAATTATGCTTCCATAGAAAAACATCATAGCTTTATTTTCAGACGTGGGACTGATTGACATGCATTTGTGAGCTCCTTCTTTATTAGTGGTGACTTCTTGTTATTCCAACCATGCTTTTTTTGTCATTTTTGGGAGTTCTTTGTGTGTCGCCATGCCATTATCTATACTAAAACATCTTTGGGAGTCCTGTTCCAAGTGATATTTTTTCTTTGTAGTTAGATCAATGCTTCTTTTCGTGAACGTCTTATTTGTTTATCGTGTTCAGATAGTGCATTTATGCTTTATTCCATAGTTGTTATGTTTCTCGCTTGCACAATTATAGGATTAACCTTCTAGTTTATGTCTTGAGAAATGCCAAACTTGTTTGCATATGGAGGAAAAAACCACTAGGTGGCTTGCATTGATAACCTCAAATTGTGGCTCTTAATTTAGAATCAGCCTCCAAGATCGCCTCTGCACAGCAGTTTAAACATCTATTATGCTTGTTGTATGTAGTTAGAGTCAGCTATAAATAGAAAGGATAGTTTGCCACATTCAAACTTTATAGCTCCCCGCTTGCATCTGATTGGAGTGTGTGTGGGCTGTTCTCATCCCCTTGGTTGCAACATTCATAAATGCTTGTGAAATAAGTAAAAATTGCATTATCAGGAAATACTAGTTACACTATTTTAAATGTGCAATTTGTTTTTTGGAATTTTGTAATTAGGTTTCGTAATTCTGATTTGAAGTCGCTACTATTGTTGCATTGTTTTGGTTGATCTCCCTCTCTTTACCCATGTGTTAAACTAATATCATATTTTCTCGATACACGTAGCAAAGATCGGGCACCTTCTCCATACCTTCAAAGACCACAACCCCCTGGAGGAGGCGGTGCATGCCAGCTAGCGGGCGTTTGAGCAGACGCAGGGGCGATCATCCTGGGCGCCGCTCGGCCGGGCGGTCGTCCCACATTTCGGTATCCTCATCCTCTAGTGCAATTCCCCGTTGTTCCTCTATATATCTGTGTTCCTCATCCGTTGCATGATATATCTCGATCCCCTTTTCTATGTGGTGTGGATTTTCTCGATTGGTAAAAATCAAGAGGCCATAGGGTTATAGATTGGTGGTGATTTTGTTTTGATGTTGGGATGAGCGAGCGAAGGGCGTTGACCGTGACGAGCCCCCACCTCTTTGTCCGTATGCGGCGCTGCCTTCCCTTGTCTATTGTTTGTTGTGTAGATCTGGCCCGAGTTCATGGGAGAATGGAGTGTGCTTGCTTTGTCCTCATCCGGATGGGCCGCTTCTCATCATTGATTTGCCTTGTATGTCTCAATTCACGGGGATTTTGTTGGGCGCCTTCTCGCCGTGGGGATTTATCTTCTCGTGATGGGGATTCGATAGAATGGGGAATGGTGAGTGGTACAGGCAGCATGTAGACGAGAGCGTGGGGTGTTCTCGGCACGGCGTAGGATCGCGAGAGCGTTCGTGGACAAGCCGCGGTGTGTACTTGGTCGCCCACGGCCTCGCGGTCCAACTCATGGATGTCATCGCTTCTCTAGCAGCCCAGAGACTACTAGCGACCAAGAGCCGCGCCGCGCCGAGCTAGCATGGCTATTTCCGCGGGGATTTTTGGCGCTTTCGTAGATCTCATGTCCACTTGTGGTGGGGGTAGGAACTCCTCCATCCCGTAAAAAGGAGCTACCGCTAGCTTTTGTTGAGAATGGAGACACGTTTTTGCCGATGTCTAGTATATTGGGTTCAAATCCTTGGAGGGATGGTGCTCGGCTAGATTAGTTGGAGGGTTGTGGGGGTTCTCCTCCCCGTGTTGCCAATTTCGGAGACAGAGCAAAACCAATCTCGATCCCCGACCTCTTGTTGTTAACCGTGGGGGTGGTGACAATTTAGGGGAATGGACATTGTCATTGTCATTGTTATTGAGGAATCTATATATGTTTCTTGATTGCACATTATTAGTAGTAAAGTGCACACTTAAATTACCGTAATTATTGTATTTTTCATATGCAATATCCAGCCTTTTAACTATAAGTTTCTGAACTGATATCCTTGTTTGCTTGTTCATGCGGTTGTTGCCATTTGCTATGCACATCTCATATGTGTGTAGCGCTCCACAATTTGAGGTTTCCAAAAAAAACTATAATATGGAAATGTGCTAAACTGGCATCCATTTAGAAGAGGCCCTTCTAGATTTTTTTCTAGAAAGACACCTCCACTGACATCCTTTTTGCTCTAGGAACAACACATAGCGGTGTATTGTCCCTTGTAATAAAAAGTAGGTACCCTGCGATACAAGACACAAATTGTTTAAAAACAAGCAGGGACCCTGTGATACAAGACAACAAAGTACAAAACAACATCGCTTGATTCCCTATATAAACCTTGCGCTGAAGGCGCCTTTTGAAAGTAACACAACGGCCCACTCGAGGCCGAGACGCGAAGTCATCACAGGACCTGCGAATTGTGTTTGGATTGTCCCTTGTCTTGTACTTTGTATTGTATTTTTTTGTTGATTGTGTTGTATAGTCGCTTGTCATGCCCCTTGTATTGTTCTCTACCCACTGTATTTATCTTGTATTTTGTCCTTTGTGCTAGTAACTGTTGTTGATTGTACAATGCTACATTTTGTTTTTGGCAGCCAAGCATTGTTTTATGACTATAAGCACCTAACTTTAGAGCTGAGGCCTTGTTGTGTTGTTGTTTGTCATGGTACATATTCCTTGGACTAAGGCTGGTGCTTTCTATTTCCAGGAACCAGTTTATGTGCTTAACTGGATGGGTTTTAGGTTTTTGAGCTTCTAGGCATTCAAATGGACCTGCATGTTATTAGTGAGTCCCAATAGCACTTGCTCATGTTGTTTCATCTTTGCTGCTGCTAATTAACTCATGAGGAGCACCATCTTTGATTTTCGTTTTAGTTTGCCTTGTCTTAGCTTCTATATCGCTTAATTGTCTCTTGGGCTTGATTTCCATACAGTGAAAGAATTCCTCATTGTTGGTTCAATTAACTTAGCACCGTGATTGAGAAATTATCCAGCAAACGTGATTCTCTGATTCAGTCACTTACCTTACTGTCGGTTCTGAACCCTCGATCCAGGTATACGAAGTCTTTGGAGCACCGGTTGGCCGTGGCGAGGCGGCGCAGAGGCTCAGGCTCAGGCTCAAGAGATCGAAAAGTTGAGCACCTTTTCAAGGAGTTCATTCGATAGCACCCTCACAAGCACGACACCTAGCTAAAGTTCCATCTCGACAAGTTACAACAATTATAGCAGCACTGTAGTGCGGTGACTGTTGCTGCTGCACATGGAAGTGCTAGTTCAAACGTAGTAATTTTCTGTAAACCTAATTGTGTAGGATTTGATTGCAAATTGTAATACTCTAAATTGCAAATATAGTTAACTGCAATTTTTTGATGAGTATATGAAATTTTGATTCCTACTGATGCTAATGATGAGCTGTAATTCCCTTAGGTGTATTTTCTTTCTTGCCGGAGGTTTAGGGGCAAATCTGTAATAACTGCGGTATTGAAAGGTCCGTCGCGGTTGTGGTGTTGTTGGTAAACGGGTTAAATCTGAAACCCGTTATCGTAGGCGGGCCCGCATCGTGGTGTCTACTCACTTCTCAACTCAATTGTTGGATGACTAGTCTGACCGTTAGTTTTGAAACGTATGGTCCAAAGTTGTTGCAAGAAATCTTGGTCAAATTTCTTGTGAAAGAGATATAGCAACTCCCTAAATTTTATATTAAGAAGATTGTATAAACATATTTATACTCTTTTACTAATCTAATTTTATATACACAAGTTTATCTAAAAGATTACATAAGATTTTTTTCACGAAAGATGATGTTAACAAACTTCCAATTAAAAAAATAAATAGCTAGGTAAACAGATTTTCAACCACATAATCCATGTTGACATATTTATATTAGATTGTACACAATATATTGAAGAAAGATAATATTGTCTTCTAGAATGGAGTGAATCATGTTTACACATAACATGATCCATGACAATTTGAAGGCCCTATTGATCATTGGTTCATGTTCTAGGGCATAATTGTTCCCTCCATATTTGTTACATCATCGTATTCATATACTACATAGTAATCATTTCAACAATGACCACGCTAACACAATGGAAACTAGCGATGTTGAGAGACTGATACACAATGTCAACTCTAAAAGTTCAAAATCAAAGCAACTTTCATATAACCCCCCCCACGCGCCCTTTTTTTTTTTTTACAAAGCATAGGACGCTGTAACTATTTACCAAGTAAAAGTTCTAAAGATTTGACGAATTTTACTACAAAATATAGCAATATATTATAATATCAAATTAGTTTCATTAAATGTAAATGTATTTGGATAGTATTTTTATTTTGTCTTCTTGTTTGCTAATATTTTTTTTTCTAAATAAACTTCAAAGTTAGAAAAAATAAATTACTTCTATTTTTGAGATAAAATTTGACTTAGGGTAAACTAGAGTAAAACATAGTTTGAACAAAGGGGATACCATCTAATCCACAGATTTTATATAATTCAGTTTTTATGCCATTTCGAACTTGATATGGTGTGGAGATACCTTGGATGCCAAAAACCATGCTCATTCAGTGATAGTGACACCATGTTTCTAGCTTTTACAAACCTAACACGAAACATGCATGAATAGTTAGCGAAAATATGCAATCATTGCTAGTCAAAGTTGTGGCAATAATCCTTAATATCTTTCATCCATGTCAGCTGGTGTTTGAACTTTGAAAATTAATACAGTATTGCATAGTATGCTTTCACATGAAACCTACACTTTCAGATCAGTTGGTACGTGCGTGTGAGGTGTGAATAGCTAGATACTCATCATCCTATCATTTATGCGCGTTGCTTTTCTATTTTAAAAATGACGAGGATAAACTTTTTTTCAGTCAACCCATTAGCAGTTGAATGGAAGAAAAAAAATACAAAAATGTACAGGACCATACGACGTCCTGATGAGCAGTAGAATTGACTCATCGGCGTGAGCCCCGAGCCCCCGAGCGGCCGAGCCACGCGCGTGCGGCAGACATGATCGAAGCCTGCGAGCCGCTGAAGATGGGCGCCTCGCCGGCGAGGTTGAGTCGAGGAGGACGTCGTCGGGCTTGACGTCGCGGTGGACACGGGCACGCCGCGCGCCGGTCAGTTGTCTGGATCTGGACTCGTGGCCGGTGGCGGTGGCAGCCCGCGAGCGCCTCGGCGAGCTGCGCGGCCTATATCGGGCTCTGGAACGGGCGCGCGCCAGCGCTAGCCCCGGCGGCCGCTCTGGCTTGTGCAGCGCAACTCCGTGCCGCCGAGCTGCGGGCGGCAACGGCGAGCTCCGGCATGGGCGCATGGCAAGTGGCAACACCACCGACCCGGGCTCCACCGTCGTGCGTTGACATTTCTATTCCCTCCCATGAATATTCCCTATCCATCCATGATCTCACGATCGAGCATTCGAGCGAGCGTCGTTTAATTGGCAAAATTCTCGTCTCGATCCCGAGTACCGAGAGGCGTAGGCAGTTCCCTTGAACGCCAAGCGAGTTGGCGCCGCGCAGCACGTTCCGGGCCAGGAAACCCGGTCGCCACCGGCCGTGTCCTGGAATGCCGGGCGCTGGAGTGCGAACGCGTCCACCAGCTCGGATTATTTGACGCAACCGTGTGAATTGTGAACTGAAACCCAGATGGATGGATCGATCGAGCCCAGCGATAGGAGTCCCACGCACGCAAACGCAAGCAACTCGGCATCAGTCCCAACGCCTTCCATTCTCCACTGCACCCTGGCCTCCATTGTCTTCCCCTCTCGGCTCTCGCCTTCCGTACCTCACGCGAGCCGAGCTGATTGACTTCAATTCTTCTCCAGAACCAGAAGCTAAGCTACCTGCAGGCTAGCTACCAAGTACTGGCACTGCTACATTACTGATCCTACAGGCTATAGCCAGCTTTCTTGCTTCCCTTGTTGGCTACCTTTTCCGTCCGGTTTCCACCACCGGCACCGGCCTGGGATCGATCGAGCTACCTACAAAGGGCCAGATGTGCATACCGATAGCTACATAGTACAAGTTCGGCCTCCGGCCGGTCGGCCCACGTTGTCCATCTCCATAAATCCTCCTCTCAACTGCCGGCCAGCAACCTCCTCCACGTACGGTGGCCGCGGCCATGAGACGACCTCACGCCGCCGCTGCTACCGCTCTCGCTGTCCTCCTCCTCCTCCTGTGCCTCGCTATCGCGTTGATCCACGGCAATAGCGGCCTGGCGAGGAGGAGACTGACGACGAGGTGGGCCTCCGTCCCGAGGAAGATGCTGCTCGCTATGACGAGCTTCGACGCCGCTGCCTCGTCCTCGTCAACTGCTGGTCACCACCACCACCATCTTCACCACCACCACCACCACCATCTTCATCATCACCACCATCACCACGCGGACCGGCGATGGAACCGGCACGGGGTTATTCCATCACTTCCACCGTCAGCGGCTGGCGAGGGCGACGAGGCTATCGATCCGCGGTACGGTGTGCAGAAGAGGCTGGTGCCTTCAGGTCCCAACCCCTTGCATCACTGATCGATGAGATCGAGGTCGGTTGCAGTTGCCACGGCACGCGAGCAGCACCACCTGATCTGCATGACTGCGTGCATGCAAGGATCCAACAGGTTTTCATGGCGGCCGCGCACAGCTAGCACAGGCAGCTGCTCTGATCGGTTTCCAATCCATCGAGTTCGAGTAATCGATCGGTTTTCATGGTGAGTTCATGGGGCGCACACATCATATCTTGCTGTGTTTGTAGATCCAATCATCGAGTTCGAGTAATCGATCGACTCAAGTATATTAATTATTCTTTGGTTGTGTTGTGGAGTTGGAAGAGAGGAGATCGATGGGCTGAAGCTTGCGTATTTTGCTATGGTGTCAGTCATCTCGCACAGCCATAATTATTCATTTTACCATATTCGTGTGTTCATGTATATGTAAATGATGTAGTCTTGGTCTACAGCTGCAAAGCGAAGTGATGAAACAAAAAGAGAGGTAATCACTAGCTAGCTACTTATATATTTATATAGTACATACAAGTCTTTCATTTTCGTGTGTTGACGAGAAGAGGATATCGCTATGGGTTGTTTTTTTTTTTTTTCAGTTTTTCTATTCCGTTTCCATTTCTTTCATTTTCTGTTTTTCGATCAAAATTTTGACATGATATGTATCTGTGACCTGTTTTATCCATCCCATGTGTAGCTACACGCCTACACCCTGAAATAAGGAATCAATGATATTGTGATGTGATGAACCGGCCTCAGCATATTTCCAATGCTAATGAAACTTCGGTTTCCGCGTTTCCATGCATGCAGTTAGTTTGGAAAGCTCGCATGACGCATGTGCTAGCTCTCTCGTAACCCCCCCACACATTTTTTTTAGGCCTTGATGCGTGCAGCAGCAGGAATGTGCTGCAGTCAAAGCTACACATAACAATAACATACGCCCTCATGTTTGTATATTTATATATGTAGAGTCTAACTCTAGTTTTTTTTTTAATTAGCTTGGATGGCCACGCAAATAGTACGGCTACGTGTTTTTTTTTTTTTTTTCTTAGATAACATTTTTTTATTTGTTTTAAAATAGTTTTAAAAAGTAGTTTTTGTTTATTTGTTCGATTGCACCTGTCATCACTTCTTCACCCAATTGCATTCATTAGCATGAATGAACAACCATATATCTATATCATAAACAAATTTAGGTTCAAAACATTGTTGTCTCTTCTTTTTCCCTACTCCTACTTTTTGTCTTCAGATCGTGCAATTAATTTCAACCGATCCCAAGATAAGGTAACCTTTAATTTCTTTTTTCATGAGCTTCATTCATCGTTAAGAGGAAGTAAGTATATTGGTGTTGTGTTGCTGTCGCATAGTCATAAAACGATTGAAACAACCAACTCATATATGGGAATATATCTAGTGCAAACCAAACCTGTCCGTGCAAATCATGCAAACTTCTAATCTAATTATCCTCAATTTGTGCAATCAACAAATGATAGTATGTGAGTTGCATGGTGTTGGAACTGCTGTTCCTAACGGGTGTTAGGTCACCACCGGATGAATGCCTCGGGCAGAGATCAGGGTGAGAAGTTATCCGAGACTACTAGAGTTTCATAAATTCATTCACCAACCACTTACACAGGGACCAACCCCCCCAAACCACCCCGGGACTTTGTGTTTTTCGTCTACTTATCATATATGACCTCAAGATATTCCCAGGTTATTCCCTAATGAACCATAGCTTCACAGGGACAGATTTGTCTCCCTGTAAGTTATCAAGATTACCTCATGGGCTGCTCGCCCATGTAAGGGCCTGTGGCCCAATCTTGGCCACATGATCTTGCTTTGACTGTCGTCGAAACCTTAAAATTATGCAATGACCTTCGGCTGATTTTGGATGCGAACCCTATAGGTCTCCGCGACAAGGCCGAACCTCGGGCGAAGATCTTCGCCCCCTGGATGCGCCTTTGTCCATCCTCGACTCTTCGACCATGTTTCCGCGGGACCTTCGCTCGAGCCGATCCTTCCGGGCGGAGGTCTCTCGTCACCAAAGATCTCATACATGCAAAGAGAGTAAGGGCATGTTTGGTATAGCTCAACTTCATCGGCTAATCAACATATGTTGGCTTTCGATAAAAGAAATAGCTTTCACAGTGAAGCAGAATCTGTTTTTTTTTCTTGAATCGTTTGGTAAAAACACAAAAATGGCCAAAATACCCTTTTATTTTCTTTTTTTTTTTCTACCCCTCTCTCTCCCTCTCGATGGACCTAATCTTCGCAGATTCATGGACATCTCCCAACTGCACAAATCATCTCTTTCTTGTCAACCTCTCCCCATGGGTCACCACAATCCACAAGTCACTTGTCGTCACCGCCATGCGATCATCGTGCGCCAACCCAAGTGAGGCCCAACAAGCATGCATTCATCGGCGGCCTTACCTGTTGCCCCGTCCCGTGGCGAGCTCTGACAGCCACACACTCAGCGTCGGCATCCGTGGGCTCTACAGCAGCCTCGCCATCCTCCGCAACGGCATTGGCGTCCGTGAGCTCTATCCGGACCCAGCATCCTCCACACTAGCGTCATCGTGTACGTGAGCTCCGCACCGAAACCGAGCCGAGTGCTAGAGTTTGCAAGCTTTGCGGAAGCCCCCGCGCCCATCCTCACATCGGTCTCGGTGTCGGCCCCGTGATCCAGTCACTCGTTGGTAGGGGCAAATCAGCCCATGTCCTCGTTGGGACCCGCCCGTGTCGCGGCCGGGTGCAAGGTATAGTTTTTAGCTTCTTCCTTCTCTCTCCTCTTGTCTCAATGGAAAAACTAGAGTTTATGTCTGTTTGTCACACACCGGTTTGATTGGGGAAGTTTTTTTTTTCAACTTTGTGAAGCTTATAAAACGCGGTACCAAACAGGCCCGCTACTTTCGAGAAAGCACCTTCGCTACGCAAGGGACCATGCCCCAACACATGGCATCATTAAATTTTAAATTTCTACATCGGTGAAATTGTTCTCATACTCCTAAACTTTGGCTCATGAGGAAACAATCACTCTTTTCTCGTCGCCTCGCTACCCGTCCTCTAGCTTGTTGTACCTCAGACTTCTCCTGTTGTGGCAGTAGCGGGTGGCAGCTCAAATGTCGAGACACCTAGTGTTGTGGTTTCCGCTGCTACAGTCCAGGAGGAGTTGGAGGCACTAATTTGTCTGCCGTTGCAGACACCCCCCTCTAGAGGCCACAAATGCACCGCTCCAAGTCGCCCGATGCCCGTCCACACGCTGCGGCGCAGTGACTAACATCCTCTATTATGGATTTCTTGCTAGCCAAATATGTTAGAGAGCAAAAATGGCCATCCAAAGTTCTCACAAGATATAGAAAAACTGTTGGAGGGTTGGAAGATATACTAATATAAAGAGCGATTTTTTATTTTTTTCAAATACCTCTCCTATAGTTGTGGGTCTTGTTTTTAAAAACATAATATATTAGATTAGATGTAATGGCTATTATTGATGACGAGCATCTCTAGAGTTTCCTGAATTGTCTTCCTAAAATCACCATATTTTTCAACTCTTAAAAAGACATAGATATAGATAATAGATATCGATATTTATAGATATACAGCTAATCACAACCGTTACAACTTACAATCAATTGCCTTTATTTTATTAGATATAGATACAATACAGTCATGCATCGCCGCCGCCGGCCTGCATGCAGCAGCATCGCGAGGTCCTCAGCGCAGGATGCCGGGGCTGCAGTAGGTGCCCTTGAGCCACCCTTCGGCGATGGAACGGTAGGCGGCTTCCGTGAGATGGATGCCGTCCCACACCAGGTACTTCTCCGGGTCGCCACGCGCGCTCGACCCGGACATTCCGCACCGCGCATTGTTGTTGTAGTTGTAGGAGCCCTGCCCGCCGGCGCCGCAGCACACTTTCAGCCCGCATTTCAGCCCTGCATGCATTGCGCACCGTGCAGAGTTAAACCACGCAAACAATAGATGATCGCCAGGTTCTCACTGTATGTAACTCTGTAACGAGGGAGTGCGTGCGTACCGAAGGTCTCCGGTGACCGAACCATGTCCGCGACCTGCGCGTAGAAGTCGGCGTACATGAGCCGGACGCCGGCGTGCTTGCTCTGCAGGCCGGACACCGCCTGCTTCAGCAGCTCGTTGTGGTAGCTGGACAGGTTGTTGTAGCTCTTGAGGCAGCCCGTGTCGTCGTAGTCGTCCTTGCTCGAGCTCGGGTACAGCGTCAGGTACAGCGGGAAGCACCCGATTGGCAGCACGCCCGGCACCACCACGTCCACCGCGCCCAGCCCGATCAGCGTCTGCATGAAAAAACGTATTCAAATCGGCCGACGGCAACGACGACATGTACGTGTTGCAGAAATGATACGTACCTCCACGCCGCTTGCGATGCGGTCGACGATCTCGGGCACGTAGCTCCTGACCTCGGCCATGGCCTTGCCGCCGAAGAGCGGCGCGTTGTAGTCGTTGCCCCCGAACTCGCCGACGACGAACAGGGAGTTGTTCAAGTAGCTCTGGCAATCTACAAACGGTTCAACACTCATTAATAATGACTTTGTGATGATTGAAACTATCGAGAGTGAGACGGTCGTCACCGGCACCGGTGCCGCAGATGGAGGGCATGAGCTGCTGGAACCACTGGATCTGGGTACCCAAGGGGCCGTTGTTCCAGATGCTGTTGCCGAGGCCGTGCTTCTTGAAGAATTCGAAATCCATGGTGGTGGCGCCGATGATGGCCATGTTCGCGCCCTTCTTGACATCGCCGGCGCCGATCGCCTTGGACGGCGGAAGGAGAGGAAGGCCAAAGTGATCAGCTGCGTATGCACGGCTTTTCAGTTTATATCGGTGCATGCCACGCATGCATATATGGCTGTGGATAAAGCACAGTGCACACACCGAGGAAGTCGACGATGACTCGGCCGTCGGTGCACCGACCGGTGGGGTGCCCGAAGTGGGTGTTGCCGTACCCGGTGGTGAGCCACGACGGGCAGCCGCCGGAGCCCGTGCAGAGGTTGCCGGTGTCGGCGATGGAGTCCCCGAAGCTGTAGATCGCGTTGTAGCTCTGCGAACACCCATATTGCCGGGTGACGGAGAGGAGGAAGACGATGAACGCCACCGCCGTCAGCATTGCTGGTCAGATGCGTGACGCCTGGAATGCCTGCAACTGATCTGTGTGTTTGGTTGTAACGTTCAACGAACAGACGCTGCCATTTATAAGCGTGAGACTGCGAGGCATCGTCACGGTGGCCATCGGTTGAGGATGAGGTGTCAGCTCTCTTGGATCGTTGCTCTGGTCTTCCGGAGTCAACTCTCATGCAATTTTGCTGAGAGGGCCTGAAAAGACAGAAATCAAATTTAAAGATTTTCTTTGTGCACAGGAACTGATCCTCTCTTTGTGCATGTATCTGTTGGTTAAGTGCATAGATGATACACAACGCGAATTGAAAATTTGAACAAGCTGATTGGAAAACCAGATGGCATAACAATGCATGTTGGATACTGAACACACATACAGTTATTAAATGTGTTGACGAAATGGCCTGCTCTTAGAGATGAGCAGATAACATAACAGCATAACAGCATAGTTCCTGGGATGACAAGGACGACCATTATCGCTCAAAGATAGGAGATAAAAGCATAATTAGCACACAAAGACTATCTCATTGATCGATCATGTTGTTTTCGTTGCATTGGTCACTGGATACCTAAACCATGGTAAGGCATGATACTTCTAGAAAAAAGGTCTCAAATGCAATTGGGTGAGCCTACAATATGCAGTCCTGATTACTTGCACATTGACTTGTTTAGTCTATATCTAAAACTGCACCAGATATGATAGTGTGTCCTGAGACGGAGTAAACCATACACTATATGGATAAGTGACGAAGGAAGTTAGTGTTTTAAGCATTAAGAGCCCATCAGCACATTATAAAAACATTAGTGGTAAGAGGTGAAGAGCACATAGCAATGGGAATGACACGCAGCATAGGACTCATGCATGCTTTGATGGAGTGGCTGGGATGTTAATGGGAATAATGGCGGCACTTCTGAATTTGATGATGGAAGCATAGCAGCTTAGTTTGCAACGAGATGTAATTGTACTCTTTGTTCAAACTCTTCACAGAGAGAAATCTGACGAAACTGGTGCAATTTTTTTTAGGGAAACTGGAGCGAAATTTGAATGACCATACACTAAACTCTGTATCAAACCTACACTACACGCTACAAGGAAATAACACTGGTCCTCCAGGTTTCCCTTGAAATCGATTAACAGATGTAGCCAAATTTTATAGGTCTACTAAGGAGTAAGCACCAAATTAAGACCGTTACATACCTACTTATAAAAGAAAGAAGTGACCTCCACTCAATTCTCTCCTCTCTGTTTAGCTGCCACCTTGTAGACCTTTGTCTCAATCTCTCTTCGCACAAAGTGAAAAGATGACACTTAGCCAGGGATACTTAGCCATTCAAACTTGCATTCTCTCAGAATTAGATAGTCTTTGCGAAATGATCATAGATAGCTGGTTGGGTTCCTTGTGGTGGAACCTGCCCACCATGTGTTCAAGTCCTTGACTTGGCACTGTTGATCGTATTTTTCTGTATTTATTCTAAAGATTTTTCAGCGCATTTGGTGACTTCGTAAACTTCAAAGTCTGTCGGTTCAGTCCTTCGAAAGTTATACTATGTAATCTAAAAGAAAAGTAGATAGTCTCTGACCTCTGAAGTTTTTGTGCACCTTCTAGTTGGAACTTCTCAACATACCTGAAATTATATAAACATTCCTTTAGTCAACATACCTCAACGTAGTATTCCTTTATCAAGTCTATGTTGAAATGAACATTTATTCCATTACCATTCGTGTGTTCATGTTTGTAAATGATGTAATCTTAATTATTCATTACCGTTCGTGTGTTCATGTTTGTAAATGATGTAATCTTGGTCTGCAGCTGCAAAGCGAAGTGATGAAACAAAACGAGAGGTAATCACTAGCTAGCTACTGTATATATATCATACAAAAGAATGTGGTTATACCAAACAAATTTGAAGAGTCTCACAATGGGAAGTACAGTACAACCAAACAACACCTTTTATCGTTGGCAGAAGCAAAGCACACACGACAGAGTGAGCAAATGGAAAAAGGGTCTTTTCCCCTTCATGGTCCCGGTGATCTGCGTTGCATTGCACGCTGGAATTTGTGTGAGTTTTCCCGAGGTCCGAGGGAGGCGGCCGCGAGGGAGAAGGAGAAAACGTTGGCTGACAGCGAGCGAGGGATCGTCGTCCAACACCAAGTCGGTG
This sequence comes from Hyparrhenia diplandra, assembly GCA_015847255.1. Taxonomy (NCBI): domain Eukaryota; kingdom Viridiplantae; phylum Streptophyta; class Magnoliopsida; order Poales; family Poaceae; genus Hyparrhenia; species Hyparrhenia diplandra. The sequence goes on from JADLZK010001275.1 coordinate 128,963, forward strand.
GACCAAATCTGGCCACGGTATTTTTGGCTGCACCGGCCGGCAGCTCTTGGATTTCCGTCACCTCCCACGTCCAACCGACTACCTCGCCCTTGTCACCTAGTCTTGCCCAGCCGTGCCATGCGGAGCGGCAGCCTCGGTCACCACAAAGGCTAGTACGAGTAGAGGCTACTCGTAGCACGGAGCGAGGCGCGACGACGCGCGGGTGGGTCTCGTTGACTCGACCTGTAAACAACGGAGGTGGAGACATGGACTTATATAGCGTCGTAGGCCCGCAAGTCGGCCGGCTTAGACGAGCGAGCACGCTGGCTTTGTGTCAGCCTCACCGGGCCGGTCACCAAAGAGACGAGGCGCGACGGCCAAGGTCGCTTTGCACGTTTGTTTGGGTGCTCTACATGCGCAATACCACCGCTACCGCTGCAGTAGCAAGCAGTCCAGCGCAAGCCGATCTAGTATGAGTAGGGCACACATCATACATACGTGATGTGGTCAGTCACACATCGACGCGCGGCCCTCGCTTCGGCGGTCTCCCTGTGCCGCAGCGAGGGCTCGGCAGGTCAGCGAGTGAGAGAGGGTTGGAGGAGTGACGTACACTACCACATTTCAAGCAAGTAGGGACGGTGCGTGACAGCCGTAATGACGCCAGGTTCGTCGCGAAGTTTTAACCCCTGGCAAGATTGCCAGAGCTGGCTGCATTGACTTTGTAGTACTAGATCTTTCCGGTAGATGAGCTGCAGCCGAGAGCGTGAGAGGATGTGGTTCTATTGTCTAACTATAGTTTCTGCAGTTTTGGCCTGTCTATTCATGCAAATGGAATCCTATGGCCAGGCTTGGAAGGCGGGGAAAAGGGACTGGCTGGCTGGTAAAGAGCCCCAAATAACTTCTTCTTACTGATTATATTAAAAAGAAGAGTCCCAGATTGGGAAGTACAGTGAAACAATAAAAACCAAATAAACTCACCCGGTTGGATTGAGACATCAACGCGGTCAGATTGGGAACCCAACACCACAAACACAGCGCCGCAGCATCCACCCACAGACCACACAAATGCAGTTGTCGAAAACCACAGACGGAATCAACGCCGAAGATAAAGAAAGGGGCGGACACCACCACACCGAGAAGGCCACCACCGTGCAGGACCCTTCACCGCAGTCCCGCTGCAACAAAGCCAGCCATCTGACGGAATGAAAACCCCGAGACCGATCCACCACAATGCATGGGGGCATCGTCACATCCATCGTTGGACTCCTCTCTTGTGCATGGGGGCCTCCTCGCCACGCCCGCCACAAGGCTCCATGCTCCGACCTCGTTTCAAAGGTTGCCGTCAAAACAACAGGCAAAGATGCCCCACCCACAAAAATCATCTTCAATCAACCAGACCACCACCGTAGGTCGACGTCCCCTCGTAGCTTCCCCCACGCAAAAAGTCACCGCCGTCGAACCAGTAAACCATGGTTGTCGCTTGCGCCACCTTCCGACATTCTACCACACCGAGTGGTTTCAGCCATCCTATAATGACCCGCCATGATCCGCTGCAAGCCAAGTCGTCCCCGCTGCTGCAAGCGCCATCCAAAGATGCAATCCCGCACCACACTGGTCATTGCAGCATCAACGCTAGCTACAGCGGTGTGCTGCAGGCAGCCGGACAACAACAGAGAGATGACCCATATATTTCAAAGTGGGGTAAGGTATTTCAGTCACATTCCAATGCATTTTTAAGTATATACCACAACAATCTTCGTCATGACATCACAATCACATATATATTCTTTTTTAATACTATGGAATGGTATTTCAGTACCAACAATGCTCACAAAAGCATCAAGATAACCTTTCATTTTTCTTCCAAATAAATAGGCCTGCTAACGGGTTTAAACCCGCCCCCAAACCCGCCCCAACCCATATTTTAAAACCCTAACTACCACCCGCCCCGCCCCACCCCGTCGGCTCAATGCCCCAACCCGCCCCAACCCGAAGTCACGACGGAAAATGATATATGACTTTTGCGCCGATCTATGACCATAGAGCCCCAACCCGTCCCAACCCGTTTGTGTCGTCAACCTAACCCGCCCCAACCCGTTTCACAGTGTCACCCGTTTCCACCCGCCCCAATAGTACCCGTATTAAAACCCGCCCCAAAATACCCGTTCAACCACGCCCCATTAGCAGGCCTACAAATAAATCAAATATGGACACTACATTAGTCGTAAAAAAAATGGACACTAAGTCTCAATCTATAAACCTACAAGGTACCTTGTGACATTTTTTGCAGCTTGAGTTATTAAATTAAGCTTTTTTTTTACATAAAAGAGGTCTTTTGTTAACAAATCTATGAATATTCAATCCCTCATGTGAAGAAAGCCGCACTTAATTTAAATTTCAGATTCTAGAGCAAGGTTTCTTTTTTTTGTACGGGGAGGGTGGACAATTGTAACTATAGCTTCTACCACAAATGAGCTTTCCTTAAAACTTTAGCACTTATATACATACAAAACAGAGCAATATTACTTATAAGAAAATATAGTTAACAACAAAAACCTATGAGGAGGGTTTAAAGGTATTGAAAATTTTTGATAGCTTTGAAACTTTAACACTTGTGCTCCCATATTTTCTGGCGTAGTTTTGGACTTAAGTCTTGGAGTAGTCATCAAGAGGATAAAGGCCATAAAACATTTAAAACACTAATAGAAACTTTAAAACATTTAATCTGATACAATCACATAGTCTATCCCCAAACCTATATATAATCGGTCGGGGGAGGGTAGTAGTGTTAGTTGGGGTTCCCTCTCCCATCATCATCTAAAGTCAGGCCCATTATGACTCTCATTTTCTATATGGAAAACCTAGATCTTCACCCCAGCCCAATTAGGACTCAACACCCCAAGGCCCAACAGGCAAACCCGCCTACCGCTCGTCCATTCCCCAACGCACGCCTCCCAAGCTCCCAACAAGTTCGGGATCGTCGACGGCAGCGGCAGAGCGGGAGGAGGTAGAACGCCTCGCCTTGACTCCTCCCCAACACCACGCCTACCGTTTCCGACAAGCGAAGATAGATGCTATACCACTGCATGCAGCTGGTGAAGCCGACGGTGACTAGGGAGGTCATAGCGGACCTAGTGACGCGGGTGGTGCGCCACGCCTGCAAGTGCAACCTTCGGCAAGGTCAACCTCGGCTATGGCATCAACAAGCTCGACGGCTACCACTGCTAGGTCCACCTTGCCTGCCCGCCCCATTCGCCCTCCTTTTATTCCGCCGCGGTCACGGACCGGCCCTGCGTGAGTTCCCAGCTAGGTGCATGCTTTAACTGAGTGGTGTTCTATGGGAAATGCCTAAGAAGGAACTGTGAGTTCAGCAGTTTGGACTTGTGACTTGCCAGTGCATGGTGCCTTCGGCGTGCTCGATGTAATGCCCACGCATGAAGACTGCAACGCACCGGTGCGGTTACTGTGGCCGTCCCACGGGGCGAGGACGTACACCCTTTTGTCGAGGTTGACCGCCGTCAAGGCCGCTTCATGCATCTGCCGGATCATCTCCTGCAGCTCGACGCCACGGTAGGAGGCCACGTGCCGTAGCCACAACCGCTGACACCTTGCGCGCAAGCGTCTTCAGCTGCGGCGCCGTCGTGGTGTCCACCTTCGCTTGGTAGAGCGCAGCTTGGAGGAACTGCAAAGGGATGTGGGGCTACATCAGAGCGGGTGTGCTGCCGCACTCGTTGGCACGCTAGGAGGTCACGCACCGCCACCTGCAGCCGCACCACCGCCAACCTGGTGTGCAATAATGTTTTCACCAGATGTATTCTAAAAAAAATGCTATCGCTTAGTTTCTAACCAATGGATACTAAGATTTGTCAATGCCATCCTCTATTGTTGTTCTTCTTTGGCCCATCATCACTCACCCCAATGCCTCAACACCCCCCCCCAACCCACCCACACCCACACATATCATTTAGAGAACGTATCTTATGCACATCGGGCTTACATGCAACCATGCACACTCTGAATACGGATCATCGATTTCCCATCCGAAGGCTAGCACCGTGAGGAGGGATATTTTTGAAAAAGCGCCCGCATGCCCTTGGCATTGTTGCATTTGCCCCCGGGGCCCGACGGCCTCATCGATTTCCCGTCCCCGCGGTCATTCTCACGCCACCGCCGCGGGAGGGCAGGATACGCGACGAGAGCGGCCGCCGTGCTCAGCCCCTTCCCATCCCCATCGGCAGTCATGCCCGTCGCGACCGACGCCTCGAGCCTCGCCTCTCAGCCCCCCCCCGTTCGCATCGACGCTCTTGAAGATAGGCCGCCCACCCGGCCGCCTTGCTTGTGACGAGATGAGCATGGTCGTCCCGCCGCCACCGCCGTCGCGGCTGCCGGCCCTCACCGCCCTTCGTCGGCGTAGGCGTGCTCCCTTGCTGCTACCGGCCCTCACCAGCCCGCCTTTGCTGCTGCCCAGAATGTCTGTACAGTGTAGGCGTCGGCGTAGGCCTGAATGTTATGAATGTTCAGAGCTTTGAGCTTCTGAATGTCTGTGCTCTTGAGCGAAGGGCGGGCGCCACTGGTGGAAGCGGGCTTGGGTCGCGCAGGGAGCGTTTTGCAAAATATCCCTCCTCGCTGTGCTAGCCTTCGGATGAGAAATCGATGATCCAGATTCAGAATGTGCATGGTTGCATATAAGCCCGGTGTGCACAGGATACGTTCTCCATCGTTTATTCTGTAACTCTCTCGCTTTATAGGAAGTGACTACAGGTCAATCGACTGATTTGAGTTTGTGTTACCCTCGATTTTTCCAGACTAGCCAGAACAGGACGCATGCATACTCAAACATTCCATTCGACTGATTTTTGTTTTGTTCTGTCATTATTTTCAACCCCTCATAACAGGAAACATGCAAATGGAACGGATTAGCTCGGAAAAAAAAAAAATACAAATGATTTTCCGATTGGCAGAAGACAACGTATAAAGTAGTAATGTACTAAATGTAATCCCCTCCGTATCTTATACCTAAGAAGGATGAAAGAGAGATCAATTTTTCGTGCGGTAAAAAACTCTACAACCATTCGGTCCGCCCGTGCGACCAAAATCACCGATCCCTCAATATCCTCTCGTGCGAAGGCTGTTAAAGGAAAGTAAAATAAAAACGGAAGGTGCTGAAAGGAAGGATGTCCACCGATGCATGCATGCACACGAGGATAGCATGGCCGGTAAAAATTAACAACGATGCTACGCGAGAATTGTTTCCAAATCCACCAATGCATGCATGCACGCGAGTATAGCCTGGCCGGTAAAAATTAACACCGATGCTACGCGAGAATTGTTTCCAAATCCACCGATGCATGCATGCACGCGATCTTAGCCTGCCCGGTAAAAATTAAGTTTAAATGACGAGATCCACAAAAAGGAAACAATTCAAATCATTCTCGTCTTCAAGGCGCACGCTCCCTCTCCTGATCCACAAAAAAAGGAGACAATTCAAATCATTCTCGTCTTCAAGGCGCACGCTCCCTCTCCTTCCTCTCCTCTCCATCCTCTCCTATCTTGTCCGCGCGACCGTTGCCGCCGCACCTGCACGGTGGACATCCGCCAGCAAGGATCGTCGCCGGGAAGAGTCGTCGACAGTGCCGTCGTACGAGCTATCGAAGGCCTTCTACTCCCGACACACAGGTACTCACGTCTTGATCACAACTGTTCTGTCACTTCACCTCCCACGTCTTCATCCTAGCTCCGTTCGCTGTGTTTGAAAACTCCACCCCGGCGATTTCGCCATTCTTGCCGAGACTCGCAGTTATCACCCTTTCAGTCGTGTCGATCGATCGGTTACCTACCCTACTCCGTGGCCAGGCCCGCACCGGATGCTGTCAACGGTGACGAGACGGCTGCCGGAGCTGATGGAGACGCAGTTGTCGCCTGTGCCGATGGTGGAGTGGGTGGTGGAGTGCACGCCCTGGCTCCTCTCGACGTGGACGCCGGACATGTTGGGGCTGTTCCCTGGCGCCGCAATGTTGAGCCCCCACGCGTTGACGCCGGTGCTGTCGATGCTGGCGATGTGCATCTGAGGGCTGATGCGGCTGCTGAACTGGCACAGCTCCAGGTTGTTGCATCTCACCAGCTGCAGCGCCTGGTACAGACAAAAGATTTAGGTGCTTGTTGGAAACTGAATCTGCAAATGTTGTGCCTCAGTGCCGGTAGAAGAAGCATGTACTAAACCATAATGGAGCTCACTGCATGGGCATCGCTTAGTATATGTAGATGAAGACTATGAAGTATATATATGATCATACTACAGTACAATAGTTTTGTTTTTACTTAAGCACACAAGAGTACAATAGGTTTTACTTAAGCACACAACAGTACAGTAGTTTGTAATATGCCTAATATAGTGAAGAGAATATGTTCAGAACGTTGGTTCATCTCAAATTTCATTCTATGCTGATCCCTGACACAAATAGAGAAATCAGACTTTATGCTACCATGCCGACTCCATTTGGATGAACAGAAGCTAGGAAAAAAAAAATCAAAAAAAGTCATTAAAGTATAAAGTATTATTCTTGTCCATGTTCACCCAGGTTTAATGCTAAATCAATTTTATAGTACCGCTTTTTAACATTGCAAATATTACACTTTTTGCTTAAATCATGTTGACAAAAGAATATGTCAGGCCATAACAAATAAACCTGACAGAGAACTCAAAACTATAGTTTATTCCGTGTTTCACCGATGGTGGTACTAAACTTCCTAATCGGTGGCAAGGCATTGCAGATCAGTAATCTGTGGCACTTCGAACAGGCTCCTGATGGACACAAGTAGGCCAACAGGTGATAGGTCACCTTTGGGTGACCTTACAAATTCAAACCATGGAGGTATACAAAATTTCACTTCTCGCCAAATTCAGGTGGCGTATGTTTATAACACTTTATTGATGATTATCAGGTTTACATTCCGGACCGATTTTGGTACAACCTGGAGGTGATGCTAAAGAGCAGAAGAGAAGGAGTAACAAAGAACGGTATGCAACAATGTCTGATGAAAAGAGGCATGAGATTAACAAGAAACGCCGTGAGAGGTATAGACAGAAAAAACAAGGCCATGCTGATGTTCATACTAATTTGGATGCCCATTCAACAGGTATGATCGTTCTCGTGAGTGTCATTTGTACAACGTTTATATAAACTGTTTTAATTCACACCAATAGTGGTATAAAATGTGTATTTGTATATGATATTTCAATTTGCAGATATAAATACAACGTTGGAAACCGACGACAATAGTGATTGGCTCCATAGACGGACAAATATTGGTAATCGAGCCTATCGCAAATTAAAATATCTATATGTTCGTTCGATCCTAAAAATTATGCTGTCAAAATATCCTTATTGTGTGCTTATAATATGTAGAGAGAATGATATCTATAAGCAGCGGTGGTGGCACTGGTGATGTGGATGAAAATGAGTCTGATGAGCATATGAACATAGACTACAAAGCAGGTAATCAGGTGTACTTGTTTATGAATTGCTTGATGGGTCCGATGAATCGTGCATATGGAAAATTACAATAAGGATATTTTCGATCAGCATTTTATCATGCGATTCATGGCCAAATATTGTATATGGTTATATATATGTAGATGGTCTGGTACCTTTAAGCAGCATTGGTGGCACTGGTGTCGTGGATGAAATTGACTCTGAGGAACATGTCAATACAGAAAACGAAGGAGGTATACTTTTGATAACTGATATTGTGCTTACATACCTTCCTAGCATACATTGTTGATTAAAAGTGTTATTCTACGCCGGTATATAGATTCTGGTTCGGTTGACACGTCCTCGAAAGAGCGTAAGCGTTGCCGTGACAGATTGCGATTTGCTTCTATGGATCGCGAACAAAGGGCAAATCGGAATAAAAAAAGCGTGAGTTGTATGCAACAAAAAAGACTGCAACTATGCAACAGATGAATCCAAAGGAGGATGTTCAATCAATAGGTATGGTGATAGTATTTATGATATCTTTATTGTTAAAACACCAACACAACTGACATTGTGAAAACTACTTTTTTTTTTTGCGAAAATTGTGAAAACTACTTTATTGTCATTGAATTTGAATTTCTATCGGTGCTTTGTTGAATAGACGTTGAGATGAATCTTAATTTTATTATTATTATTATTATTTGAAATACTATCGGTGCTTTGTTGAATATACGTTGAGATGAAACTTTTGTTTATTATTATTATTATTATAGGTGACCTAACTACGCCCACACCTGCAGACAATACTGTCATGTGCCCCAAAGAGCGTAAAGCGTGATGTTGAGAGGAACGAAAGGCTGCAATGTCTCCGGAGCAAAAGTCGTTAATTAACAAGAGGCGACGTGAGTTGTATGCGGCACAAAATGCTCACAAAAAGTTGACTCCAGAAGATAAGAAGTTGAAACGAAAGGAGATTAACAAAAATATAAAATGTCCGTGAGAGAACACCGAGCCAACACTTTGCATCCGGACTCGATCGCCATGGAGAGCCCTCATTGTAACCCTCAGCCTATTTTCCCTTCTCCACCTCATACCCCTAAAAAGGCTTCACTTGATATGGAGATACCTGAATTTGGTGGCACGCCTTTGTTTACATCGCGCCGGGCTGTAGTTGAAGATCCGAAGTTGATACCCCGAATTCGATGCGGCACATACCATACATAGGCATCCGGTGAACAATGGAGAGAGAAATGCCCTTATGTCCCGTCGCAATAAGGCTTTTGAATCAAATGTTGCAAGAATGACTAGGGGTTGTGCAAATGGAAATTCTTGTGATGTCAACGACCTAACACCGTCGAGTGTGGTTCATAACGGTACATATATGTCGTCATTTTCAAATTCACTCTTCTATTCTAAAAACTCATGCCATTTTGGTATGTGCAGATGATGTCACACAGGAATCTGGAGTTCCACCGCCTAATAATATCGCATGCACTCAAACACGGCCGTGCGGGTGGTTGATGGTACCGCTCCAATGCCTCAAAACGGTGCACAACCTGATATGCCAAACGATGTCGTCGAGGATGGTATTTTCTTTACTATAAATTTTAGCAATTTTGCTTACCTTATATGCCATCATGTTCCGTGAGTCATGCATATATGTGCTTGTGTTGTGTACAAACTATGACACGGATGTCATATTTGAGGAAGACATTGAAGAGGAGGAGGCGTACTTCTTCGCCGGACAAGGTACCACACTTAATAAAGAAGACAATTTTTGCAATTGCAAAACACGTCTTAAACATCAATGTTTTGGCAGAATACGACGAGGATGGAGACGAGCACAATGACGACACGGATGTCCAGGAGAATAGTGAGCCTGATGTCCCGGATCCATACGACCGGGTTTATTCTAATCTCCCATCAGAGTCGCACATGCTAAAGTCGGTGGAAAACTGCAAGCACTGCACTGCAAAGAGGATCGAGGGTGAACCACCTGGATTCTGCTGTCGGAGTGGACAGATTACTCTTGAAACTCCCGATACACCACCAGAGCTCAGGAGATTGTGGTCAAGCTCGGATGCCGATGCTAGGCACTTTCGTGCAAACATCAGATATTTTAATGGTCACTTCTCTTTCACTTCTCTGATCGCCACCTAGATCGTGTTACCACAAACATGAGAACCTCGTGGTATCTACACGTTCCGTGCTCATGGACAGATTTACCATAACATACGGTCTTTTGGTAAAGAGGATGGTGTTGAAAAAGAGACACCTTGAGCTTTATTTTTACGACGACGATCCGTCCCTTGAGCATCGGATGAGCAAGTGTCGTAGCAAAGGCGCCGAAAAAACAGGGAAGTTATTGAGCAATTGGTTGGGATTCTTAATGGGAATCCCTACTCTCAAAGAACTACGGCGTATGGGACACGTTGAGAACGCGTCGAAGATTATTGTATCGAGTTCAACCTTGACCCGGCTTTGACCGAGAGAACATATAACGAGCCTATCAAAAAGAGGTGGCCGCCGCCCGGGTTGGGGAGTGAGCGTCTAGGCCAATTCCAAAGATAGCGTGGTCCTGCAAGGGACGGACCGGTCCATACATGGCATCCACTCATATATGGCGTGCTACGACCCGCTTTCATACCCGCTTTTCGCCCCGAAGGGTGAGCTCGGGTGGCACAATTGCATTCCGAAAAAAAATGTTACTATGGAAGAAGTTGAGAGAGCTCGAGAGATCCGCAAAAGGCGTGCTGAGAAAGAGGGTAGGGCTGATGGCGATGACGATGGAGGTACCTTGAACCCTTTTCATTAATTACGTCCATGAGCATAGTTCTCGTTATATCATAGTACTAACTCGACCATTGTGTCCTTGCGTAACCTCTTGAAATGTGTGTGTATCCGCGCTTGGCGACTACTATCGCTACAAGTTCCAGATGCGGCCAAATGTATTTAATCCAATACTCTATGGCGGCCGACTTTTCCAACAGTTTGCTGTCGACACGTACATCAAGATTGAGAGCTCGCGTTTGGACTACATACGGAACAATCAGGAGTCTTTGAGAGCTGACCTATATCAAGGCCTCGTGGACAGCATGCATGCATGCGGTGAAGGGAGTGCCGAGAATGCCTGGAAGGCGTCATTGTGTTGTCTTCTTCATTCATAGGAGGACCCCGTGATATGAGGCGCCGGTACATGGATGCAATGGCTCTCGTCGCGAAAGTATGGTAAACCCGATATCTTCCTCACGATGACGTGCAACCCTAACGGGACGAGATCAAGAAAGAATCGTATCCAAGGCCGGACACCGCAAGACCGCCCGGATCTTGTCACACGAAGTCTTGAGCAAAGTTAGATGCAATGAAGAAAATGTTGATGGAGAAAGACATCCTTGGGAAGGTGAAGGCCTACGTATATGTGGTGGAGTTTCAGAAGAGGGGTTTGCCGCATGCACACTGGTTACTAATAATGGAACGGAAGTACAAGCTCACATGTCCTGAGCAATATGACATGATTATCAGTGCAGAGCTACCGAACAAGAAGAAATACCCTGAGCTCTACAAGATGGTAACAAAGCATATGATGCATGGTCCCTGTGGGAAGCTTAATCCATTTTGTCCGTGCACGGTGGTTAAAGGCGAATGCAAGAACCATTACCCTAAAGCATTCTGTGAGTCAACGTCACAAGGAAAGGATTCATACCCCGTCTATCGACGACGCGATGATGGGCGTACGGAAAAAGTACGAGGCCATTTCTTGGACAACCGATGGGTCGTGCCTTACAACCCTGTCCTGCTGCGTACCTTCAACTGCCATATAAATGTTGAAGCATGTGGGAGCATCAAATCAGTAAAGTACATCTTCAAGTACATATACAAGGGACATGACAGGGCATCGGTGGCTATGAGGGAGGCTGACAAAGCCGATAAGAAGGGCGACGTTGATGAGATCAGGCAATATAGAGAGGCCCGTTGGGTGACGCCTCCAGAGGCGCTATGGCGGATATATGGCTTTGACTTGAGCAAGAACTATCCACCCGATGACAGCATTTGCAGCTTCATCTTCCGTGCATGCACATGGTGTCATTCCATAAAAAGGACAAGGTTGAGAGGATTGTTAATAAGCCGGGCGCGAGAAGATTCAATGTTGATCTGCGTATTTTGATTATAACAAAGCATGAGGCATCCCGTGGAATCTTGTATCGGGACTTCTGGAGCATTTCACTTGGCGTCTAATGGCAAATTACGCGACCTAGAAAGAACTCTCGTTTTCCAAGTTGGTAGAGTCATATCGGCTCATCCCGCAGAGGGAGAACGCTACTTTTCTGCGTGTCCTCCTAAATAATGTTTGGTGCTACCTCATACGAACACCTTAGGACCGTCGATGGAGAGTCGCTACCTTCATTCCGTGAAGCTGCGCAAAGGAGGGGTCTAATCGAAGAGGACAATACCTTTGGATGAGTGTCTAACCGAAGCTACTTTATTCGAGATGCCTTCCCTCTCACGAAGGCTATTTGCAACAATAATAGTATTACGCGTGAGCCACATGATGTGTTTGGTTTGTGGGAAAAGCACTACGATGCAATGTCGAGGACTACAGCCGTAATAATCCATGTCCGGAACTGGTGCAGCAGATGGTTTTGATAGATATTAGAAACATGGTGCTGTCGATGGGGAAGGAGTTTCATAAATTGCCTCTTCCAAAAATTGATGATACATATGACAATGCCACCGTATTCCTCGAGAGATACTTGAGGAGAGTAGAGTCGATTTGGACCCCAAAGATGAGTTATTGTGCGACTCACTCAACATCGAGCGAGAGGTCCGCCTACGATGAGATAATGGCGCCGTCCACGGCCAAAAAAGGGCGGGATGTTCTTTGTGGATGGACGGCGGTACAGGAAAGACCTTCTTATATAGGGCACTTATCGGAAAACTACGTAGCCAGGGCAAGATTGTCGTGGCTACAGCCACATTTGGAGTCGCAGCATCCATATTGCCAGGTGGGAGGATGAGTCATTCGCGCTTCGTGATACCTCTCAATGCTAAAGATGGCGATGGATGCAAATTCACAAAACAGGATGGTACGTCCAAGTTGCTACGACAAGCGGCTCTCATAATATGGGACGAGGCATCTATGAACCAAGGAGGCAAAACATGGAAGCACTAGACAAGAGCCTACGAGATACAATGAGCTAGCCAGACCTTCTGTTTGGTGGGAAGACGATTGTCTTTGGCGGGGATTTCAGGCAGGTCCTCCCGGCCAGCCGAAAGGATCCGGGGCTCAAATAGTCGGAGCTTCTCTACGAAGCTCTTATCTTTGGGAATCCATGCGCCACCTAAAGCTCGTCCGCAACATGAGGGCTCAGAGTGACCAGTGGTTTGCGTGATTATCATTTGCGCATCGGGAATGGAACGGAAGAGGTTTACGGTGATGACGATGTACGGATTCCAGAAGAGATCTGTGTCTCGTACTCTGGCGATGCTGAGAAGGATCTTCGCTCATTGATCGACATCATCTTTCCGCACCTTAACGCAAACATGGCGAATAAAGACTACATCACCACCAGAGCGATTTTATCTACACGTAACGATTGGGTGGACATGATCAATATGAAAATGATTGATATGTTTCAGGGTGGTGAGATGGTGTATAAAAGTTTTGACTCTGCCGTAGATGATCCACATAACTACTATCCAGTAGAGTTCCTTAACGATCTCAACCCCCCGCTTGCCTCCACACGCCTTGAAGCTCAAGCTCGGGTGTCCTGTCATCTTGCTTCGGAATATTTGACCGCCAATGGGTTGTGCAACGGTACAAAGGCTCGGTGCGGGGGTTCTCAAGAAATACAATCGACGCTGAAATCGTGGTTGGGCAAAGATTTGGGAAGCGGGTATTCCTTCCTCGAATACCCCCGTGCCCGCCTCGATGAGATGTTCCCGCTCGAGTTTAAGAGAAAACAGATTTCCTATCAGCCGAGTTTCGCCATGATCGCCAACAAGGCATGGGGCCAAACCATCCCGAACGTGGGTGTGTATCTGCCCGCACCGGTGTTCTCTCACGGTCAGTTGTATGTTGCGATGTCTAGAGCCACGTCAAGAGCGAATATCAAGATCCTCGCCCTCCCGCCGGATGCAGGCGCACGGGAGGAGGAGGCCAAAAAGATGGAGAAGAAAAATGCTAGAAAGAATGGCGTTGAAAAAATTAAAAGAAACGCGACAAGGAAAAAAGGTAAGGATAAGGCGACCCCGGCAGTTGATGGGATTTTCACGAAGAATATTGTATGGAAGGAGGTTCTAACGCAATAGGTAAGGTAATTGAAAATTAATAACACATTATTACGCTAACCGTCAAGAATCTACAAGAGTTATTGATGGTTGATCGAGACATCTCTCCCGATTGTTTCAACCTAAGTGTCCGCTTTCAGGCGGTCGAGTATAACATAATGAAGCGATACAATGATATTACGAAGCATCACATAGACCGCGCTTTTTGTGTAAGCACCAATTTATAACTAATTATTATCATGCTAGATTACATCTATTATTTGTTGTTGTTGTTGTTGTTCTAATTATAATTTTATAATAAAATAAACTAAGTTATACTTTATCCAAACACTTGATATCTTTGTGTTCTAGACAATGTGTGCTTTAACAACACATGTGGCTTTTCATAAAAATATATAGTGATAAAGAAATGGAGGATGCGATTAGTGTGTGTAAAAATATGGAATACAACTTAGCACAAAGTGCAAATATGTAAGTCGCTTGCCTGAGCTTTATTACTTGTTTCTTATGTATTATTTCTAATCGTTATTATCGTGTTTGCAGGTTCTTTTGCCATGGAGAGGGAGAAGCCACTACATGCTTTATGTTTTCGATCTGCAGCAAAAGATACTTACTATGGTTGACCCTAGACTGTTGAGGACTGGTGTAAAAAACACACCGCTAATGTATGCCGGGCAAACTCTTGGATTCAACGTGAGGTTCCTAGGCGCAATGAATAAACATATTCCTGGATGGAATCAAGACATCTTCAAATGGAAATTTCACCGCATGGAAAATGTTGCACCCGACATAGATGGGTAACTAACTCGTAATCACGCCGCTACAACGATAATAACTATTATTTAATTATTTCTATGTGTTCTTGATGTGAATCTTGCCGGGCACTCAAGTGGATTACTTATTTTACAATACATGTCCGTGTTGAATGGTCGTAAATCCGCAAGTATTCATACGGTGAGAATAGCATTTTTTTTAAAAGACATGCATTATTGCTCATGTGATAAGCACTAATATCCGCATACACTCTCATGTGTACAGGATGGTACGAAGATGCGTAAGAACTTCTTTGGTGGATTTATTGGCGAAAAAAAATGGATATCGAAGATATCTTCCGGCAACTATGAAACATTACCTTAGTCGAATTCTTTGGAAAGACCATAAAATAGAGTTTAGAAACTCGCGAAATCCATGATTGATCGCGTTACTTTCACAAAACTTGTTTGGATTTGCTTGTTTTACTTTCATAAAACTTGTTTGGATTATTAAATGTTACTTTAATATCATTGTTTAATCCTCATTGTATTACTATTTTATCATGCGATTCATGTTTTTATACAAAATTTAGTTACCCCCAGAAGAACGCACGGGCATTTAACCAGTACTACTAAAAAAATCAAAAGCTATCGTCGCATTAACGAAATCAATGCTTCACCCGGCGCATAACCCGCCGCCCCGCTGCTAATGGCTTCACCCGGGCATTCACCCGGCGCATACCACAAACCCCCCGCCGCTAATGGCGCACTAAACACGTCCCCCCCTCCGTCAAAACCGCCTCCCGCGATTGAGCGCCCCCTCTCCCTCCACCTTCGTCCGCACGGGGAACCGCCGCCCCGTCCGCTAAGCTGCCCCGACCCCGACCCCGACCCCGACCCGACGCCGCCCTGTCTGCTACGACGCCGAGCGCCCCTTCCGCCGAGCGCGGTCGCTGATTGTCATCGTCCGCACCGTCCGCCGAGCGCAAGGTCTGCTGGTCAGCAACAAGCGCATCTTTGTCCGTCGCTGCCGCATCTCCGTCCGTCGCCGCTGCCCCTTTCCCACAGCGCCTCCCCTCCGACGCGGGAGGGCGTGGGATCCGAGCGCGGTGGGCGAGGGAGACCTCGGCGGCGGCACATCAGCAGGCGGGAGCAGGCTCAACGTCTCGATCCACACTACTCCAACCTTCTGACGAACAGTTGTGAAGAAAAAGGTACGCATCCTATGCAGGTGAACCGTTCCATTCTAGCAGAGTAGCAGCAATCCCGTAATAATTTTGTTTTGTTCTATATCTTTTTGTTTGAACAAACACCATTGTTTCAGACCTGATCCTCATATAGCTCATCGTAACATTTGATCGTCATACTTCTAGGTTGTGCCTTACGAGGAAAACAAAGATTCAGAATCGATAACCTATTAGGCTGAAATTGGATATCCAGATCAATCTAGAATGTGTGCCTTTTATTCTCAGCTCTATCATGTATGTCTCTCATCTTTGGTCTTCAGAGATTAATCAGTCTCACATAGTTGGTAAAAAAATACTGAAAATGGTACATACTGACAGCGTCAGGCACAATTTCTGGTTGTATGTGCACCTGAAAGGGGCACATTGTTTATGTTTCAGTGCCAGGATAGAATGAGCATGCAAAACAATCCAAATTCTACCATTTTCAACAGCCCGGCTCAAACCTGCAAGAAATTCAATCAAGTAGAAGTTGTTGCTAATCTGAAAAACAAATGTATATGTGGCTGCTGCTGCACTGCCGCAGGTGTAGAGAAATGGAGACAGCCATGTTTGGAACATGAATTGCACCTGAAGAAAAAGCAATCAAAATTCGGTATACATTAAGTACATGATATCCCACAGGAGGGCACCATTCACCACCATATTAAAAGAAGATGTAAGCATCGTCTTTAGATAGAAGCATCAGTCTCAATCCATCTTTAAGATGTCATCATCTATAGCAATCAAGAGACCATGCAAGGCCGCCATAGCTTATTCAGTTTGGAGAACGTCATTGCGGTTATCAATTTTACCAGCACCCGATCCAATCACACTTCCGTGTCCGTCCCCCCAAGCCTCTCGATCTTTATTGTTTGTGGAATGAACTGAACCAATCCACATTTAGTTTCAAATACGAAGGGAATATTTATGTCCTTATATCACAAGTGGATCAAGGTTTTCAATCCGTCGTCGTCGTGTCGGATTCCTCGCCGTTACTGTCGGGCAGGTTTCCTTCCTGAATCCCTTGCCGCCATGCCTGGAACTCGCATCGCATCTGTGCATTGCCTAAACCAAGGGCGCACGCGTCTCTTGTGGTTGAGGTGGCTGCGTGCATTCCTCTCGATGTCACGTGCACGATCTGCTTTTAGTTTTTTTCTGAAAATTCGTGTGCGTAGGCAGCGTGTACTACACAAGCAAGGAGATGTTTTAGGAGTTTGGACACGTGCGACCAAAATTTGAGGTAATGGGAGTGTACACATCTCAGTACTGGTGGCCACACAGGCGGCGAATTTTGCACGGATTTATTTAATTTGCCAAGATTATTTCTAGACAAGCTATTAGGAGGTATCAACAGTCTCTCGAGTAGTATATATCACTCCAGCTGATTGCTAATTCATGAGGTTCAAATCTCAATACTTATGAAAATTGATTCACCATTTTCTATTTTGGGACCCAAAGTACGTGAGGTTTGTTAATTCATGAGGTTTGTTAATTCAGCTCACATAGTTGTTGCCACTGCATTAACAGATTCTATCAACAGGCTGAAACTTTGGCAAATCAGAATGCAGCTTTGCTTTGCTTTTGCATGAAAGAAGTGAGGTTCTATTTTTCAGACTGATAGCAATGCACAGCAGGTTCAGACTGATAGCCACTGTATGCTTTGATTCAGTTTAGTTTACACTATCAATTCATGCATAGTGAATGAAGGAGTCACTCAATAAAAAAAAACATCAACATTCAGTTAAGTTGACCCTATCAACAGGATACAACATTCTGCAAAAATGAAGGAGTTCAAACATTCCCTGCCAAAGACCAGCACTATGAATTTAACAAAACATTCAGAGAAGGCATCGTCATATTAACATCCATGCTACCACCATGTAGGATATACACAGCGCCCCTCAAACAAAAATCAGGAGATCTACATTCACTTCAACCTTTCTTGATTAGCAGTTGTTCTCTTTACTTCTTAAGAATGTTCGGTAACAATGATGTCACACTAACTATCAATCTCCTATGGCATGCAGAGTTACATTGTTTCTTGTCTGACTGCAACAACCTGAAACTGAGAACTCAAGTTGGTGATTTTCTTCCAAGTTAAAAGTACATCCTGATTTTCGTAAGGTTTTTTTATATTGGCCAATTTATTTTCTGAGTTGTGGGAGATTGTTGCCTTGCTTTCTCTTATTTCTCTGCAAATGAAATCTGGGATCATGAGGTACAATAACTAATTTCTGCTTTAAATTGACTGTCCCACGACATGCTTGTCTCAATGGTTCTAAGCAAAGTGTTAGCTGGTTCATGATATCAGTTCAGAAACCATTAGTTCACAGATCTGTAGGTTTGGAGGCCAAAGTATGCTCACAAAAATTCAGAATTTTAGGACCGTTCAACATAGTTAGCATTTGTGACAATTAAGTTTTTGTTTTCTGTCTTTTTCAGAAAATTAGTTAGACATTCAAGATTTTGTTTCCCCAAATCTATGTCAAAGGAGGCCTCATTCAAGATTCTGTTTCCCCACTGACATGCTATACTAATCCTTACTACTACTTGATATTTAAAAGACTTCATGTTCCTCTATCCTAATAAATTAAACAAGCAGATGAGAAAAAAAAAGGATTTCCATGTTTTACAAATTGTGTTGATTGAATACGTAGATTTTGAAACCCTAAACCCTAATGAAACATGTTTTGCAGTTTTGTAGATTTTCATTAAATGGAGGATAGCGGTTCACGTACACCACTCGGAGACATTTCCAACAATACCATTGGAGGTACTCTTACGATACATCATTTTACTGCATTATAATTACACATGATTTGACATGGACAATTCACGACTATTAACAGGAAGATCTAAGGAACGCAAAAGGGAATCAGATAGTGCTCGATGGTGCACAATGTCTCAGGAGAAAAGAGACGAAGCAAATAGAAAACGCCGCATAATGTCCGAGGAGAAAAGGGATGAAATAAATAGAAAACAACGAGAGGCGTACAAAAGAAGAAAGGAGAAACAAGTGCTTGTCGAAACTACCAATAGGGGTATAGTAGAAACATTGGTGACTGATAATATATACATATTACTATTGAGACTTTTATATCTGATTTGTCGCAATTGTTAGATGGTAAGGATGCAGGAAACAAGGAAAATATTGATCCTAATGATACAGATGATTGGTTGCATAGGAGTGATTCAATCCATGCAAATAGCATTGATGATGAACTTATATCCAATCAGTTACCAGGTAATTGAATTCTTAGGTTGCATGGCGTCGATGCCTACATCTTTATGTTTATCAATAGCTTAGTATACAATTGAGGATTGTAAATGGATATGGTGTGTTTTGCTTGTCTTGAAACTATCTTAACTCAGACACAGCTATGTAGGTGGTGAGGCAAATACCGCTCGCAATCTACTTATGAATCATCACATACATTCACAATGCACTCAGGAGCAGCGTGAGGCTAATAAAAAATCGTGTAGGAATAGACATGCAAACATGACACCTATTCAACGGGAACAACGGCGTGAGCGACAGAGGCTTTACAATCAAGTTCCATCTCGTAAAGAGGCAATGAAAGCAACTTCAAGGAGATCTAAGGAGGCGCAAAAGCACACCTTAAATAGTGAGTCCATTGCGATGGAAAATCCACTGTTTGATCCAACGATTGAGTGGCCCACTGCAAACTCATCTACGCCTCATGGGCGCAAAACAAGCCCCAATGAGTGGGTTATTCCACAATCAATAGAAACACCTATTCGTTTCCCACAAGCTACGGAGGAGATAAATGATGAATGCATGACTCTAGACCACGCGGATGATACTACGCCCTTACCTCAGTCAACCGTGACCAACAACGGTAAATAACGAGGCCTCTGTACCACCTGTACTTGACATGAAACAACAATATTCCTATCTCAACCATGTCCATTATGTGGTTGACAACAGGTGCTGGACCAAGCAATCAAAATGCATCAGCTACACCTGTTCAACTATTTTTTGATGACACCGGTAATTTACACTGCTTTTAACATTCTTTATAGTATTTTCTTTTCATTATTGTCACCTAAGCTGTAATCTCTCATGGCACTATGACAATCACAGACGATGATGAGCGCGGCATATTTGAGGATGATGAGGAAGAAGATGAGGCATACATGTTTGGTAGGCAAGGTATTTGTAAAAATACAGAATAACTTTTTCGACATCCACATGTTTATCTAACCTTGTCTATTACGTGGTTGATAGAAGACGCTGGACCAAGCAATCAAAATGCATCCGCTATGCCTGAACAACCATTATTAGACGAGACAGGTAATTTACACAACTTTTAACATTCTAAATAGTGTTTGCTTCCCTTTATTGTTGCCCAAGTTGTAATGTCTCGATACACTATGACGGTCACAGATGATGATGAGGGCGACATATTTGAAGATGACGAGGAAGAGGATGAGGGGTACCTATTTGCTGGGCAAGGTACTTGTATCAAATACCAAATACCTTTCTAAACAACCATTCCATTATCTAACCTTTATTTTTTTTGTTTCAATGTCATTTCATTAGAGGAATCAGATGATGATGATGTCCAAAGTGATACTCCTGACGACGACACGGCTTCTAACCCTGAAGTACCTGACTCGTATGAAAAGGTGTATAGTAACATGCCTACAGAGACACACATGCTACAACTGTGTCCCTAATTGCCACCTTTGCGGTGCGAAGAGGTTTCCCAAAGAACCACACGGGTTACATTTGCCGCACGGACGAGATCAAGCTAAGTGACCCGGTTGTACCAGACCAGCTCATTAGGCTTTATACGAGTTCTGACGCAGATGCTAGGCACTTTCGTAAGAATATTAGGTTTTTCATTGGTCACTTCTCTTTCACTTCCCTCTGCTACTGCTAACATGGCGCACACCGGCATATATACCTTCCGTGCACATGGCATGATCTATCACAACGTAAGGTCATTTGGGACAGAAGATGGTAAGGTACCCAGGCATCTTGAGCTTTACTTTTATGATGATGATCCGTCCCTTCAGCATCGGTATCGAAGGTGTCGTGAAGAGATATATGAAAAAGATAAAGAAGTTATAGATACATTGGTGGCCATCCTTCGTGACAACCCGTACTCGCAACGTTTGAGAAGTATGGGTCGCCGAACAACCGGACGACTATTGCCTCGAGCTTAACCTTGATCGGCCGATCGACCAAAGGACATACAACAGCCGATCGCCGAAGAGGTGGCTGCTGTTTGGATCGAGGGTAGTGAACTCCTTGGTCAGTTTCAGAACAGTGTTCTCCTGCATGGGAAAGATAGAAGCAGCCATGGCATCCGATCATATCATGGGTGCTATGATTCTCTTTCATATCCACTACTCTTACCTAATGGTGAGCTTGGTTGGCATATGGATATCCCAAAAAGAGATGTTACCATGGAGGATGTCAACGCAGCTCGTGCCCTGCGTAAGGCTCGAAGTGGTACAGATGAAGAAGAAGAGACAGGTTTGTTTATACCCATATCCCTTTCATGTATAATATCAAACCGATATCCTAGAAACAGCTCTAATACCATATTTGTTTTTTTTTTTGTAGAATCTCCGGGACATTTATGTGTTTCTGTGCGTGACTACTACTGCTACAAGTTCCAAATACGGCCAGGAATCTTTAATCCCATACTTTATGGACAACGTCTTTTCCAACAGTTTGCGGTGGACACATACATGAAAATTGAGAGTTCTCGATTGGATTATATACGCAATCATCAAACAGAGATTAGGGCTGACCTCTACCAAGGATTGGTTGATAGCCTGCATGCCGGTGAGGAGCAATCAGAAGCTGTTGGAAAGAGGACAGTGATGCCGACATCGTTTATCGGAGGTCCGAGGGACATGAAGCGTAGGTACATGGATGCCATGGCGCTGGTGCGGAGGTTTGGAAAACCAGACATCTTTCTAACCATGACATGTAATCCAAAGTGGGATGAGATCACACGTGAGCTGTACCCTGGACAAACACCACAGGACCGTCCAGATCTCATTGATCGGGTCTTCAGGGCAAAACTGGAAGAGCTTAAGGACAAGTTGCTTAAAAAGCACATCCTTGGAAAGGTTCGCGCACATGTGTATGTAGTGGAGTTTCAGAAGAGGGGTCTACCGCACGCACATTTTTTGCTAATCATGGATAGAAAGTACAAGATCACGTGCATAGAGCAGTATGACCTTCTCATCTCAGCTGAGCTCCCAAACAAGAAGAAGTATCCAGAGCTGTATAAAATGGTTACAAAGCATATGATGCATGGCCCTTGTGGAGAACTTAATAAAAATTGCCCGTGCACAAAGGGCCGTAAGAAATGCAAGAACCAATACCCACGACCTTTCTGTGATGCCACATTACTGGGGCAAGGATTCGCACCCCGCCACCGACGGGCGTGATGATGGTAGAAAAGAGAAGGTTCGCGGCCATGACCTTGACAATAGGTGGGTCGTCCCTTACAACCTGTACCTCCTACGTCTGTTCAATTGCCACATCAATGTTGAGGCATGTGCGAGCATCAAGTCCGTCAAGTACTTGTTTAAGTACATTCACAAGGGTCATGACCGCTGTTCTCATTCTTCGTGAGAGAGGCTGGCAACGAGAACAATGGAGGAAACATCGACGAGATCAAGCTGTATAGGGATGCCAGATGGGTAACTCCTCCAGAAGCCTTGTGGAGGATATATGGTTTTGACTTAAGTGATAGGTCCCCTTCGGTGCTACAGTTGCAGCTCCACCTTCCTGGCATGCACATGGTGTCATTTTATCAGCGCGAGGGTGTTCGAAGAGTGCTTAACCGTCCAGGTGTTGAAAGTTCGATGCTTACAGCATACTTCGAGAGGAACATCACGTCTGAACATGCCCGTGGTATATTATATCGGGACTTTCCCGAGTACTATAGGTGGGACTCACAGAGCAAAACATGGATTAGGAGGAAACAAAAGAATGCTTTAAGACAGATCGGAAGAGTTGTATCTGCCAATCCAGCCGAAGGGGAACGTTACTACCTCAGGCTTCTTCTGAACCATGTACCTGGTGCGACCTCCTTCACTGATCTAATGACGGTTTCTGGCAGAGTCCTACCAACTTTTTGTGAAGCTGCAGAAAAAAGGGGCCTTATTGAAGCCGACAACACACTACACGAGTGTCTTGCTGAAGCTACTCAGTGGATGATGCCATTTGCACTGCGAAGGCTCTTTGCAACAATCTTGGTATTTTGTGAGCCGAGTGATGTGAAAGAGCTCTGGGAAAAGCACAAGGATGCAATGTCAGAGGACTATAGGCGGACAAACCAGTCTAGCTACGCAGTGGAGCAGATGGTCCTCATACATATTAGGAATTTTTTAGAATCAATGAACAAGGAGATACATAAGTTTCCACTTCCTAAGATCGACGACACATATGACCTGTATAGCGGCATTCCTAGAGAGATTGTTGAAGAGACTAATCTTAGGTAAGCGCTGATGACTTGGAACTATCAAAGACCCTTAACGAGGAGCAGCAGGTTGCCTACAATGAGATTATGAGTGCTGTTGATAGCGGGAAAGGGGGTTTGTTCTTTGTGGATGGACCTGGCGGAACTGGAAAGACTTATCTATATAGAGCCCTACTCGCTACTATACGTGGTCAGAACAAGATTGCCGTGGCAACAGCAACATCTGGTGTTGCAGCCTCAATATTGCCTGGTGATAGAACCGCGCACTCATGCTTGGGGATTCCCCTCACCCTCGAAGAAGGTAAAGGTTGTGGCTTCACAAAAACAGTGGTACCGCCAGTCGCTTGAGACCGCGATCGCTTATTATTTGGGACGAGGTCACGATGATGCATAGGCAAGGTGTCGAGGCGCTAGACTACGCCCTTCGCGGATACCATGGACCGTCGTGACACGCCATTCGGGGGAAAGACTATAGTGTTCGGTGGAGATTTCAGGCAGGTTCTCCCAGTTGTTCGAAAAGGGTCAAGGGCTCAAATAGTCGGTGCCTCGATATGGATGTCGCACCTTTGGAATTCAATTCGACATCTCAAACTGGTGCGCAATATGAGGGAAAATACCGACCCATGGTTTGCGGCATACTTGCTACGCGTCGGGGGAGGCACTGAGGAGGCTAATGATGACGATGAAATCCTCCTTCCTAATGATATATGCATACCGCAGACCGGGGAAGACAGTGATCTTGAGACACTAATTGACTCCATATTCCACGACCTTAATGCCAATATGTCAAACAAGAGCTACATCACCTCACGAGCGATTTTATCACCAAAGAACGACTGGATTGATAAGATTAACATGAAGATGATAAGCCGTTTCCAAGGGGATGAGATGGTGTACCATAGCTTTGACAAAGGCGGTGGATGATCCATACAACTACTACCCATCCGAAGTTCCTCAACACTT
The DNA here is from genome assembly GCA_015847255.1 of Hyparrhenia diplandra. Classification (NCBI taxonomy): domain Eukaryota; kingdom Viridiplantae; phylum Streptophyta; class Magnoliopsida; order Poales; family Poaceae; genus Hyparrhenia; species Hyparrhenia diplandra. The sequence goes on from JADLZK010001275.1 coordinate 153,118, forward strand.
TAATGCCTAGCGGTATGCCTCCACATGTGTTAAAGCTCAAGATTGGGTGCCCGATCATGTTGCTAAGGAACATCGACCCTTCGGCTGGACTTTGTAATGGAACCAGGCTGGTCGCTCGAGGGTTCCAAAGAAATGCCATCGATGCGAAATTATGGTCGGAGACCATGCCGGAAACGAGTCTTCCTACCACGGATACCCATATGCCCGTCCGATGACGAGATGTTCCCCTTCAAGTTCAAGAGGAAGCAGTTTCTGTGAGACTCGGTTTTGCCATGACGATTAACAAGTCTCAGGGGGCACTATCCCCAATGTTGGTGTGTATTTGCCCGAGCCGAGTGTTCTCCCATGGTCATTTTGTATGTTGCGCTATCTAGAGCCACCGGCAGGTCAAATATTAGGGTCCTTGCTATCCCACCCACCGATATGAAGGATAAGAAAAAGAAGAAAGCGGTAAATGGTAGATACACGAAAAATATTGTCTACAAAGAGGTCTTGACTTGATGAAAAGGTTGTCTTTTCGCGTATCGAACACATGAATTGATTATATAGGTTCTTACATTATGTACAGTTTGGCATTGATATTTCAATTTGGTAACAAATATTAGAGTTATATTTTAAATACGTAGCTTTCTTAAAGACTTATGTAATATTATATTAATATTTCCATCATCACGCTTTGCAAAGTATAGGTTATTACATTATGGATAATTAAAGTCGATGTTTCATATTTAAATCTTTCTTACGCTTGTACATATGTTACCATGGTATTTGTGTTCCCGTAGCAACGCACGAGCATTTAACTAGTATAAGTAATGCTTCAAACTTGTTGTGTTTCAAAGTAGTACTGAAACATACTAAATGTAATCCCTCCCTATAAGTAATGCTTCAAACTTGTTGTGTTTTCAATGTCATTGTAGCTGCACAGAGATCCTGAAATTGGAACTAATTTTGTTATGAAGAAATAGTTTTTTGTAAGGAACACGCCGCCGCTTTGCTTTTTTCATGTTATGAAGAAATAGTGTTCCTTGCAATGTTAGAAGTGACAGTCTTTGCTATATATAGTTGAGGATTACTTTATTTGTTCAGTTGGTCTGTTATATGCATGTACTGAATTGGCATCTTTTAATTTGGAATAAGTGTGTGTTTGCATATCATTCCTACCGCTTTTAGAGTTTGTTCCAAGTGATTCTTAGCAACTCCATGTGTGTTTACATATCATTCCTAGTTTATATATGTTTGAATTGATACTGCACTTTTTTTTTTGGTAAGAAGTACTGATATGACCTTCACTTGCTTTGTTGTGATTTTAGTTTTTTTTCATTTCTGTATTTTGTTTCTTTAGCTAAATGTAACTTTTATTTCATTCTTGTCTGCAAATTTGTTGCAGCAGACACCTTTGAATTTTGAGTTACTATATAATAATTGGTCCGATTCTATCTGCCGATAGATGAAGCCAGATTTTTAAATCCATTATCTAAAAAAAAAAAAAAAAGCTAAATGTGTAGTTCGGTTCTTATTCCTTTTAATGCAACCCATACATCTTGTTTTCTAAAAAAAATATATGGCCGTGGAAAATTACAATTAATTAGTTTGGCCTGTCAACAAAACTCTTCCTTGGAAAACAACTAAAAAAAATACTCTCAAGCCACCAGACTGCGCGTTCTCTCTTGAGGAAGAAAAACGAGAAGAGAGTGCTGACCTCATTCTGATTGTCAAAGTTACCTAGCCTTAATTACCTTTTCGTTTGTCAAGCTTTTTGCAGTGGCCTCCTCGGTCACCGTAGAGCCCATGGAGATGTCGGTCCTGTTTGGATATGGCCCGGCTAAAGCTAGAGTTAGTTTTTAGCTCTAGCTCTAGCTCCAAACTAGCTCTTGCTCTAGATGTGTTTGGATTCTTAGGCTGGTTTGATACTAAATGCACCTTTTTAATTATTTAGTGACTCAAAAGCGAGAGAAAAGTGAATTTTTATGTGGTCCCAGCCAAAACCAGCCTCAACTAGCCTCAATATGCACCCCATGGATGGGCTAGTTATTTTGAGAGGGCTAGTTGCATTTAGCACAATCTAGCCCCTACTGTTTGGATCCCTTTGAGGCTAGTTGAGCCAAAACTAGCCCAAACTAGCTCTAGCCATGGGATCAAACACAGCCGTCATCCATTTCCTACTCCTCCAGTCCTCCATTCCACTATGCTAGCACATTACTTTCCTTCCTTTTTTAGATTAAACTTTTAGGTGATACTTTAGAGGTGTTTGGTTCGGGTGAGTTGCACTGCTTCCATTTTTGTGCTATATGTGGCCTGTTTTCTTCTTTTAGACACTAGGTTCTTCACAAGTTAAGCACAACTTCGGACTAGAATTAGGACACATGGTCATCACTTTGGTAAGTTCTAGGGTTCAATGCTAGCTTCGATGAATTGAATTATGATATGATGATACAATTCTATTCCTGTGAGGCTTTATTCTTGATGCCCATGCACTGCATAATTTGTGCCGAGAAGGAAAGAAGCACGTCAGGTAGCTGAGCCTTTTAGCCCGGTGCGGAGCAGTTGCTTAAACCCAACTACCCAAGCGAGCACGGGCCCCGCCGCAGCCGCGGAAGCGGAGCGCAACCGGCTGACCGCCTGGGACCGCTCCCCTCGTGTTAGGCCTTGTTTTATTGCTAAAGTTTCTAACTTTTTTCCCACTTTCTCTCTCACATCACATTAAATACACTAAAAGACATATGTTTAGAGTATTAAATATAGGTAAAAAAAATAACTAATTACACAGTTTAGATGTACACATTTGAGACGATTCTTTTTGAACCTAGTTACTCCATGGTAGGATGATATTTACCACTAACAAACTAAACGCGTCTTCAAACATTAATGCGATGTGACATGCAGTTGCAAAATTTAGCCATCTAAACAAGGCCGTACTCTCGCAATTTCAATGATTTTCTTGTGATTACCTGGGAAACACACCCAAAAACTTACGCAGGGCATGAAGGCAGACGTGGTCAGTGTGGTAGAAGTTGTCAAAAAAAAAAAAGTCAGTGTGGTAGAGGGTACAGCAGAAGTCATGGCATTGGTAGTACAGGTACAACAGAAGTCCATGCATTCAATTCAAGATCGAACAAGAAGTATGCTACTGGTACTTTATCATCAGAAGAAGGTCACAGCTAGCAAATATGTGAACAAATCAATCGAAGAACCCAAAGTACTTAGGATGAATCAACTGACCACGAAACTAATGTACAGCAATCTCTCCGGCTAAAGCAAGAACGTATGATCCGCACAGCAGGGGATAGCTACTAGGAGTGGGATGAAGATGAACTGAATCCGCACTCAGCTTCAGCTAGCAGGGTATCTTGGAGGTGAACCAGGTCATGACATGGAGCGGCGCCTTGACGAGCTCCACGGCCACCTCAAGCAGCACCGTCACGCAGAGGCAACAGGGGCAGATGCACGAGATGGGCAGCCTGCATGCAGGATCAGTGCAGGATCAGCGACTCAGATTTATTTCAATGGCAGCGCCGGTCGATCGATCCAGATGAGAGAAGGAACTGAAAAAAGAAAAAGGAGCCAGCAAGAAGAAGAAGCAGCAGTGCACCCACCCGATGATCCAGATGATGGCGCCGACGAAGGAGACGAGGACGGCGAGCAGCGCGAAGGGCAGGCCCAGGAGCCATCCGAGCGGCCGGCACTCCCCGTCGCCGCAACAGCACATATTGACCGGTCGACCCTCCCTCTCCGGCTCCGGCGTCGCTTGCTCTTGCTGGCCGGCCGCCGCGCGCGTCAGTGGCAAAGGAAAGGGAAACCAATCGCGCACACCAAGACGACAAGAGGTCCAGAGTCCGGACCCGGTCGATCGGTTATATGAACGGCGGAACAAAAGAAGGCGCGCGGTTTCACGGTCGCTTTCCTTGGGCTTCCGGTGCTGAGAGAGAATCCCAACACGCTTTCTCTTCTGACTTTCCAAACGTACTAGATGAGGCCGCCGGGTGGCAATCAGGCAGGGGACGGACGGGCGGACGCCGGCAGCGGCAGGGCAGTTTGCCAGTTTTCGTCGGTTTGGCCGCGGGGGTTTCGGCGTTTCGCTGGCCAGCCGCCACCGGCTGCATCCTCTCCTGCCACGTTCTCGTTGAATTCTCTAACTAACCAAGGTCCACCAGGTGCTGCAACTGCCAGATCGTCCAGCCGACCTCAATGATTTCACAATCAACAAGTGCAGAAAAGTATAGAATACTCATACCATCAATCCCCGTGGCGCATATACGTGTGCAACCAACTCACCAAGATGGTTTTGTTATAATGCTGCTGAATCCCATCAAGGGGTAAACAATTGGATTGAATCCGGTAATGGGCACTATCACTAGCAGTCTACCAGATGCACAAAGCTTCTAACTATTTGAGGCAATAGATAAGAGTAGATAGTCATGTTCATCTATCTCAAAGTGACAAGATAACACGTGTCACTCAAAAAGGATATGAATGGCATGTATGGCCAAATGGGACATTCCACTGCTTATCAGGGTTAGGAAGACTAATTTAAATTAGAGTACCTACCCATTCTATCATGTACATCAAGTGGCATTTAGCCATTCAAACTTGCATTCTCTCATAACTAGACAGCCTCTCACCTCTTAAAGTTTTTGTGCAGCTTCTGGTTTGAACTTCTCATAATACTTGAAACTATATATGTTAACCTCCTATAGATGTGATTGCTTGCAGACTTATGTCGTGCTAGTCAGAAATTACCATTCCTGGGTATACCAGCTTCAGCATGAGCCGGATAGTTGAATGGTCCCTTCAGTACAACGTCGCATTCCTTTATCAAGTCTATAATGTTGAAGTGAGCATTCCATTAGTCAGCACGATCTTGTATAAGCATAGATCACACTAGATGGGCAAACCTTTATAAGCATATATCACGACACATCATTTGGCACACTTTGAAAAAACAATAGACCTAAGGGAACATGGGCAAGCTCTTCCTCTGGTACACTTGCCACAACATCTGCAAATCGATGGTCCCCAGAACCAAATGACATTTGGACTAATTTTGGTCAACCATCAAGGCCTCAGGCTTCTATCAAGGTTCTGATAATCCAGAATCTGTCGATTTTAAGAATGTAAAGTCAGCAAGCATTCTCACCTAAAACATGGAACCTACACCTACTGTGTACATATGAATAGAACATTCAACTATACACAGGCTATAACATGTAATATTGGTCTCCTGAACTCAATGTCTTTTTAAAACATTATGGGAGAGAAAAAATATAAAATATTTAAAATTGATGGATCAGCAAAGTACAAAACATAAACTAATTACCCAATAGACAAATTCAGGCTTGCTCAGTAGCCCATGTGAGTTATCAATCAGCAAAATTAGCATCCTCTGTAAGCCAGAGGAGAAATATTCATCCAAAATCATTCTAGAATAAACAATTAACAAATTAATCTAGTTCCATGAAAGATGAGTTTTCTCTACCCTCTTAAAAGAGTCGGCTGATTTTGAAGAATTTACCAAAGCTATTGGCCATTAAATGCAAATGATTGCTGCATTAATGCAAAATATACTTAACCTACATATGCTACGTTCTGGGCGATTGTGCTTGTGCAGCATCAGAGCCATCTGCTGCTGAACTATCTGTGTCCGTATCTGCACATGCTCCTTAAGGTAATCCACGTGTGCTCCAAATACTTCCGAACCAAATTTTTATAAAGAAAAAATACAGAATCGAAAAGATTTTCTTGTTACAATATCTTCAAAATAAGATAACATTTACCACTAGAGGATGAGCCTGAGTCACTGCCAGAGTTTCCAGAACCACTTGATCTACCAGCATTCTCTCCATTTTTATATTCCAAATGACCGGGTAATGATTCCCCACGTATCTCTCATTGTCATCTGTAGTTGAATAAACTGAGTTGGTTCTTTCACATTGATAACTAGGAGAACTCTCCGCTAGCGTTGCTCTTGGGTAAAAAAAAAGAAATATAAACAGGTTCTAAGAATTAGGAGATGACTACACACGTGTTGTCGCTGATTCACCACTGTATAAGAATGTGCACAATATATAGAGAAATTAAAGAGTATATAAAATGTATCATATCTTATCCGTATTTTTTGTGGGAATTATGTAGTATAGTGTTGGAGAAAATTACCCAAAAATAATGGATAATACCATCTAATAACACCATAGCGTGTTGTTGTTAGATTTAATGGATAAATATAATAGATTTGAGTATATAATTTATAACAATTAGAAATACTAATGAGCAGATTATAAAATCAACGTTCAAATAAAAAAATTTTATACCCAACAGAATTTAAAAGACATTTGACATAGATTTATTTTGCTTGATTCCTAGACATAGGCCAATTTGACATTTCGGCATAACTTAACGCTAAACGAACCGAATATATTCTTCCAGGCATCCATTATAGCTGATTTAGTATATTTATTGAATATAGTATTACAGAAAAAGGTATTTTCGCCTTGAGGACTCAAGTTGTGCAGTTATTTATTATACTCATCCGCCAAACTCAAGCAGTCATTTTATCGAGCACCTATACTACACACCAATTGAACTCAGAGCCCGGATCACCATAACTGAACTTGCTGGTTGAACGCCATGACCACATCATTAAGCGACTCACGAAGCACGGAGTAAAGAGGAGGTTGCAGAGTCCAAACTACACACCTCGCGCATGCAGCCACAGCCCCGGTGCCTAAAGAAGCCCGAGGAGAAGTAGCAGGATGGTGGGTGTTACACTGCCACAGCGAGGAGGAAGAACATATATATCGGAGCCGCCAATCCATCCTAGGCCACAGCCTCGCAACACGCCGCCACGATCTCGGCGTGGTTAGGACTGGGAGTAGCCCGTCTAGATCGGATCATAGGGGGCTGAGGATGACCGAGGCCATGAAGCGCGACCACCCCGCGATCCCGATGCCGGAAGAAGTCCGAGGAGTTACGGTGGCCTCCTGCGCCACGACGAGGACAAAGAGCATCTCGGAGCCAGCGATCTACGCATGGCCTGTGGACTCGCAACCGGCCACTATGATCTCGCTGATGTGGGCGACCATGCCTTTAAGTAGGAGAGATGAGACGACTACTCACGCTCAGTGCATCAATTGCAGCGTGGAGTCCAGAAGTCCGTCTCTTCAGAGAGGAAGGGGTCGAAGTGGAGGTGGAGGTGGACGGACGGACGACGCTGACAAAGTGGAGGTGGACGGTCGAGAATAGGCCGCGCTGGGGAACGGTGGAGGATGGGGTGGGTGGAGGTGGAGGCAGACGGACGCGAAACGCAGGAACAACGGTGACCTTTGGTTGTTCTTCGCATTGCATGACCTTCGGTTCTCTGCATGACGGAAGGGGAACGATTGCATAGTGGAGGAAGGAGTTTCTGGTGACGTGGCTTCACCACAGCCCAGAGAACTCCTAAGTGGGGGTTTCCCATATAGAAGGTTTAGATAAAAGTAGATTATAATCACAAGCAATTGTTCTATTCTTCTTGTTCTCAATTATCTTTTTCTTTTGTGAGTTGGTTCTTTTACATTGATAATAAATGTAGATTATAATCACAAGCAATTGTTCTATTCTTCTTGTTCTCAATTATCTTTTGGTGGTATTTATGTAATTGAGTCCTTTACGTTCATAATAGCATTTGAAAAATATGATGACATTATCAAAAGAACTGATCGACAAGTAATGTTCAAAACAACAACAACAACAACAACAACAACAACAACAACAACAACAATAGCCTTTAGTCCCAAGTTGGGGATAGGCTGTAACTACCTAGAAAATATGATCGACAAGTAATGCTCAAACTACCTAGAAAACATTTGGTAAAAGTAAAATATTAACTAGAAACAGAAATACACAAGTTAACCAAATGGTACAAAATTGTCAATACGGTTATTCTGGTCATGTAACAAGCAAACATAAATGACAACATATTCTCACACATCGCCTTTCAGCAGTTACAGTGAACTAGAAACGTCGACATATTGAATACTGCATCGCCAGAAGATATTCCAGCACAAGCAATAACAAGCACAGATGCTCTTAGGCATCTAGCAGACAGAGGTAGTACATTGGATTGTATAGCTATTGTTTGCTTCAGTGATGATCTAGGGAAATGGAATGAATCATGTTGTATAATGCCATATCATGAGGATATCTTGCAAATGTCCTCGTATTCGACAGCCCTAAGAACCTTCCCATCATAGAGGCCTTTCTCAACCTGCACTTTTGCACAGAATTTCTCTGTATCCACTGAAAGCAACCTGACATTTGAACCTCGGTAAGCCCCATTTACAATCCGCACCAGCCCACCAATCTGAGGGATCACAGTCTCAAGCTCGTCTTGGTCGACCCTGAGAACATGCTTGCTCTCCAACATTTCAATCTCACCAACATATTTATCGATAACTTTCTTCACCACCCCTTTCGGCTTGTAGTAACCCTTCTCTGCCAATGACTTGCTCATCACCTTGACCACAATCCCGGCACAGCCAGTAGTCCTTCCTATTGCTCCTCTCCTTGGCCTTCTCCTCTTCCTTCATCAGCTCGTCCAATGCTGACCTCCTTGCCTCTGTTGCCTTCACATCATTTCCCTTCTTGGCCACCTCATCCTTCTTCACTTGGGTACCCGAGTCATCCTCTTCATCAAAACCAAATTTCATCTTCGGCTTATCCTCAAAAGGATTAACCTTGGGCCCTGGCATAGCCTTCTGAAGTGCAATCGCAATCTTCCCAGTTGCTTTGTTTGCATCTTTCGATTCATCCTCACGCTCCTCCCCATCATCATCCGAACCTGAATACTCTTCTTCACTGCCAGACTCAGACTCACCCTCGGCAATATCACCATCATTGGGTTTAGCTAAGGACTTCTGTGCACGCTCAATCTGGCGGGCAATCATGCGTTCCTGGCGCTCGTCCTCAGCCATGTCTGACTTGAGCCTCTTGCGCTTGAGGCGGTCCTTGACGGCCTGCTCCGAGTCACGATCAATGTAAGTCATGAACCATCCCTTGGGCGTGTCCTCGACCTTGCAGTATCCCTCGCGCCCCAGAAACTTGACGAACTCGGTGAGCGTGGCCCACCGCGTGGAGTTCATGTGGACATGGTGCCGGTCGGCGATGTACTCGTTGTAGACGACGGTGGCGGCAACGCGGGAGTGGCGGTGCGCCCGGCGGATCAAGGAGAGAAAGGACTCGAGGAACTCCTCGGAGAAGCCCTCGACGACGCGGTCGGGCGCCATGCCGAACACCTGCATCTGCCGCTGGTGCGACTCTGACATGCAGTGGCACTTGAACCCGTTCTCGTCGCGGCACTGCTTCTGGCACATCTGGCAGTACCACCGCAGCTTCTGCAGCCCCTTCGCCTTGATCCGGTTTGCGATCGCCTTGGGCGTCAGGAACTCGTGCTTCCCCATCGCGCTCGCGCCGTCGCCGCAGCCCCTGCCGCACAAGTAGCAGTAGAAAGAGGAGAGTAAGTTAGTTCGGGAGACGCGAGGCGACCAAATGTGGGCTGTTTACGATGGAAAAGCAGCAGTGGTGGCGGCCGGAGAAGAGGGAGACGCCGCCGCCGGCGAGATTGGGGTCCGGGGAAGCGTGTGTGAACGGATTGGGGATCGATTGGATAGGCATATAGGCCGATAGGGGGGGCCTTTTCCTTTATTTTTTTATATTGAACCCGATAGGGGATTTTTTTAGACCTGAACGAATTCGGCCCGGCCCACCAGCCTTAATTTTGTCCACATTTCATTTTTCTTGATCTAAACCCGATCGGCCGGCCGTCCACTGTGTAGACATACGCATGTGGAGTCTAAACAAAATTATGATTTTCTATATTTTATGCCAAATAAATTAAAAAAGAAAAAAGACAAAAACATTCTATGAAATATTTATTTTAGTTATTTATCACCATTGCTTAAAAAAAAGTTATTTTATCACCAAAAATGAACCGACGGCCCAGGCCTTCCCTAAAATACCAGCCCCTTCAATCATGTTCTGCTCTTGTAAAAAAATCATGTTCTGCTGCCGTAAAATACCAGTCCCATTCATTTTTCCCGTTGGTTCTATAATGGCCCTACGAGTGATAAGATGTTAACTGTAATTTCTTCGCAATTTATAAAATTGTGCTGGACTCATACTGTTTGGAGGCAAGAGAGAGACTGAGAGAGAAAATATTGTTATTATTTCATGTAACATGGTTCCATGCGTAGGAGCTATTCCTCCATGACGGTATGACCGGCATAGGTTCAGCATAAAAACTGTGGCCGGCATTGTGCAAAGCAAACAACCCACTAACCAGTCTAGCCGTCGCTTGCAAACCCGAAAAAGTGCTTCAACAAGAATGGCCACATAAATCGTTTGACACATGCATGGTGCACTAAATGTAGGTAAAAAAAAAACAAATTGCATAGTTTGACTGAAAAAAAGTACGAGACGAATCTTTTAAATCTAGTTAGTCCACGATAGGAAAATAATTACCAAATACAAACAAAAAAAAGTGCTACAAAGAATTTAACCCAAAATATTTCACCAAATAAACACACCTGAACTTGTCTAGAAGAATTATGGGGCAAGAAGGACTGAAGGACCCCAGCTGTACAAAAACTGAAACGGCAAGAACTATCAAAACACCTTTTTTTTTTTTAGGGCAAAAGACTGGAGGAAATTTCCATAGTACACAAAATTTTCATTAATATAGTGAAAGCTCTTGTAACAATAAGAGCAATGCTAACATATTGAAGAGTCCAATGCGACATTGCAATCTGATCAGGATACATCTTATCTTTGAGATGAAACAACAATCAAGGGGCACTTATATATAAAAAAAAAACTTCGACCCACGGGGACTAAGACTAGCCCCGTATTTTTTTTTTGCTTAAGAAGAAGACCTTCACGCAGGTCGAGAAAACCCATCGAACCCCCGCCCCACCCGACACGGGGGCACCGTTACCCAGGTGAGAACCGGGCCGGGCCTAACAACCTGTGCTTTGGCCATGGGACAGACGAGGAGGTTTTTTAACCACAGTCAGAAATTCTGAAAATTCGCTCCCATGAGGAATCGAACCCAGGACTCGTGGAGTGCATCAGAGTGGCTCTAACCATTGGGGGCACTTATATATGATTTATGGAGCATCAACAGCTTTGGAGGCTGAAAGCTACAGTTTAAAACAAACTGGGTCCAGTCGAAGACCTGATAGGGCGATAGGGCATCATGGGCGCACATGAGCATTTGGTACTGACTGTACAGCCAGTTGCACTGCTTTTATTCGCATCATAGATACAGAGCTGAACACAACATTTGGTACACTAAGCCTGCAGCAGAACGAAGAGTTGATAACTTGATGTGTACTACAAATCCACTGTTAACTCTGTTCCAAGTAATACAAAAAAAAAATCTGGAGTCCTGGAATGGCGCGTTGGTAGTAGTTAAATTCCTGTGGGGTGTGGTGAGGTGTGAGTTCTTTTGTACTGGCTTCTTGGGCCGTCTTTTTCCCCTATCTTAATATAATGATACGCAGTCCTCCTGCGTATTCCAGAAAAAAATAAAGACTTTATTCAATGCTGTTTGGTAATGTCCTGCTATTTGCCGTTCAAATATGGGGCTATGAGCAGGGTGCATTTTAGAGAGAATTTCAACAAAACAATTAGCAAGGTTAGAGACTGGAATATCTCATTGGCTTAGGGGATCTGAATGACATTGACAGGAGTCCAGGAGATCATTATGGACCATGTGCCCATAGTTGAGGTACAGAATGGCTTTTCCTTCAAGAGATCGAGATTTTCCCACTCGATTCGTTTCTACGGATAATCTAGTGTTCACAAGAATTGTCTAGAAACAAGTGATTTGAATCCAGTAATGGGTGCTATCAGTCTACCATATGCTCAAAGCTTAACTATTCGAGGCAACAGAATATAGTAGATAATCATGCTCATCTATCTCAAAGTGAAAAGACAACATGTGTCACCCAAAAAGGATATGAATGGTAGGTATGGCTAATGAGATATTCCATAGTTTTTCAGGGTTAAGAAGACTAATCAAAATATGGTAAATAATTAGAAGAGTGCCTACCTAGTTTCTCGTGTACATCAAGTGCAAGTGGCACTTAGCCATTCAAACTTGCATTCTCTTTCTCCATCTCAACAATACAAGCTAGTCTATCATGGACCTGTCAAGGGCATGTTGCCAGTTTAGGTAAATAGCAAAGCATCATCATAAAAATCTAGACAATCTCTCACCTCTGAAAGTTTTTGTGCAGCTTCTTGTTTGAACTTCTTGTCATACCTAAAACAATATAAACATTAACCTCCTATAGATGTGAATGCCACAAGATTTATGTGTGATAATCAGAAATTACCATTCGCGGGGTATACCAGCTTCATCACGAGCAGGATAGTTGAATGGACCCTTCAGTACAACGTCATACTCCTTTATCAAATCTATAATGTTGAAGTGAACATCAATTAGCCGGCATGATCTTTTATAAGCATATATCTCAGTCTGCACAATTAGGAGATGGGCAAACCTTTAAAAGTATCACCCGGTTCATGACCCATCATTTGGCATACTTTGAGAAACCAATACAAACCTACAGAAACATGTGCAAGCTCTTCCTCTGCTACTCTTGCCACAATGTCTGCAGATCGATGGTCCCCAAAACCAGATAACCTTTGGACTAATCTTGGTCCAGCGTCAAGGCCTCTGGCTTCCTATCAAGGTTATAATAGTCAACATATTGGTCAATTATAAAAATGTAAAACTTCTTCAGCAAGCATTCTCACCTAAAACATGGAACCTACACCTACTAGGTGAAGAGTGGAGACTATTAAAGTTCAACTACAAAAATTAAAGCATGTACACAGGACAAGCATCACACAGAAGGAAGCAGCAATGATGTGGCACCTGGACTAAAGGAATCACTGCCAATCGTGCAGAAACATCACTTGAGGACTTTGCACACTCCCTCCACAGAAGATTGTGAACAGGCATATCACCATAGCTGTCCACAAAGTACAAATATTCATACAATGGAATCGAAGAAGCAAGTAGCTGGTGTTGCATCCTTGCGCCACTAACCTGAACCCAAGCTCAGCAAGCCGCTGCGAGTACCACCGAAAATGTCGGCTCTCGTCATCAGCCACACGAGCGAAATCCGCGAAGAATCCGTCCCCCAGTGTATCCCTGAGCGGCGCGAACCGCACGACGGTGTCCCAGGCGAGGTCGATGGCGTTGAGCTCGACGTGCGCCAGGTTGTGCAGCATGTACGCGTTGAGCGGCACACGCATCTCCTTGTGCGTGGTAATCTCCTTCTGCGTCACCTGCACAGGAGAGGAGAGCAGCAACGCCCAGTCATTCCACCACCCACCTCCTGCTCGACGAGACGCCTAAATCAAGACGAGGATCGGAGGGAGGTGCAGGAGCAGCGCGAGAGGGTTTACCACGAGGGGCTTATCGGGTCTGGCGGGGTGGTCGGGGGCCGTCGCCTGGCCGACGGGGAGCCCGGCGGCCCACCGGGAGAAGGCGGCGTGGGTGAGCCGCGCCTTGGCGAGGGGGTCAGCCGTGGAAAGCACGAGCGCGCCCATCTCCGCCAGCGACGAGCCCGCGCCGGCTTCAGCCGCTGGCTCTTCGACGTCGGAGGCGCAGGGACCGTTCGGTCCCCACGTGCGGAGGTCGCTGGGCGGCGCCCTGCGCCAGGCGTGGAGGCCTGGCCATGGACGCGGCGAAGAAGCGGCGGCGGCGGCGGCCGATAGCAGGCGGCGGGATGCGGGGCCGCGTGGCAGTGGGAGCAACGGTAGGCGGCGGAGCGGGTGCATTTGGCCGGAGCCAGGGATAACGGGATGCGTTCGCCTTCGCATCCACCGAAGGGAATTTCACGAGAAATAGTACAGTTTGCTGCTAGTTTTCTACTTTTCTGGGAAATTTGACACTCCGACCCTCTTGGACTTGAGAGCTTCGTGAAAAAAAAATGCTTCTCCATCACCATTGCAAATTTGCAACTACAAGGTGTACTCTCGGCCGCTCAGATTACTGACTTGATTCCTAATACCGATCACAAACTACAGAGATCAGATGCACGACTCCAATTGGAAGTTCTAACACATGAGCAACTCAATCAGAAGAGGCAGGGCATCAAGAGAGGAAGATCAATGGCAATGCAAACCTTTTGAAAAAAAAAAACTAATGCTGATGCAAACACCAACAGAAATTTTACACGACTATTGCAATTGTACAATCTTACAACAAAGGGACAATCTCACAACAGGGCGAGGGCTCCGGGTTCCTGGTCTTCGCCTCACCGCTTGTTTCACTGCCCCAGTTTTCAGGTTTCTTCCTATCCAATTCCAATGTTGAGGTAACTTCCAGCTCGACAACTAAGGTAAACAAGGCACTCTACAGTAAGTACACACAACTGCAGATAGTTGTACAGGTGAATTGGTGAATGTGCTATCTCGGGCATCCACTTTGTGAACAAAACGTACAAACAGGCACTGGTTAGAGTTCCTACATGACCAAAATTTACAACAATCTCTGGCCCGACAATTTCATGCTAGAATCCTTTGTTGAACTAAGGTGTTATGGCCTTTCCAGTGCCCCGTCAACATCTGCATAAAAGGAAGTTTTACATGTCAGATTCGTCATTCATGACTACGTGATCATGAAACAACTTATAATTTAATCAGTTCATTCCACACCATGATTGCTAAAAACATGCTCTTTAGGGCAACAAACTTTTATGTAAAAAGATGAGTAGTGAACAACCTCGCTGGGCAGTAAAAATTACCTAAAATGATAATAATAACTATAAATGACCAAAAAAAGGAGCAAGTAAGGCATAAGCGCCTTGCAATAACACTAGTAAATAGAAGAAATTCCAGTCACTTAAACTTAGTACAGCTTGTGGTGATGTACCAAATCAAGCAATCTATGCTACATTTGGCTTCAGATCTGCACCCCATTATGTATCAACGACTAAAATTGCTGCAAATATTCTAACTCGCCAAGGCTTTGGAGGAGCTCGTCTAAGCCTAAGCCTAAGCGTTGTTGGGTGGGGGGGGGGGGGATGGACAGAAGGAGACAATCAAGTACCTCAATAAGTTTAAGAAAATAAAGAGGAGAAAATCAGCTATACTTTTAGAACTTAACCTATATAATACATTAACTAGTAAGTGTGGGATTTGAACACAACATGTTTTTAGGAAAAGTTATATTTACAAATGATCCACAAAATAACTGCAGAAAACAATAATCTGAACTGGAGAACTTTCTTCGATGGGCAAAAATATTAGCAAATAGCAGTTCTCCATGGGCTAGGCAGCTAGCCCAGCATGACTACATACAAATAGATGATGAACGAGTAAGTATCAAATACACAGCAGTTTATTGACACATATGTGCACAAACTCAATCTCACTCCTCAAATTCAATCTGAAAGGCGGGAGGTATAGATTAGATCTCATCATCCCTCTTGGGGTGTCTTAAGTCCAATTAAATATGACCCAAAAGTGAACAGGGGGGTGGGGGATTCCCACCTCTCACCTGCACCATTCAGGCTGGATAAGAGGGGTGAGATTATGTTTGTGCACATGTGCACCAATACACTACTGTGCACCTGATACTTCCTCAATGATGAAAATGGGAAATGATACCAAGCAAACCTACTTGAAATCCACAGAAGGAAAAGCAGGTAAACTTTAATCAACTACGGTAAGAATACCTCCCTTTCAGTTTTCCAAATATAGTTAGAATTTGAATGTGAATAACAAACA
Source organism: Hyparrhenia diplandra (assembly GCA_015847255.1). NCBI lineage: Eukaryota > Viridiplantae > Streptophyta > Magnoliopsida > Poales > Poaceae > Hyparrhenia > Hyparrhenia diplandra. The sequence goes on from JADLZK010001275.1 coordinate 168,895, forward strand.
ACCAGCTCAGCGTATGCAAAAAAAACGTACTCCACATATATGCAGAGATATCAATATCAAAAATGAAGAAAAAAGAAAGAGCAACTCAGTCATTTTGGATCGTAAGTCTAGTAACCGTCAGCTGAACGCAAAGTGGACAGCTAGAGCCTATAGTACTCAGGACTCACTACAAAACTAAGACAAAGATGCACCAAAAAAAAAAAAAGTCTATACACAAGGTGCTAATATAGTTTCAAAGAACAATTGTATCACTTGGCATCTGGTCGAATTTATATGCCTGGTTCAAAATAGAAGCTTCTAGGTTTAATTAAATTAAAGAAGTGTGAATTATAAAAGATGAGCAGTATCAGGACACGTAGAGAAGTTCATCATTTTAAACATTTTGAGTTTAGAACAGTTAGGTTCAGTAGACTAATCAAATATATTACGAATTAACAGAACAACATTAAACTAGCATATATGTACAGTAAAATGTGTCACTTCAAATATAAGCATGTGACACTAAATATGCAAGAAAATGAGCAGTTGACACCCAATATCCACAGCTTTGTACTATATATGCAAGTAAAAACATAAATAACTGTGCTATGCGATTCATGTGAACACTTGGACAACCATTTACAGCTTATCTAGGGAACATCTCTAATCCTTATCCTAAAAGAATGTTTCTGCAACCAACAGATATACTTTCTAATAAGTTGGGAAAACTACTGTGCATCATTTTAAGATCACAGTAGTAAATCCTATCACATCAAATCATGCGAACGTAGATTTCGAACCATAGTTAATTTTATTCAGTACATCACAGATTATAGCAATTATAAAAGCACTACTTGATTTTACTTACAAGCCAATAGCAGAGGATATTCTTTCATATGCCCTAGTCAGAACAACCAAGAAAGTCACCGCCAAGCCTACACATTTATTTCTTACCCACATATTCTATGCAAAGAACTAGAGGACGAAGCCAATGATTTACATTTTCGCTAGTGTATATAAACTTATGCAGATACAGAAGTGATAAAATATTAAGATTCAGGGGTGAGCAAAATACAATACATGAGCCAGAAGATTAATTTGGCTTGCTCATGTGAGCTTAACAACCAGAAACATTAGCATCCTTTGTAAGTCAGACAAGAAAGTTTCACCCAGAAGCATTCTAGAAAAAGCAAGGAATAATTAGGCTAGTTCATAAAGGACAAGATTTTTTTTTTTTTTTCTCTGGCACTCGGTAGTTATAGTGGTTTGTAGCTCCAAAAAAAGGTTAGCTGATTTTGAAGAGTTTACCAAAGTTATTGGACATTAAATGCAAATGATTGCTGCGTTAATGCAGAATATACCTGGCCTATAGATGCTACGTTCTGGGTGATTGTGCAGCATCAGAACCATCTGCTGATGAACTATCTGTGTCCGTATCTGCAAATGTTTCTTAAGGTAAATTCATGTGGTCCCCAAATACTTCCAATCCAAACAATTTCAAAAGAAAAATACAGAATTCAAAAAGTTTTCTTGTTACAATATCTTAAAAATAAGAGAACATTTACCACTAGAGGATGACCCCGAGTCGCTGCTAGAGCTTCCAGAACTACTTGATTTACCAGCATTCTCTCCCTTCTGATCTTCCAAATGACCAGGTGATGATTCACCCACAAATCTCTCATTGTCATCTGTAGTAAAGTAAAGTTAGTTGGTTTTTCACAGTGATAATGGATTATAATAAAAAGCGACTGTTGGATTACAGGAATAATTATAACGGCACATTTGTTCTTTCATCAAATAGAAAATGACGATTATCGCGAATCATAACAATGGTCTAAAAGACACACTACTCGCCCACCTGCTACATTTTCCTTAGGTGGTTCAACATCAACTGCTTCTGGTTCTGGAATCTGCAACGGAAAAACAACAGTAAGAAATGCATGTTCAATGTTCCATAAAATTTAGTGATGGCACTTACTATCAACCATAATCATACCGGCTCTTGTACTGCAGGAATTTGATCCTGATCTGCCTCGCCCCTGCCTCACATGTTCTACCTTCTCTGGCTCCTGATCAGGATCAGCTTCATCCGGCCTTACAGCCGAAAGCTCAAGCTCAGCCTTCCGCTTATTCTTAGTTAGACTCTTCCTATAGTTTGTCACAAATCTATCAAGCTCCCATAATGTTTCAACATCAAAGCTGTCGATATCAACCTCAATCTCATCATCATGCTGGCTGAGCGACAAGTTCCTCTTCTTTATGATCTGAACAACATTGTCTAGCTTCTCCGGTGGCAATTCCTGGAGGTTATTGCTAAGCCGCTGCTTCTCCCAGAATGTCATATCCCTCTTATTGGGCTCCCTTGCCTTGGGCTTCTTTAAAACTGGGGGTTTGCCAGTGTGTGTCTTCGGAGTAGTCTCCATCCCGGCAGCATGAACTGTGGAATCCGACCTCTCTAGTACCCTAGAATTATCTATCTCCTTTGGCTTCCTGGGCGCCGCTGAGGACGGTGTCGGAGGCTGTGGTGATAGCTGAGCTACCTCAGCCTCAATCTCTGGCCATTTCTCCTCAAACATGTTGAGCAGCTGCTCGGCCATGAAGTGCACGTCCTGCCCCTTGGGGTTGTACGTCATGGCATTCTGGAATGTCAGACGCACATCACCTGCGAATTCCCGTGGTGACTTGTACTGTCCTGCCGCTAGCTTTGACTTGACTGTGCCGAGGTCCATGGGCTTGGTGATGATTGTATGGTAGTCGTGCAGGCCAAGCGCGCTCGCATCTACCGGCTTGTTGAACACCCAGCTGTGCTTGTGCTTCATCAGCCTCTGGAGCAGCGCGGAGCAGGTCTTGAACACGGGCGCGTAGAGCTTGCGCCGCGCCTCCGCCGAGAGGTGCGGGTGCGGGTGCGGGTGCGGGGCTCCCCGCCCTTCTTGGACTTGTGCTTGGACGCCGGCGGCTGCGGCGGGAGCGGAGTGGAAGGGTCGGTGGCGGAGAGCGCCGAGGAGGGGGCGGGAGCCGAGAGGGAGTTGAGGCGCTTGGCGACGGCGCGCACCTGGGAGAGCTCGGAGGAGAGGCGGCGGCGCAGCCCCGGCGGGAGGCGGTCGTAGTGGGCACCGAGAAAGTGACGGTGGGGGAGGAGCGGGCCGTTGTGGGCGTCGAAGGAGGGGATGCTGGGAGCCTTGGAGCTGGCGTGAGATTTGCGGGAGTAGGGTTTGCCGGACGGCGAGGGCGGCCCGGAGGCCATTCTGGGCGGGTCAACGGTTGCGGCGGATCGAGGACGGCGGCGGATCGGAGGCGGGGATTTGGGGATTTGGGCGGAGGAGGCGGAACAGGGAAGAAGGGGGTTCGGTGTGGTGGTGGTGGTGGGGGGGGACAAGGCAGGCAGGCGGCTGCTACTGTTCAAGTGCGGCAGACAGAGAGGGGATCTATTTTTCCTTTTCCTTGCTCTGTTCTGCCACCTCTTTTGCTCCTCTTTCTTTCCGTTGCTGGCAAAACCTTGAATAATAACAATATCCTCCCGTATTCAGGATACAAAGTCATCTAAAAATTAGATTAGCAAATGCCATTTTAGTTACTAAATTAATTCTTTTTAAGTCAATCTATATCACCATATCATATCATCATCTTTATATCCTGAACTGCAAAACATTGTATCACTATTTATTAGGCCGGTCTCAATGGAGAGTTTGATCCCGGCAACCATTCTTAAAAGGGTCATGCCTCTATAATCTTGTGTCTTATCCTTTCGAAAGTTCCAACGTTGAAACGCCAGTTTCCATCCTTCTCTCTCCATTTCACAAAAAAATTTTCCTATTTTAGCACTCATGAAACACCCCTAAACTCCATTGTCGCCTCCCACCATTATGAGTATGTGCACTTTATCCTTTCTCTCACCGCCACGCTCAAAAATTTATCTCTCTACCCACCCACTATCGATTTCAAAACGCCCCATTGCTCTAAATTTATCTCCCTACCCTCCCCCTCGCCCCCCTCCCCACCCACTTGCCCACCGCTTTATGTGATGGGGTGTGCTAGACACTCCCTAGTCGTAGACACCCCCGCCTCAATGAGATCTACTGGTGTCATCATCTAAAAGGACGTGCAATGATTATAAAAAGGCTATAAATGAAAAAAACAAAACAAAAAAAAAGAGAGAAAGAAACTAGTGTTCAAAAATCTCTACGGGTTGGTTTCTAAAATGTATCCATATTTATTTTTTTAACACAAGTCAGGTGAAACCCTAGCCTTTTTTTTTTTTTTAATAATGTTGTATCCATATTTTTACTAATATATATAACGATATAGGAGAGAACAATGCTATATATTTCCGATTGGGGTGATTAAGGGTGTCTAAATCTTGTTGTATAACGTTTCGAAATTCAATTGGATTAGTTGGATTGGATCCCTGTCGTGTTAAAAGTCATGGCAACGAGGCCCGCCTCCCTCCTGAGGACTTGATGAGGTCACCCAAAGATTCCCAGATCACGGACGGCCGGCGGTCGGGCCACCAAACCTGCCCAACCCAGATGTGAGATGACGAGGTAGCCGCCGCCACTGCACTGCCAGTCCCACTCTCTCTCTCAAAAGCTGCATCTCCTATCAAAAGCAAGTTTGCATCAGAGGATGGTCAACCGTATGGGCTCCTTTCCGGTCCCCGTGTGCTCGCTTGGCTTTCTCTCTCCTCCATCTTGCAGACGTGGTCGGCGAAACGAGTACCTGCCCCTGCTCGCTCGCAGAGTCGGAGTCCCTGCTGTCGGATCTCGTGGCGGAAGTCGTTGGTCAGTGAGCGAGTGAGCCTGCTGCGCGGCGGATTGCCCCCGGTCCAGGCAAAGCAATCCAGCATGCGGCCGCGGCTGGTGCTCTTCGGCGACTCCATCACGGAGCAGTCCTTCGAGTCCGGCGGATGGGGCGCCGCGCTCACCGATCTCTTCGCCCGCAAGGTACGTGCCGTGCGCGCTCCTCCGCTGGGCCCTGCCATCATCGCCGTCGCCGACCACGCGTGATGATTGGGCGTGGGCGTGGCCTTGATCTAGCGAATCCTGATCTGGCTGTGTCTGGGCATCTTTGGCCAGGCGGACGTCGTGCTGCGCGGGCTCAGTGGCTACAACACGCGGTGGGCGCTCAAGGTGCTGCCGCGTGCCATGGAGGGCGCGGCGGGCTCGGGCGCGGACCCGGCGGCGGTGACCGTCTTCTTCGGCGCCAACGACGCCTCGCTTCCCCGACCAGGTGCAGGCGTACCAGCACGTGCCGCTCCAGGAGTACCAGAGCAACCTCCGCGCCATCTGCGCCTACTTCAAGGTTATGATTATATAAGTTGCGGATGCGATTATACTCTCGGATTCGGATATGTTGGATTCGATCCTCGCTAATCTATCTGTCGTTTGGTTGGTTCTTCGATCGCAGGAACGATGGCCCTCCACTGCTATCATACTCATCACTCCCCCACCGATTTATGAACCAGCGAGAATCCGGTAATTAAACAAATAGATCCGCTCTGAAGAATACTCAAAATCAAATCAATCCACCGATATCACACTTAGCTTTATTCGCTCTACTGATCTTAGCTTTATGAGGGGAATCTGGTGGCCGATCATAGCAAAATCAAGTGTCATTGGGTGCCTTGCACATGCTGCCCCCCACCCCACATTTTGTTTTCCCTTTTGCTGCGACGCATATATGCCATCAGGCCTCCCTGCTTTGCGGCCAATCGTCATGGCATGCAAGTAGTATGATACCCTACTGTCTGCAGTTTGCCAGTGAGAAAGTGAATTGCGTCCATGCACACTCTGCTTTCAGTAAGTCAGGAAAGCTGTCAGCATTAGTAGATCCATACTGTCGTACTGATACTGTGCTGCTGCTCGTCACTCTGCCACCGTTCTACGAACCTGCAATAGTCGGTAAAGGGAGAACACCACTTTCTGCACATAACTTTATGTAGAGAATCTATCAGGAACTGCAGATAAGTTATATGAGACCAGGGGGTGCCTTTATGGTTTATGCTGATCACCATGTTGCCATTTTAGTTGCTGTGCGTATTTGAGGGAGTCAACATGCTTATTTGAGGGAGTCAACACCACTTTCTGCACATAACTTTATGATGTTGCTTCTTCTCACAACACTTTCAGTGTACATATTTGAGGGAGTCAGCATGCTTATTTTGGACCTGCATGTATTCTTTTCCTAGATTCCATAGGATAGGATTCCTTGAATGCTGTCTATTTTCCATTCAATTTATGTGCGTTCTTGAATGCTGGATTGTTTATATCTGTATTTCCGGGCATGTCCAGTAATCCAATTACCTAGCCCAATCTAATGACTTATTCAAACTTCGAGTGCAAATTGCACTTTTCGCTAAAGTACTTATCTCTGTGTTTATGCACATGTCCAGCAATACGATTTCCTTGCCTGACCTATTGACTTCTTCTAGCATCCAGTGCAAATTTCTGTTCAAGAAAAAAAAAAACTAAAGTAGTTTTCAAGTCAGCCACAGTGATTGTCATTGGCCTCCTTTTGCAGAGACATGTATGGAGATGACGACCCTTCACGCCAACCAGAAAGAAGCAATGAGGCTGCTGGCGCTTATGCACAGGCATGCATAGCTGTTGCCACAGAATTGAATCATCCAGTTATAGACATCTGGACGAAGATGCAGGAATTTCCAGATTGGCAAACATCTGCACTGAGGTAAGCATATAAGTATTTCGATTACCACTGCTAGAGTTGAAGCACCACGACCTCAAACTGGTAGTAGGGCCAGGTAACATTACGAAAATGACATTCCATGACTGTTTGTATTTTATTTTTCGTGATGCATGACCTTGTTTTCTAGAGCTTATTAGTGACTGTGTCGAATAAAAATCTGCATCTTCAGATGGTTAGAACACATGTAGTTACTCTTTTTCCATGTCTAGTTTTTGAACTGTTCACATTTTTTTCCCACATCATAGCATTGTGTGGATATTTTCCATAAGAGCGGTAAGGAACTTATGCATATTTTATTTTTCTGTTGGCTGCTACTACGACTGGCTAAGATTACTAATAATTAGGCATTTGTTCTTGTAACACTGTTTGGAAATCTGTAGAAGGAAACTTTCATAATGTAGTTCAGTTGATTTTTCTTGGCAGAGTGATGTTATGTACTACCTGATAGCATGTGGACGATCACTAATGGACCAGTTTATAAACTTTTAGTTTTCTCCATCGTAGGCTTCAGGCACTGGTGTTTTTTGTTTTCGTAAATAGATGCTGTGTTTCTAATTTTCTTCCATGGAAAATAATCGTAGACTCTAACATTAAATTGCAGCGACGGGCTCCACTTCACGCCGGAAGGAAACAAGATCCTGTTCGACGAGGTGGTGAAGACGCTGGCGACCCTGGGTTTGAGCCAGGAGAAGCTCCCCTCCGACCTCCCCCTGTTCCACGAGATCGACCCCAAGGACCCCATGAAAGCCTTCGGAGCTTGAACACGACGCCACTGCGCTGCGCTGCGCACGGTTGGATTGGATCAGCGATGGTTTTTGCTCGGTCGTGTCAAGTGACGTGCTCCACTCGGTGTGTGGTGCTTGCGTTTGCGACTTTTCCTTGTGGATATGGATGTTTTCCCCACTTGTGATGAGTACATTAATATTAATATTTATTAGTATTATGCATAAGGACTGCTGAGGTTATTGCAGGAACAGTGAGGTTTAATAAAAGACATTTTACAGTACCGTATTATGTATGGGAGCACTACGTCATTACAGGAACATTTTGGGGGTCTTGGGACAGGCCTGAGCTGACGTGCGAAAAGAAGAGCTCAAAAGCTTTGGGGCCACTGAGCGAAGGAGGCCCATGTGAAAGAGCTGGTTCGCGCGGTCCGGCTTCGTCACTGTTTGGGCCCTTTGGTTCCTATATATTGATTGATATGGGCCCGATTGCGGATTACCCTGGGCCTGGGCCCTTGGTTGATTTCAGTCGGGCGACCGGACGAGCAGTAGTATAAATAAATTTTTCTATTATTTTTCAATTCTTGTAGAATGCAAATAGGGTATCGTGGAGTAGTAGTATAGATACAAACAGTACCGTACTGCAGTAACAGTAGAACGAACCAGTGCATCATCATCTCGGGATGAGAGTCCGCTACGACATCCTCCAGACCTCCACGTCTCTGCCTCAAGATACAGAATTTAGCACACCAAGACCGTCTCTCTCGTCTCATGCAGAAAACCACGCACGCCGCGGCTGTGCGTACCCTGCTGCTACTGTACAAAAATGGGTCACGCCTCCCGACACTGTAGCTTGGCCGGGCCCACCGCGCAGGCCCATCCCCCAAGGCGCGTGGGTTACTGATCCCTAGCCTAGCTAGCTACGACGGCCTAGGTTGGTTAATCAAGTGCACGGACGGCGTGCTAACCAAATCGGATTACATTGCATATATATAATTAATTTACAAAGCCGCCAGCCTTATGTGTACGGCAAAGATTTACGCGAGGCGGCGACCATAGCGGAACGAGCCTCCTGATTGACACGTGGCCGCCGCGACACCATCGGCCAACGCATGCATCGACCCCACCACACCTGCACTGCACGCCTTGCCTTTCCCTTGTTTTCTTTTCCCAAAGAGAACGAAAAAAGTTGTCCCCTTCCCACCGATCGATCCCCATCGTTGCGCCACGCGACGGGTCTGTGTGTACCGCTGCTGTGCGTGTGCCGTACGTGCCGGTCTCTTCCTCGCCTTATCCCTTGATATGCTCACACGTACTCCTGCCTCAGTCGAGAAAAATATCGATGTAATGCAATCTTCGAGTAGCATGAATATATGCATGGATCAGACTAACTATATTCATATTCTGAGATTATATTTAAATAAAAGGAGTACTCCATATATGTACTTGATTAATACTAAAAGGAGTAGTTTAATATAATAACGTGTTTTATTATAAGTTAACGCATGAAAAGTACTATTAATATATATACAGTACAGTATTTTTGTGGAGTGCAACTTAGAAAACCTAATATGGTCCAGCTCAACATTCTACTAGTTTTGTCTAGTTTTTTCGGACACGACGAACGTGTAGTACGTACCTACTACTACAGTGTTTACCAGTGATCGATGCAGGTACTACATTTATTATCAGTGTTTACCATTGTTTACCTGTGTTTCTTTTCCCTGGCTGGCTTGTGAAGCTGCACTGTGTTTACGTACACCGGCCCGTACTTACGCGCAGCTGTGCATGCGCTGCACACTGCATCTGCATCTGCAGGGGCAGCATCAAAGGTACTACAGTAGTATGGGGCGGCCGCGCGTCCACGCAGCACGGGGCGTGTCGTCCATGCGTCATCGGGAACGAGTACACCGGCCGTACAGTATTACATATCGTCTCGAGCCCAGCAGTACGTACGCACCATGCGGTGAATACACACACAGTAATCTATACTAAACTATAGTTCTCCAGGATCTTCAATCTTCGTGCCCCTCTCACGTTTCACTGTTCTGGAAACAGTGAACATTGCTCACGCCCACGCACAATGCCATGTTTCACCATGTTCGAGAGCCTCCCTGAACCAGCTGACGAGTCAAACAAAAAATACGCACCTTAATTCCATTTGCTGATGTTTGAAAAGACCAGCACATTGTTGCATACATGGCTTGCAAATAGACTCCTTCCACAAAATATATATTTTTTAGACAAAAGTCATTCATCCGAACTTTATTGAAAGCTTAACGAACACCATCTGTCCAAGACTGGGATCACCCAGCTGATACAAGTTTTTGCACTCAAAAGTGCCGCACCTTTAACATCTGACAGGACATCTACTGCAACTCTAAGACCAACAGCTCTACCAAAGTGACAGATTACTTAAACTAGGATAATACCACTTAGACATTACATTGTACCAGGTTCATTTCAGAAACAAAGCAAAAGATAACTCTTGACGCTTGCACATTTGCTTTAGACTCCAGCCTCTTGTTTAGAATATTATTACAGGTGACGTACTGCTATACTATAGTGGAACTGTACCAATGTACTATCGTCGTGGTATTGTTACTTGATGCAGTCATGTGCCTTTCTTAACGTGCCCGCGCGCATCATTCTCTGTCAAATCATCGTTGTACACGTAAGCACATAAACATTGAATAACTACTGCTTATACAGGTACTATTGTTTTGTTTTGTCATCATAAATTTGCTTACTGTTGTGAGAAAAAAAAATAGTACAAACAGAAACAGGCCAGTTCTTCATGGAATCGTAAAAATCTTCCAAAATTATAATTCTTCTTAAGCTCTATCTAGAAAAAAATAATAAAAAGAACAATTTTTTCAGGTTCATATTAAATCTATATATGCACTACTCCCGTCATTCCAAATTATAAGATGTTTTAGCATTTTAGATACATTGATTTTACTATATATAGTATGATATCTAAGTGCAAAGTAATAGACAAAACATCTATTACATCCAGAAAATAAAATATAAATATGTGTGCATTCTTATCTTTCTATGAATGCTTTACAATATGATTCTATATCCCAGCGATTGATGTCGAAATACGGACTGGCACGTGCCAGGCACGCACGTACATACGGTGTCTTTCTGACGCGAATCAAATGCGTGGGCACGCAACGAAAAGGCTAAGGAACATGCATAGTACTACGTACGGTACAGTAGTAGCGTGCAGTGTAGCTGCAGCTCAAGCCCCCACCACCCACGAGCTAACATATGGTAAAGCAGCGAGTGGCTGATCGATGCAGCTAGCTGTTGTATGTACGCAGACGTACACACACGCCTGCCATGCGACGACGTGAGCTACAGTTATCCACTGACGACGGTTCTAGTACTGTTGCACTAGCTACGTACTGTACTCCACGACTGTAATAAGCAGTACTCCACTGTTCGTTCTCACTCTATCTCCCGTCCTCCATCTAGTTCTGTTCATTGAAAAAGACGAGTGTGCCAGCATCATGGACGAATTGAAGCACGCGGCGAGCTGTTTGCGAGTCACGAGCTACTACTGCACAGGAACATGAAGGAAGCAAACGCAGCTGTAGTGCTGTAGCCATCTACAGTATGATCCATGCATGCATCCCCAGACCCCAGCCAGATCATATGATCTCCCCTCTCTGCGTGCATGTGTTCAATTAGCTAATTGTTGGACTCTGGTCCATGGTAGTACGTCGTCCCGGCCTGCATGCATGCTGGTTGCTGTCCGCCATTAATCCATCGTTGGACACGTATCACCTCGCTCGCTCGCCTGTCATGGATCGATGCCTCAATCATGCATGGTTCGGAGTAGTACCTCTTTTTCGTATATCGTCGTGGTGGTGCACTCGCGTCGCCATGAAAAGCGACGTCCGTCCCGCTGCAATGCTTCTTGAGCCCAATCATTCAAGCACACGGCCAACTGGGAGATACCGCGCGCGCGAGCGGTGTTTATTTTAGTACTCGCGCACGGACGCACGGGCACGGCACCACCTGTCTGTCGTCGTGGCCATCAGTTATAGCTAGATGTTCCTCCCCCACCAGCAGCAGTGTGTCCTGCTGATGGCTCCTATCCAGCGCAGCAGTGCCATCATCCGTCCAACTGTCGGCCTCTGCCCGGCCATCACTCCACTCCACATGCATGTCCATCACACTCTCAGCGCCATCGCTGTCGCCGAGGGAATCCACCAAACCGAGATCGATAGATCGATGGAGATCGATGGTCGGCGACGGCGTCGGCCTCTCTCGATCGACCGATCGGGTGCGTGCATTGCACCCAGCAGCACACCGACTGATCGACCGGTTGCTCTCTCGGCTGCTCAGATTCGTATGCATCGGTATGGGGAACTGGTGATCGGCGGGGACCGGCGGCCGCGGCAGCCACCGCCGTCAGGACTCAGGAGATCTAGAGATCAGATGAGACGACGACACCGAAAGAGAGGACCAGGTTGCTGCTTCCGTGCTCTAGCTAGACTAGAAGAGGTTAGTTGGGCCCCAGCCTCCGTGGTCCGTGGTTAATTAGTGCCGCGATAGATTCATTATTATCAACTATATAGGTTGTAGAGGCCAGACTCGATCTATTGCATTGACAAAACCTCACCGACGATGATGAGCTATGCATGCCACCGATCGACGGACCTGCCGGGCCAGGATCCACCGCATGCATGCATGCGCCTACGTTGGTAGCTAGAGCATGTGCATCCATTACATATTGACGCTAAGTAAGAAGCTAGTGGGGGAGAGAAATAGGTTATAACACCAAGTGACCAATCATGCATGCATGAGCGCCAACGATAGTGTATGGTTTCTGTTGGGATCCATAGGCATGTTTCCTCTGTTAAAATATAAGATGTTTTGCATTTGCTTGATACTCCCTGATCCCTATACATAGTGTGTGTACATCGTTGCTACTTCAACAAGGTACTCAAGTGTACACACACTATATATACATGAAAAAGCTACTTCATGTTGCTATCATGTATATTATATATATACTAGTTCATCAACCCGTCTTTGCCAATGCGGGTTAGAATCTTATGAGACACTAACTAATAAATTTTATAATAAATATCTTTTCTCTTTATTTATATTCTAAAATCATAGGGACTCTTCTCATCCATATCCATATTGTTTCCTTTACACAACACCTTTGTGTATCCCCAATATCCATTTACCAAAACATTTGCAAAAGTATGATGGTTTAAGCTACGATCTATTTGATGACATGAATCTAAGTTTTTTAAAAAATAAATTAAGTTTATTAATTGCTGAGATACAATAGCTATTCACAATGGTGATTGTAGTGCACTGATTTGATGGAAAAATGTTTAAGTTTTTTTTATGTATTTTGAGATATATATTTTTTTTTTATTTCTAGCGGTTTTGTGAGTAATAATTGCTATGATTAATCTTTTTTCTAGAAACATATGTATTTAGTTGAAACATAAACAAACTTAAAGTATACATAATATTATTTCATTCCTTTATGTGATGTCATGAAAATGTATACATTAAGTTTTAGCTTTACATCTATTTGGTGTAATTATATATGTGTGTTAATTTGAACTTTGAATGCTTATTGTATTGCTGATACAAAGTTTTCATGTTTTATTTTATTAAAATAATATTCTATAGGTCCTATGCTACACTCTTAGTTCTTACAATGGCACAAATAGTTGTTTCACTATGCTAATCAAAATATTGAACTTATTGTATCATATTAGTATTCTTTGTTAAACAAATAATGCTTAAAAAGTAAGTTACTAATATTCGTATGATATAATGTTTGAATCAAAATGTTTAAAGAGACCACAAAGAAAAAAATTATTATTTTAACCACTAACTTAACAGAAACTGAATTTTAAGTACCATTTCTATGTGGTTTGCTAATTAGGGAATTTTTACCATGCTTGATAGGCTTATAAATTAAATAGCATCTTTGGTGATATTTTACTTATGTATATTGTAAGTATTGGATGTTGAATTATTTTTCATCGAGAACTTATATTAGAATATACATGTAGATTTGAGATACTTTTGTTAATTTTTATGATGGTTGAGGTGGGAAATTTAGATTTTTAGCAATGGTGTATAATTTAGGAAGTCTACATTACTTTAAATTGTTTTTCATAATGCCATGAATGGGTAATTCGAATGCAAACTTAGGGGTCAAAAGAATTATCTTCCACGATGATAGAGATGGATCATTTACAAACAAAAAAAAAATGGATAGTTATAATTATATTATATAATCATGGATGTTTTAATTTTTTTCATACAGGCTTTATTGATAATCCACGGATCCCCAATTTTTCAATCATCATGTAAACTTGAAGTAATCCAATGACATATTAAAGCGAATACAAATTATACCGACGGTCAATGAGGATAATACAAACAAAAAACTTATGTGTGTGGAGTAATCCAAGGACGTTAAAATTAAATGAAAATTATACATTGCATGAGATGAATTTAATTGTTACTCGTAGGATCTAGCAAGATTGTCGTACACATAATGTGCGATCTTGTTTGGTGCCAACGTTAATGTAGATGCCATGGATGTTGGACGTCGACATGGCATTGGTGGCTTGCTACCCGCCTATTTCAAAGACCACTGTCTCCTTTTCTTGCTTCACATAGATCTCCTCTTTGATCTCCTCTGTATATGGATGAACTAGATGGCCAGTGGCATTGACACCCACTCACACCCATCCTTTCCTCTCCACGATGATCAGTGGTAGTTGCTATGAATGATATGATGTTATTGAGTCTAAGTAGAAGCAACACCATTGCTCCTTAAACGGTGGTATTAGTTACACGTGTTCATCCACGTCTAGATCATCTAGATGTACAAAAGCTTAAGAACACAGATAATTAGTAGAGAATTGCTCCTTAAACATGGGTATAAATACCTGTTATAGATGTAAATCAACATTAAGAACGGTCAAATCAATATGGATAATTACCCACGTATATGAATGTCGTGATTCTTGAACGTGGGTAATTACCCATATCGTAGATAATTTTGAGAGTCGAAGTAGATAAAGAGCAGCGGTTAAAAATGCCCTCTTGTTACACTATTAGCTCTAAAGGCGAGAGACGTTCCCACATGATTTGGGAAATATCCTGCTCATAGGTTAAGGCCATATCCCGAATCGGAATTAATTTGTAGACAATTTGGAAGCGAGCCTTCAAATATGATATAAAATCAATTATATATAGTCCGAACTCAAAAGCGAGAAAGGAATTAAACATGACACTACCTCTATGAACGGCAAGAAGATAGATGTTGCCATGAGCCCGTTGCTATGGCTACAAACAAATATCTTCCCCGGTATTGCCTTGGTCAGCTATATGTGCACAAAATACTACAGCGGTAAACACCGCACCAATAGAATTGAAGAAGCAAGTCAAACTGGGCCTTGGCCTTGGAGGAACGGCCTCCGACACGGCGGAGAACGTCGCCGCCCCATAGATTAATTAGTTGGTGTTGCCCTAGAGAGACATGTCGATGTAGATGAGGATGCAAGCGGATATCATCGACCCTATCGTAGTCCTTCAACGTAACTTCGCGAGGCACACCACAGGTAGCGTGGTCTCGCTTTACGGTAGCGGACAACTTGGCGGCGGGCGCTGTGAAGGAACACGATGGATCATGTGCCATCCATTAGATAAGGTTAACATAGATTTATTTTTTCTTGCTTTTTTATCATGGGGATGTGTGCGGCGTTCTGACGTAGGGTATTTTTTTAATTCTTCTGCGGTGTGAGGATAACAATATGATCATTTTTACTTTTTCTTATTAGGTGTGTTTTATTTTATATTATTATATTTGTAATGGCAGTTGTGGGTAATTTTATAAAAAAAAAGAATATAGATCTTATGGCTATCGTTATTAGAGTCTTTAGAATCGATGGCTAGATGTTTTGATTATTGTGAGAATTTCTTTAGTTTATCTTTTTTTTCCTAGGCGTGCGGTGAGAATTAACGTGGAGCCTCCGTTGAAGCCTCCAATTAGTAATAGTAAGATCTTGTGTGTATCTAAGTGCATAGAAAAGCAACATATAAGTCTGTCTACAAAAAAAAAAAACTTTTAAAAATTAAGAATGGAGGGAGTAGTTTTTTTTTTTAATAGAGGAGCTATCATCAGTCGAGCCTTGTTTAGATCCTCAAGTTAATACTTAATACTGTAGCACTTGGCTAGTACTCCCTCCGTTCAAAAAGTATAGTTCACTTTTAGAATTTTTCAGATAATTGTTTTTTCTTATTCACCTAATTATACACTATAATGTCTAGATATATTGTTTTTGCTATTCACCTAATGGCACTACCTCTTATATTTCTTTTATTAGCTATAAGACGTTTTTAGATTCATTATTTTACCATGTATATAGAATAGTGTGTACTACATAATAAAAGTAAAAAAAAAAAAAAATATTTTGTCATTTGGAATGGAAGGACCACCTCTTACGTTGCCTTGTCGTGTGCATTTGGAGTGTTGGGGATTGTCGCGTCGATGGCGCCTGCGGACCGCACAGCGCGTAGCGTAGCAGCTGCGGCCGGCCGCTCGCTAGTTACCAGGCCAGGCGTCAGCGATGAGCTAGCTACTCCGTAGTGCATTGCATGCAAATGCAATGCATGCGCAGCACCGACCTGTAGTGCGCATGCATGCCACCGTCACGGTGTCACCCGTGTGCCCGGGGCCCGGCTGCCTAGCTTGGGGAATCGGATCGATCCGTCCACCGGGGCGCGCGGCTGTAAAAGCTAGCCCTGGAGATGCGTGTGCCCTTGCTGCCTGCGTGCGCGCGTGCATGCATGCGCGCGCGTCAAACAAAGGGGGCGCAGCGAGTGCAGTGCAGTGGACACACGATGCGCTACGACGCTAGGCCTGCCGCTTGCGCATGCATGGCGCGCACCGCGGACGGAAGGTGGTGGCTGGCACTGGCACTGGTGTTGGCGCTGGCGCCGTCGAAGAGAAAAGGGAGCTCGATCGAGCAAGCGAGCGAGGCGATCGCCTGGTGGACCGACAGCTACGCCATACTACTAGCACTGTTGTGTACGGAGTACTCTGCTTCTGACGAGCGCCATGCGACATGATTCGGCTCGGCTTTCGCCTTTCGCAGGCGCAGCATGCCTGCAAGTGCAAGCATGCCATGCAGTGGCTGCGCCTGCGGCATGCATGCCCCTAGGAGTACTCGCTACTCGCTGTATCAATCATGGATCATCGCGCTGTCTATGTCGTCATCAATCATGGATCCTCTTGCTCCGCCTGCATACCGTAGTTGCCGGCCAGGCCTAGTACTCCTCCGTAGCTAGCTCCAATCCAAGTGCAGAAGGCCGGCCGGGCGGAAGCAAAGAGAGCAGGAGGATATCAATCATGGTCGTTCGATCGCCCCATCTCTGCCAGGGCAAAGACACAACCACCAGTTTAACGACTTCCCTTTCAGGAAACGGGCCGGCGGCATCGGGCGGGATGGCAAGCCCAAGAATTTCAGATGCACATATCCAACGAACGACCGATGATGAAGAACCACTGGATGGCTGGATTTGGAAATGATCGTTCGAAAAATATACCAAAATATAATTCAAAATCTGAGAAATTAAATTAAACGGTTTTATATGCAAAAAAAAAGCTAGTATGTTTTTAGACACCTATAGAGGGTCATAGCAGTATATTTAGACAAATAAGCCACTAGCTAGGTTATGTTTTGTCAGTGGAAATCGAACTTTGTTCTTGAATCTCGAGGCAATGGAAAGAGGTAGCCTAGTTGCCACGTCGCTTATTTTGTCACTCGTCCCAAGTGCTATCTAGCTATGCAAACGGTATAACAGGTGACGGCGAGTTTTTTTTTGGTAGCCAGTAGCCACTCGCCATTTCAGGCCACGAAAAGAAAGACTCCGACGATAACAACGCTTCTCCGTACGTGCCAAGAAGGCAATAGATCTACGACGCATATAAAAGTGAAGTCTGCAGTCAACATCAAATCTCACGCTCACATATATAGAAACCGCAACTAGCGACACCGCGAATAATGTAAAGGATCTAGCAGCAGGGGTCGGTGAATCGACGACGACACGTCTATCACTACTAACTACTACTACTACTATATAAATTATAAAATAATAAAGCATACTATAGCCAGTAGGTCGCATCGCATGCATGCTACTGTTCATGTGGCCACGCCAATGTGTGCATGCACTCCCGGCCAGCTGAAAGCAGAAAGTTTCCTCTTTTTTTATTTTAAATAAAATTTACGTCACCACGCCATGTATAGAATATCATATCACTGGCTTTTCGAATGTCGGTCTCCGCTCCTTTCTTTACTACTTACCACAAGAATTGTACGTACTCCTTGTTTACGACAAATCATGGTAGTAGTACTATCTAGAGTCTAGTCTAGCTCAGCTCCCTGATAAAAATTGAGTATATTTCAGCTCAGCCAAACAGAACTTGAGTTTGATCTTGAGAACTACTCCTAGCTTAGCAGGGGCCATGCAGAAGCCGAATTGGTAAAGGAAATAAAATTACAATTATAGCAAATTTCAGCATAAAAACATGTACGTGACGTGACACACATGGGTCATATGGGTCGTAAACTATACATGGTGTGTTTTAGAGCCCCAACTTCGCTCCAAAATTTCCCTGCTTGTCATTTCTCCAAATTATTTTGGTTTCTCATCACATTTTCTTGTGTTTTCCCCATCACATAAATAAACGATAATCGGCGAATATGACGTGTATCGTGAGTGCTCTTAAATGTAGGTGAAAAAAAAAAATAATTACATTAAACGGTTTAGCGACTGGGAAATATATTAAATGTAGGTAAAAAACGACAATTTTTTGAGATTTTTTTGGTTACACCATATGGTAGGATAATATTTACCACAAACAAACGAAACATACTACGATATTTTTGCGATGTGACGCGGGCGTCGTTAGCCCGGGTTTTTTTTTTTTTGGATGCTAAACACAGGTTTGGGAAACCATGGCCGCTCAGGTGGAGCTGGCCGGTGGAGCGCCGGCAGGACCAGGGCATCCAATCACCCTGTCAATCAATCAAATCTTCAAAGGAAAGGTCGGGCGACGCGACGCGACGCTTGACATGACAGAATGAATGAAACTCCTATTACCAGATTCGGCCAGATTCGCAGGGCATGTGGCGCCCGTGCTCGGGGTGCTCGGCCGGGCATGTGCCTCCTCTCATTCTGGACAACTGCTAGTATTCGTGCCACCCCTCGTACCTGCGGACTGGATGGATCTGCAGCCATGCGCCCATGCAGGGGAGAAAGGAGAAAAAAATAATTCCTCCCAGTCAGCCCCAGGAACGTGCATGTACGGGCTGGGCACAGGTGGTGGTGATTTTTATTCAGGCGCGGATCGTAGAATGTCTCCGTGTCTGCTCTGCTGCCTGGACACTGGACAGGTTCCGTTCCATCCCAGCAAAGCGTCACGTTGTAGCGAGCGAAAGCGAAATTCCCCGCTGCAGCAAAATTCGAGGGACAACGCGTGTGGGAGTACGTATTTCGCTTTTCTCTTCCTCGCATCGCACCGCACACCAGTCGGTTCGTTCGGCTGTGTCTGCGTGCGCGCCGCGGGTCGTCACCATGTGTGTGTGTGTGGGTGTGAGACAGATCGAGAGGCAGAACCAGGAAACGGCCGGACCGATAAAAGGACGCGTCTCTTTTGGCAAAGCAATTCAAAGCGTGGAAAAGCAATTTGGCCGGAGAAAAGGAACGACGAACGAGGAATGCAACCAACGGAAGGGAGCCAAAAGTTGGTTGCCGCGCCAGCGCGCGCGCGAGAATTTCATTGGTTTTGGACTTGGATCACATCTATCACACGCTGCGCACCGTCACAATCACACGGAGCCGGAGCCGCCTCCTTCCCCAGTCCCCGTTCCCCAACGCAATGCGTGCAAGCTAGTAGTCCCCATGTGGCACGTACGGCCATGTTGCCGCCGGCAAAACTGCAATGCGACGCTAGACTCCATGGACGGACGCCGGGCCCACGGGGACCTTGCATTGGGCGGCGGCGGCGGGGCGACTGCTACTGCCGTGGCTCTCGCGACTCATCCGCCGTGCTCTACCGTCTCAAGTTTCTACCACCACCGATCGAGTAATTTCTACCACCACCGTACCGGCCTGCTAGCTCGTTTCATCTTTGCTCCAGCTGTTTCAGTTATCCGCTGCAGTGAATTACGTACAGTTGTCTAGTAGTACTGCTGCAGCTGCAGCGAGCTTTTACGTGTCCGGGACCGGCCGGCCCGCCAGGATGACGTCTACAGTATTTCGAAAGGTGTGGTGCAAAGCATTCATTTGCTGCTTTCCTAAGCTACTCTTCCACAGTCAAAGATCCAGTCAGTCGGAGCTGCTCTCTCCACCATCTGGTCAAAATTTTCACACCCTTCCATTGCCCAAATTTTACTGCAACCACTTAACACAAGTGGATAATGGAGATACAGAAAGAATGCACGGTATAGTTATGTGAAAAAGGTACCCGTTTTGTTTCAAATTGCATGATTCCGTAACAATGTTTCAAAACTATCATTTCATAACAAGTACCCGTCTTTCTAGGCACAAGACTAAACTTTTGCTTATGACTGCCTAGAAAAGCTGGAACAACTTGCAATTTGGCACAAAGAAAGTTCATAGGACTGGGTACAATGGCATTGTTTAAATCCCTAAAATTAAATCCCTAAAAAAAATTTCCCCTAAAAAAAGTTCTAAAAAAATTTCCCCTAAAAAAGTTCTAAAAAAAATCACTACTACTAATAGTTAGTTGCTAAATTAGTACAAACATATTTGGATCCTTTGCTAATAATCTAGCTATATATAATGGCTTACCTACCACTCAACTAATAATTAGCTATTAGTGGTCTCTCCTAGCTAACACAAGTAATACTTAGTAGGGTGGATCCACACAAGGGACACATTCTAGTCAAAATATAAGTAGATATTTGCAACGTGAACCATTGCTAGATTCACCTTGAAAGATATTTTCACATCATTACTCTCTTTAAAAAAAAAATAATACTCCTTCTGTCTCAAAAAAAAAAAAAAAAAGAATTTTAACTTTGAAACAAATCAAATTATAATAAGTTAAAGAAATGATATAGATATTTACATCATCAAATAAGGTTACCATGAAAAATATATTCCACGATACTCTCTGTTCTTTTATTTGTCAAACATTATTAGGTTTGTTTGAAGTTAAACATTCCTAGCTTTAATCATCATTTTTAAAAATCCGGGTAATTTCACAACATGTGAACTATATATATATATTTTTTTAAAATAATGGTCAATGATATGTAGAAAAATAGAGGGATTGCCTGTAGCGTACCGTAAACATTAGTACTTTTATGTAAAATTGTCCACTTATTTTTTTTTCTTATTCCTTGGGGAAAAAGATATTTGATTGAACGTTAGATATTTTTAGCAAATTAAAGTGCCACTTTGTGGAGCATTTTGATGTCGTAATGGGCATATTTTTCGATGGGAAGAAGTTTGTAGGAGAAACAAAATCTAGTTGGAAGCACCAAGTTCTTTGGAATATTTGTAGAAAACAAAAAGAAATTAGTCATATATTCTGGCAGACTAAGTGAAAGTTGTATGATTGAGACGTGGTTTTGAGTTGTGTATCGAGTATGGGATTCCAAGTTTCTTAGACCTCATTGGGTTGAATCATATTTCCATTCTTCTTGTCTTCTTTTTTTTTTTTTTTTTGCAAGGATTCTTTTGCTTCTATAGTAATATAATGAATGTGTGTATTGGTTTGTTTCGAGAGACCAAAATTTTACTAATAGGCCTTTTCGAATTCACTCATTGAAAAAAAAGTGTAGAACATTTGGGTTGGGTGGGGGGGGTGGGGGTAGTAGATACATTTACCAACGTGTAAAATTGGGAAAACATGGAAACCGAAGGAGCTAATAAGCTCTTGTCAATTTTGCCTTCATCATAAAGTTAAGAGCAATTTCGATTTTTGGCCGACGACGATTTAATTTACGTGACCTTTGAAATCGAAGCAATCACAAGCCCCTAATGAAAATTTTGCCTTCATCGTTGTAATATGAATGTTTTACTGTTCAACTAATTTCATCTTGCATTGATATTTGAGCTCCTAATGTCCTACACGTATATGTGAGATTAAGTCCACAATGGCGGTTGGTTTAATTGTACATGTTTTTCACGTCACACGGGCATCTGGCCGTTGTTTGTAACGGGAAGAATCGGGCCCATGCATGCATAACAAACAAGGGCATTTGCACGCAAGCATACAAACAACATAAATATGCATCTCATGTGCCACGTCTCCATCTCCACAATCATCCATCCAACCATCCAAGTGCCGAAACGAGGCACACCCTGACCCTGTGAATGTGATGCTCATCCCCACCCAAAACACACGCATCCGCATCGCCAGCTCCTCCAAATTTGGCTTCCCAAACACCCCTAGTACTTCACTGTCCAGCAACCTCCAGCAGCCAGCCAAGCTGCTCTCTCTCTCGCTCATCAGCATCAGCTAGCGCCAGCGCCAGCACTCTCTCTGCACACGGAAGAGAGGCAGAGGAGAGAGGACAGCGAGTTGGCAACGGCACCCATCACAAGTCACAGTGAAGAGGAGAGGGGACACGCAGTCTCTCCTTTCTCTCTCCTAGCTAAATCCCAAATCCCTAGTCTTATCATCGTGTCTTGCTGCCTCCCTTGTGCCTCCTGCGCTCGGAGCTCCCACACTCCCGAGGGCTCCCGAGGGCAGGGGGCAAAACAAAGCGAGAAAGCTTCGAGCTTGAGCTTTGCCTCCCCCCACCACCCCTGCTGCTAAAATGTGATGTTGCCATCCATCCGAATCCGATTGCTTCTAGTTTAGTCCCCCACACCCTCCTCTTCTCCTGGGTCAGTGTCCATCCCTGGCCACCACTTCCATCCATCCATCCATCCCCATGCCGCGGCCGCCGCCAGCGCCGCCTGCTTCTTCTTCTTCTCCACTCTTTTTGACTGTGTTTCTTTTTGTGTTTCTTGTCGTCCTAGTTATGGGCTCCGGCGAGGTGGATGGACGCGCATTGTCGGACGCCGAGCAGCAGCAGTAGCGCCTGCGCCGCCCAAGAAGAAGCAGGCGGGGGATCTGGATCCGAGGCAACACCACCGGGCTCCTCACGGCGGCGGCGGCGGCGGCGGCGGAGGAGGAGGAGGAGGAGGAGGAGGAGCGCAGCAAGAAGCAGATGAGCAGCAGCAGCAGCGGCACCAACACCACCACCGGCTGCTGCAGCTCCACCAGCAAGTGCAGCAGGACCAGCAAGACCACCAAGACCCGCCCCTTGTCCCCTCTTCCAGCTCCAGCACCTGCAGGCCGCGGCGGCCGTGAGGCAGCAGGTGGCTTGTCCGCCGAGTATGCCCTTCTCGCGCCCATGGGCGACGCCGGCCAGTCCCCCTCCCACCACCACCACGGCTTCCAGCCGCAGCTCCTGTCCTTCGGGGAGTCGGACAGCACCCGTGCACCAGTTCACGGCGCAGGCGCAGGCGCCGCCGACCGCGTCGCGTGCGCGTGGAGGAGGGGCGGCAGGCGGCGAGGTCGTCGTGGCCGCCGCCACGTCCGCGTCGCACTCGCGCGTGAGGGGCGGCGCTGGTGGCGGCGGGAGATCGTGGCCGTGCAGGGGAGGGCACATTGTGCGCTCCACGGGGCGCAGGACCGCCATAGCAAGTGTGCACGGCGCGCGGGCCAAGGGACCGTCGCGTGCGCCTGTCGGCGCACACCGCCATCCAGTTCTACGACGTGCAGGACCGCCTGGGCTACGACCGCCCAAGCAAGGCCGTCGACTGGCTCATCAAGAACGCCAAGGACGCCATCGACAAGCTCGAGACGCTGCCCGCGTGGCAGCCCACGGCCAATGCCGCCGCGCCGCCGTCGTCCTCCACGCACCCGGACTCCGCCGAGAACTCCGACGACCAGGCGCAGGCCATCACCGTCGCGCACACCGCCTTCGACTTCCCGGGCGCTGGTGGAACTGGTGGTGGCGGCGGCAGCGGCGCGGGCGGCTTCCTTCCGGCGTCGCTCGACTCGGACTCCATCGCGGACACGATCAAGTCCTTCTTTCCCATGGCTGGCACGGGAGGCGGTGAGGCGTCTTCGTCCACGGCGGCGGCGCAGTCGTCGGCCATGGGCTTCCAAAGCTACACGCCTGACCTCCTGTCGCGCACCGGCAGCCACAGCCAGGAGCTCCGGCTGTCGCTGCAGTCTCTCCCAGACCCCATGTTCCACCACCAGCACCAGGACCGGTCGCAACAAGGCCACGGCGGCAATGGCTCCGCGCAGCAGGCGCTCTTCCCCGGCGCCGCCGCGCTACTCGTTCGGCGGCGGCGGCGGCGCCATGTGGGCCGAGCAGGCGCAGAGCCAGCGCATGGTGCCGTGGAACGTGCCCGACCCAGGCGGCGGCGGGAGCACTGGCGGCGGCTACATGTTCAACGTCTCGCAGCAGGCGGCGCACATGCAGGCGGCGCTTGGCGGCCAGAGCCAGTTCTTCTTCCAGAGGGGACCCCTTCAGTCCAGTAACCAGCCCTCCGAGCGAGGATGGCCGGAGACCGTCGAAGCCGACAACCACCCGATGCAGCAGCAGCAGCAGCATGGTGGCGGGCTCAGCCCCACCGTGTCGGCCATCGGGTTCGCGCCCGGCATCGGCTTCTCCGGGATCCGCATCCCCACCAGGATACAGGGCGACGAGGAGCACAACGGCGGCAGCGGCAATGGCGACAAGCCGCCGCCGTCTGTGTCCTCGGCTTCTCACCACTGACAGCAGCAGTGGAGCACAGATTACTCCACCAACCGGACCACCATGAGCATTGAGCTATACACCTTAGCTCGCTTGTATCAGTAACATCACCGTCAGCTCCTCAACATGCACCCTTGTAAGAATTCTCTCGTAATTCTTGCTATTCCCACTATTCCTAGACTAGAGGACTGCTGTAGGTTTCTTGGACTGAATTTTCTATCCCTGGCCATTTCATTTCAGGTACTACAGTTATAATTTGCTGTTTCTTCCTACGGCCCGGAATGGATGATAGATTGCAATTACAAGGAGGAGCAAGGTTGGGGAGCTACTCTTTGGCTGGTTGGTCGGTCGGTTCTCTAGATCTCTTGCTGCTTGTGTCACTGGTTTTTGCTTCAAGAACGCACTCGGAGCTTCTTCTCTCCTATCTTAGAAATTAGGCCTGTGAGAATGCAGCAGATTGGCTTGATCGATGTGATGGCTTGTTTGCTGCATTGCGGTAGGTTTAGTTGATGATGTTCTATTCTATTCTACTAGTTGCTCTAGTTCAAGCTTGTTTCTTTTGCACTTGCTCTTGTTTGTGATGGTGGATGTGCTTCCTCCTGGGGTTCAGGAGATAAGCAGCTGTGCCAGTAGATGTTGTTGTTAACATGCATGATAATTAAGCGGATGGGGACAGGAGTCTTTCGTTCTTTAATTTCTTTGCTGTGATTGGCATTTGAAACAGATTGTGCCTGACTGACCTAAGATCTCCTCCTGGTTTTGTTTAACATTTTAAGATTATTATATACACCTAGGATGGTACTACCAATCTCCTACCACCTGCTGCTAGCCTATTACAAGTATGAGTATCTTATCTTGGCTTTGTTCTTGCTGAACCATTGTTTGGGAGTGAGAAATTAAAGACCTCAAAGGCATCACAAGGGTAGTAGGATTGATTAGTGCAAGATACCACCACAAAGCTTGCAGGAGTAGGTTCATTGCATGGTCTCACGCTAAGCAGTGTACTACTACTACGACGAGTAGCATCAGTTGTTCTCCCCACCCTAATCCAGCATGTGATTGGTTTGTTCTCTTGCCCTGCCGCTGCTGCTGTAGCAGGACTGCAGGAGGACGCAGCGACAGCAGCAGCAGCAGCAGCTTTCTTGTGCCATCCATGATCTACTACAACATCCATCCATCTATCACTGGACACGGCAAGGAAAAAAGGTTTTGTGTCTCTTTGCGTGTCATTAGTACAGGATCTGGCGCCTCTGCTGCGTGTCATTAGCGCGGCAGGCCACCGGCGGCACAGTACATTTGCCCCCGGCTTTTAACCATTTTACCTCAGGCTCAGGCTCAGGCTCGGCCGGCCGTAGCCTGCCTGCCTGCAACGGGCAGTGCCTGTCCTGCTGATGCAGCGCATGCAACAGATGCCAGCAGGAGTCGAGCTCGAGATGCAGGGGGAGGGGGCCAGGCCATCCCGGCAGCGCAGCGCCAGCCACGGCCATGCATGATTCACCCCGGCCTCTCTGATTGGCTTCCACATGGAGTTATCCCTTTGTCTGCCCTGCCCTGTCGCTGTTTTATCTTTTACTAGGGCGCTACTCTAGTTTTGCTGTGGGGATGATGATGAGAGGCACGTCGTATTAGTTCTTGGATGGAGTTGGAGGAGCCCGGGGCCGGGCCCTTCATTAATCTCCTCTAGTAGGAGAGAGATGAGGGGATTTGCATGCTTCCGTTGCGCCATGGAATGAGCTACCGACACTTTATATACACCCCAGGCCATTCACAACACTGATGAGTGCGCAAGTGGTTATCACAAAGAACATACCACTAGCTACTTTACTGGCTTTAGTCTGGCCCCGGCAGCTACATTGTGAGTTTGTGAAGATATTTGTTCCACTATAGAGAATAGAGAGGGAGAGAGAGAATATGTAGCATATATAAAGACTCGTTTTATTTTGCTTATAAAGCTATGCCATGCAAGTTTAACAACGTTATATGAATCAATCCCATGTTTCATTATTGTGTTTGGACCAATATATGTGAGTAACCCCCAACCGAATTTCCAAACATACGGATTGCTTGTTTTCTTTGCTACTGGAGTATGTGACTATTTTAGTTGATTAAACATTATACTCTCTTCGTCCCAAAAAAGAATGCCACATAGGGGTCCCCAAAAAAAAAAAATGTCACATAGGGGTTCATGCTCGCCAAACTTTTTTAAGCATGACAAAGTTTGTACTCTAGAAAAAACTATTAACAACATTTATATCTCTAAATAATTTTATTATAAAAAATATAAATAGGTTTATTACAAAACATATAAGTAATTAATAATTTAATTATAATGATTATGAACCATAAATATTAACATTTGGTTGTATATATCTAGTCAAAGTTGAAACATTTGACTTCTTGGGAAGTGAGAATGACACTTTGTTGGATATGGAGGGAGTAATTTCTTGTTCTCCATGTAATCCCTTTGTTTTCTTGTATTGCTTGCTTGCCATTAGAAGCATATTATACATGTGGATGTGAGTACCCCACCTGAATTTCTAAAGACATAAATTTCTTCTTGTTCGGCTACATTTATATGATTTGCTTGCTAATTGATCCATGTATGTATAAGTACCATATTTATTTTGTGTCTTCGTACCACTATTATTTCCTTACTTTCTTGGCCCTTATCTTGAAGTAAGTTATTGGTGAAAAGTTGCTACGATTTTTGTGCATATTGTTGGAGTAAGCACGGCTAGGATTAGACCACTTCCCAACACTGCTACGTTCAAAGTGTTATAATTTGATTAGATGAGATAAGATTGCATTGACTATTTGAAGTAGAAAAATTTATATAAAATTAGTCGATCCATAGCATGGAGGTGATGAGAGGAAATGATTGAAATGTATGTATGCATGTGTTTATTTATATTCAAAAAGCGCCACTTGAAATGATAAGCCAATTCAAAACTTGAAATTAGTGAGCGCCAAGATCCATTTTTGGCCATGAAACTATGGAACGACAATAATAATCATTGTTTCCTAATAGTGGCATGTATCATACTCGACGCTTGATTCCATCATACAAGCCTCCATCGCCCATTAACCCTAAATACATGCTATATAAAATGTTACTATATATCTCCATCCCGCAAAAAAGTTTCATTAATATTTTATCTAGATTTCTAAATATGATTTTCTTTGTTCTCCTTGTTATCTTGTATTGTACTGTTTTTGCCAATTTGATCAATATAATAAATATCCATGATGAAGGAAATATAGTAGAATAATACAACCCATCCATGTCTTTGTTCATGCACTCGATACTTACTATCAATGTTGGTTCACACGCTTTCTTATATCAAAAAGTATAAAATGTGGCATTTTTAGTAGTATTTGGGGGTATGCATTTCCATCGAAAGCAACACATATGTGTAGCATAACAAAGACCGCTCGTACTTTTACATCAAGTGTGTCCCTAAATTTTTATAAGGAACTTATATTGAACTTATATCCCTAGGGAGGCCATTAAATTTAATTTCATCTACAAACTACCCACATTTGTGGTTCTCTTTCCAAGCATATATTGTGAGGCCTATAATAAAGCCGGCGAAAATTATGAATACTCAATAAGGAAACAACGCTGGCGCGGTAATAAATAGGGTGCTGGGGAACCGCCGAGGACCCTCTATGCGTTTGGAAAAAATACGGTCAAGCCAAAAGTGCTTAGGCGCATCGTGGAAAATACGGCCGTCAAATATATGGGAAGCATGCGCTTCCAAGCTCTTGCTCTCTTGGTTGAAAGGATGTATGCAGATGAAATATATTGCAAAATGAAG